>BMAV01013471.1:0-80818 GCA_019973955.1 Trichonephila inaurata madagascariensis | reverse complement strand
TTTTCAATCGTTATAAAATACATTTTAAAGCGCTCTTTTGAGCTGAAATTTTATATACAGGATCATTTTGGATGACAATACACTAATTTAATTATAATTAATAAAAATTAATTGATTAAAACTAATTAAAGAATTACAAATACAGCCACGTTGGCGACTTAGCGACCCTTTTGGCGACTTGTGTCAAAACTTGAAAAGGTTTTTTTCTCACGTGTTAAAGCATTCAGTTGGACTGAAATTAAAAGGACAATACGATACTTTAATGATAATTAAAAAAAACTAATTACCACTTAATTTTTGGGGATTCTGTCCTATGTATATACATATTTATATTAATTGTAACTATTTAATAAAAAGTAGCTAAAAAATAAAATTTTTCGTTGTTGATCTAAGAAGGAATTGACTTAAAAACTATTTTTTTATATTACTTGTTCTATGTTAAAGTTACGCATACTATTGAATTTATATTATGAATTTATATTTATTTTATCTTACTGATTCAAATAATGCATATAAGATTTGTTATGTCAAATCTGAAATAAGCATGAACCCTGGATGCTCGTAACCGCAGAGCTGTGGTTAGTAACGTGACAAAGTAATGTCATCTATTTGTGTTTTCGCTTTGAGAAATCAAATGATTCATAGAAATTTCCCAACATTGAGGATCAGAATAGGTTTTTAGTAGAACTGTTGCTACAATTTTCCCCTCCCCCCTCGTACTGATTGAGGTGAATCCCCCAAACATTATTATATGTCAGGGGTGGAAAATATCTTTTACAACACGAAATTCTTCCTTGTGGAGATTTAACTCGCCAAAACTTTTTTACAATGTTATGTTCCGGTACGAAAAGTTTTACTTTTTTTAGTTTAGTTAGAAAAGTTTTTTAAAGTTCTCGATGCCCTAAAATTAAATTAATTGTCTAAGCTCAAAGCTTTCACGATGGTGTGGAAGTTTGGAGTTGAGTTTCAAGTCTAGGTGTCCTCCTCATCATTTAACCGTGACTCAAAATTATGAGGTATGTCTCCAATAGTCACGTTAAAAACTTGTTAATTAGCAATCAGTCTAATAAAAGTCATGCCAGAAATAAAATAGTGTTAACTAACTGATTGATGAATAGTTTTCATTTATCAGTAAGCAAAAAACTTAAAATTATTGACAGCAGAAACAAACTAAATTAATTTCTTAAGCTGTTGCGAAGCTGCCATTCTTGTCACGAAGTACTAAAAGTATTTAAAAATGTGTTACAAGCAGAAGAATCGCCATGCAGTTCTGTAATTGCTGTGAAAAGTTGCAAGAATACCTGTTTGTAATTCCCTTGTGTGTGTGTGTAAGGTGAAACAAATAGTATTAATAAATATATTTGAATTTTTCATCATTATCTAGTTAACGTATTTGACGGATAATGCTTACAATTATTTTTTCATGTATCATTTAAAGCATAAGCCCCCAAATTGTGGCCAGTTTTCGGTAGGCCGTATGGTGTGCGGGCAAACAAGTTAAGTGGTTAAACTACCTACTAGGGTGGATCACGGTTGTATAAAGAAAAAAACTTATTAATTGCAACCTACCTAAGTGGAATGGAAATTAGGAGAAAAATAGTTAAAAAAATAGTTTCAAATTTTAATTTTTCCACAAATGGGTTCAATTTTCGAAAAAATTAAAAAAAAGACTTCATTTTGGTTATAGGATATTAGACTAAGAAAAAAAAAGATTTTTCTACAATATAAATAACCAAAACGATTATTGATAAATGAGCACTGAGAAGTGAATAGTAAAATGTGCATTGCAATATTTCATAACCCCAGCTTTCTCTCTGTGTACCATAGAATCAGTTCGATCCAGTGGCGCACACAAGGGGGGTGTCCTAGGGGTCCGGACCCCTCCCAAAGCCCTTGATTATTTTTCCGATTGATTATAATTCTAAGTACATAGTACGTAAAATTTAATTAAGTATTTGTTATTAATCATTAATTTTATAAATTAATGTTAATTATTTATTTAATAATTAGTTTTTTACTTTTTTTGTTTCTGAAAATCGACAAAATCAAAATTAGAATGATACAAGAATGGTGGACTTGCGACCCTTTGAAAAATTTCTGTGTGCGCTACTGGTTCGATCCAAGCTTTTTTGCGTCGTCCGCTTTATCGTGCAGTGTCATTTCGACAAAGGTTTTTTAAAAAATTTAATACTAAAAAGCTGTTAAATGTACCAAATACGTTTTTTTCCTGTAACTATTTAGTAGGTGTCATCTCCGTGCAATAATTGTTTAAAAGTACTTAAATGCTTCTTTTCTTTATTGAAAATTACTTTTCAGACTTTTTACTATTAAAAAGTACAAATACCTAAATTTCATGCCTTTTATGGCTGTGCTTAGCATAAAAATTAACATTTATTTTATTTTCTCCTTTATATATATGGCAGAGACAGTAGCGCACACAGGAATTTTTCAAGGGGGTCCGGGGTTGAAAGTTCACCATTCTTGTATTATGCTATTTTTTGATTTTGTCAATTTTCAGGAACAAAACACTGTAAAAAACTAATTATTGAATAAATAATTAGCATTATTTAATAAAATTAATTATTAATAACACATATTTATTTAAATTTTACGTATTATATACTTAGAATTATAACCAATCGGAAAAATCAAGGGCTTTGGAGGGGTCCTGACACCCAGACCCCTTGTGTGTGTAGAACATTTTTTCATCAAAAGTAGATTTAAAATTCGAATTTTTTTAATATAATCCACTGTATTATTGACTCGTTATAGTTTCTACAATTTTTAGTTCGCCCAAATCATTAAATATGCCCAAATCATTTATACTTATAAAATTCATAAAGAAGCGTTCTAAAACAGATTAGGGCAAACCTGCTTTTCAAACAACATCAATACAATTAAGGAAAAAAATAATAAAACAACTGCTCGAAGGAACCTGCAACAAATTGATTAGAGAGAGAATCTGAGACACAAAAACATATTTTTCAACATTTAAAGCAAAATCTTGAATGAATATTTAATTACGCAAAACAGATATTAAGTAACGAAATACTTATGCGGCTTATCATCCAACGGTTACATATAACAGCAGATAGATTGCTGTTTAAATATTTTTGAGTGAAACATCTGTTTAAAAGAAATCAAGATATCTTAAGCGACCAATGGAAAAAAACAAACATTTTTCGTTATAGCTATTTAATATTCTTCCCTTGTATCATAGAGTTTCATTTCGAATTTTATTATCTGTTTCCATTTTTTATATGAAGGTAAAATATGAGCGTAAAAGAAATATAAAAATCTAGAACAAAAATAATTTATTACAGAATAAAAAATCAAAATTTCGGTATTTTCAAAGGAACATGTTATTTTTTACAGATTTTGCTTTCTTTAATTTAGTACGCCTATTTTATGCCTTCAAAAAATCTGTTAATCCTCGCTATAAAGTTTAAGTTTGTTAGAGTTTTATTAATGTCGCATTGTGTGTGTGTAAAAAACACAGATATGCCGATCTCAATATTTTGAACCTTTAAAGATGGGGTCGACATTTGAGAGCCGACACCACCCTCTCCTAAACTACCTGACCAACGGTGGACGTTGAACCTCCACAGATTTAACGTGCATCGGCCCTCTCTTTACATGGAGGATTTTCAGTGGAGGTTAGAGCCCAAATACAACAGACAACCATAATTTTTAAAGGTACCACACCAATGGTTTTCAAAGTTTTGCTTTATTTTTACTTTTCTTTAAAGAGTAAGAACAATATTTTTCCCTTTAAAAATTCTAAGTGCTATAAATTTAAGTTTGTGAGAATAATTTCAAGTTTTTTATCTAATTGGAACCCCCGAAATTTTGAAAATTATAAGTTATCCCTCAAAAAAGAGAAGGGTCCGAATTTGAATCTTCCCATTTTCCTTTCAAAATATTTTGACCACGGGACGTTACCCCGACAGATCAACGGATCGGCCCTCTCTACAGGATTTTCATGGTCCCAGGATTAGAAAAGCCGGCCGGTTCTTTATACCTTGAGCACCAAGCCCACGGTGCATGATTTAATTTTGAAATTTTACCGTTATAGAAGAAGCCCAAATTTAGGCATGCCCTGAATGAGGAAATTTCTCAGTCCTATTTTGATTCAGCCACAAGAATTTTTGGACCCACTGATTTAACGAGCGTACTCTTGTGTCCACTATTTTATACGATTATCCATCCAGATTCGATGAAACCGGTGTTTAACCACTAGGCTACCAGGCCCTTAAAATCTATTCATAAAATTGTTTTTGACCATTCGACAACACTAGAGGGGAGAGTTATTCATTACTTCCCAAATTTAGGTATAAAAAAAAATTGATTGGTTCTTATTCCATTTGTAATAACTGATATATCTGTATACGAATTACCTTTGAACGAAGGGATAGAACTAATTTCTCTCTGTAATAATCGAGATTTAATTTCAAAACATTCGGAAGAGTCAATTCATTTATTTTGGATTAGCCAAAAAGGCTTTGAAAATATTGTTACAGTTTTCTACATCTTATTTGTATGATTTCAGGTTTTCAACATTAACAAATATAAAAATGAAAAAAAAAAAAAAGGAATTTTTAAATATAGATAAAATGGGAGTGGCATTATCATTTTTACGAAATTTAACGACCCAGTATAAACGAAATTATCAAAAATTATCAAACTCCAATTTCACATTAAATGTATTCTTACAATTTATTTGAAATTGATTACTGAATAAAAACATTCTCTTGTTTTTTTCGAACATATTATTTCATTTAGAATTGAAAATTATTATCATAAATTATTATACCTAGTGTATTACAGATAAATAAAATTTTTGAAAACTTTTTTATTGTTAGTGGGCCGTTAAATTTTAAAATTGTTAAAAGAGTACCGCAAAGAAAAAAAGTTAAGAATCACTGCTATAACCATTCACAAAAATATAAGTTCAGTTGTACTTCATTTGGTATAGAAAAGCTTTCAGATGTCTCAAAACCTTCGAAAAATCCATTCAAAGAATACTAATATGTTTTCAGTACGGTTAATTGTTTTCAGTTAAAAATGAGCTTTTGTACAACAGGAGTGTAAACTAATTTTTAGTCACAATTAATTTTGTAAAAAATAACAGACGCATACACATGCATTCCGTAAAATGTATCAAATGAAGCAATATTGAAGAGTTTTTTTAATTCAATATAAATGATTATATTATTATGATGCATCAGAGTTACGCGAGAAAGGTTGAAGTATAGGCCAGGGGTACTCAAACTTTTTTCCGCCAGATGGCATACATATGGCAGATATTTCATGTGGGCCACAACATGAGGATTATTGAAAAAACACCATAAGACCAAGGCTAAATTGGACACTTAAGATTGTGGAAAATTGATCAAAATATTAAAACTCATTTTTGGCTTTTGATACTGTATTAATCTCTATCAAACACACATAAAAAATTTTCTTCGTTTTCATGGACTTTTTATTGAGTTATGGGTAGTTTCGGTTCCCATTCATTCATGACCAGACAAACAAAACATATAAACAAAACTGCCAAGCCGTTTGATAATTTGATTTTTTTTTTTTTAACAAAGCCTCTCTTATTTTTATTTCAAACATTAATTTATCAAATGCAGAATGGCAGCAAAGAAGAGTTTTGACTGAATTCCAGACTGAAAAATCAGTATTATTTATTTATAATTAAAAATCAGTTTCTCCCATAAAATGGTCACTACTCCAGTTCATTTCCTATTTCACCGTTATATGTTATTACTAACCGTTACACAGTTTCAAATAGCAAAAAAATCTGCAATTTGCACCCGTATGACATAAACAGCAAAATTGATCGATTTGATTGCTTGATTGAGAGGATTTCCCACTAAATTTTCAATACAATATTCTTAAAAATTTAATTTTAGGGGAATGGGCCATGAGCGGGCCACTCAAAAAGCCCGTGGGCCACATGCGGCCCACGGGCTGCGGTTGAGTATCGCTGATCTAGGCTGTCATTCTCGCCATCAGATTACCACTTAATTTTCACAAGATCCTTTCCCAAAAGCTTTAGTGTTGCTTTTAGTTAGATATCAGCAATCAATCAGTCAAAATTAGATTTTCTTAAACGGGATTTAGAATTTTAGGTAATTTGAATTTTCTGGGATGTTCCGTGGTATTTTGTTAACAAAATTTAACTTTACTTTTTTGTTTTTGTTTTATCATAAATATTTTGAAATATTACATGAGAATGTAATTTTAATTAGCAATAATTCATTAGCTAATACATAATATATTTTCAGTAATATAATCTTGAAATTACATAGCACTGGATACTATTAATGTTTTGAATAAAACAATAATTAAAAAATGCAAAATCTGAATGAGTATTCTCAGAAATGGAATTCTTTCTTAATGAGAAAAATGAAAGCAAAATTCACAATCGAAGCATTATCCTTAATTTATCTATAAAACTGCAGTAACATAAAAAAGAAATTTCTGTGGAAATCTTTTTTTTTTCTAGTTAAATTTTTCCACTATCTCCATTTGTAGATCATTTTTATCATCCACTAAATACATATGGTATTTATTTTTCTATTTAATCATTAAAAAATTTTTTGGGGACCTTTTTAATTTAAAGAAATTTTTTTGTGTCTACTTTTTTTATTGTCGAAGTTGATATATCAATAAAAATAAGAAAGACGATCAATAAATACATAATCATTTCCGAATCAAAACCCCATTATCAATTAACATTTCAATGTATTTCAACAGAATAAAAGTTCGTTCCATTTACAAAGAAATTGTCTCGTGGTAATATAACCTGGACTGGTTGTTTTTTCGGTCGGGCCATCCCAAATACCGTTTAAAGATTCCTCGTGTAGAGCGGCTGATGCACACACACACGTTTTAAATTCGTCGGAGCTGAAATGAATTTCACTAACATCGATCTATAAAATACGATGTCGACAGGTGACGGACTTGACAATTTTGATCCTCAGTCAAGTGATGGGACGATACACAACCATGCACTCCCCCCCAAGGGCCCCTTTTCCGCTTAGGAACGCTAGGCATATGCCTAGGGCGTAAAAAATTGGAGAGCAAAAATTACAGTGAACGTACCACCACTTAGCGAGTCATAAGAGGAGAATTTCAGTCCTTAAGAGAGTAAAGACTGAAAAGTGGAATCTACTACGGAAAAAGAAAAGCTAACAGTTTATGCTGTACACTCATGATACAGTGGTAATTGATTACAATGATGTTCTTAAAGATTTTTCAATGATCAAAGCTTGAAGAAAATCTTTGTTGTACAAGTACAATGACTCAACAAAGAATGGGAATGTTTAAAAGTAAAAGATAGTACAGCGATAAGCGAGAAAAAGATGATAATAACAGGTTGAAAACAGTTCATACAATAAATGTGTATTCTGTGTAATTGCAAACGATTTCATTCACTTACTGAACTAATTTACAAAAAGGGGGAGGTTTGTTATGCCGCGTAAGTAAGAAATAAACAAGAGTAGCCAAAGCATGCCACTATCCCCTTTCCTTATGGTTGTCGGTTGCAAGCCCGGGACACGAGAAGGGGGGTAAAAGAGCACCTATGTACCCCCGATAATGGTAAGACTCTCCAAACAGCAAAAACAAACAAAGGAAAATGAGTAAGAGAGTTGAGGGATAATCTTTCCCAAATTAAAACTGGCAAGGTAAGGACTGAAGGAAGGTGGATGGACTCTGAAAAGAGAGGAGGGGCGTAACAATTTGGAGTGTCTAGGGCACCAGAGAGGTTAAAAAAAGACATTGGCATCCCTTCTCTTAACTCCCACACCTAGCTATCGTGAGAGCTTTGAGCCCCAACAGATTTAGCGTGCATCAGCCCCTCTACATGATGGGTTTTCAGCGGTACCAGGTATTTCAACTACGCCGACAACGAGTCCGGGACCATGACCACTAGGCTACCAGGCTACTTGTCGAAGCAGGGGTAGTTATCGCCGTATCAATGATACGGGGCCCCCGAATTACAGGCGCCCCAAAATGTGCAAGCAAAAATTTGCAAAATGTTAAGGACTCCAAAAAAGACCCTTGAAGGTTTTTGATACAGGGTCTACTAAGGATTAGCTACGCCAGTGTGTCGAAGCTCAAAATCCTTGCGCAAGGTATGTTGTGGCAGTTTGGGAATGGTGGTACCAGCTCAAGTGTCGTCCCTGTTTCTTAACGCGGCTCAAAATTCCGTCATCAATAGTTCTTGTGTAACTTCAAAATGCAACGTTAAGAAAATTCAACTAAGAAGCGATTTTTTTAATCCTATAAATTTCTTTACATACCAGTCTTAGAAATGAAATTTTTTTTTTAATATTTAACATTATTTTTCTTCCGAATTTAGTATATTCTTAAAAATCCATTTCAGTCCACTTAAGGTATCCGACTACGTTCGAAACCGTGATTTTAAAAAGGCGCATAAATGGATAATTTTCATGATATTTAGTGTCACTTAGATTAGAATACATGCATAAAATTGTTTTAAGGACATTTTGACAAAAAATTTATTTAAATACAATATTTTGGCAAAAAATTAACTTAGAATAACCTTTTTTCAAAATCTCCTTTTGTGAAAAATGCTTTTATTATAATAATATTTTGCGTGTATATAGCTCAGACTTCTGTACAGAAGCTCAACTATGAGATTTTTGAAAAATTCACGTTATTTTCAGAGTTACAACCATTTGAAATGATTATAGGCATTTTTTTCTTAAAATTTCTCCCCTCTGTTGTCGTAAAATGTAGATAAACCCACTTCTAAGTTATATGTTTCAAAAATTCCAGTTGAGCCTCTGTACAGAGGTCTGAGCTATATGCAGGCAATAGTATTATATAATAGAAGCATTTTTCACAAAAGGAGAACGCTTTTGAAAATGGGTCATTCTATGCTTATTTTTTGTCAAAATATTGTACTTAAATAATTTTTTATTGTAATAATATTCTTAAAACAATTTTATATACATTTTCTAATTTAAGTGATACTAAATATCATGAATATTATCCATTTGTATGCTTTTGCAAAATCACGGTTTCGAACGCAGTCGGATACCTTAACTGAAAAGAAAAAAAAATTAAGTTCATTCTGACTTTAGATTTTATTATAGTTTATTGTTACTTAAAAAAAATCGCATTTTCAACTTCTAAATCATTAGTACTGATCATTTACAAAGTCATTCTGTTTTTTGTTAATTAAAGCTTAATCGATTTAATGGTACAGATGCTGTCAAAGATTCACTAATAATAAATTACTATTAACTAGATGCTGCATAATTCATCGAGTTCCCGCATTTTAAGTAGGAAATAAAAAGGACAGGAATATAATTTTGCTTTTTATTTTACCACAATCTGATTAAACAGTCATGCGTGTATTTGTCATATTACATAAAAGCATATATTAATCACACGTAAAATAATTTTTAAGTGTTTTAATCATTCATTATTAATCAGTATTTTTATTTTGCCGTTTGGAAAAAGCAAAGGGACTAAACTAGTTTAAATAAAAGATTGGATGAGGGGTTGTGGTAAATTTTATAATGGTGGTGAAATAAATGGTGGTAAATTTAATAAATGGTGGTAAATTTTATATCTTCAATTAATCTTTCCCCTAATAATTTATTTTTGACATTCATAAATTCGTAAATATATGGTAACCTGAATTCAGCGAAGCAAAGATCATGGTCAAAATACAGAATGATCTTTCAAACCCATTGGAAATAATAAAAAAAATGGCGTTCGACAGGGAGATGCACTTGCATGTCTTCTCTTTAATCTAGCTTTAGAAATAATGGTAAGAGATTCTAACATCTATACCAGATGAAATATCTTTAATAAATCAATACAATTGTTGGCTTTTGCTAATGAATTGATATTATTTAAACCCCCACGAAAGAAGACAAGCCTTTTATTTTTTGGAAAAAAAGGCCCCTCAGGAGGGGACTAAAAATCAATGAGAATAAGCCCAAAAAAACATGTTTTGCACTAAATCATGTTTTGATTCCCCACTTTAAGGTATCCGACTACGTTGGGAACCGTGATTTTAAAAAGCGATAAGGGAAAATTTTCAATATTTAGTGTCACTTAGATTTAAAAAAAATTAAAAATTTTTATTGTGGTCATAAATTTTGAAATTGTTTTATTAGATTCTAACTCGCCGAGAAATTGAGTTCTGACGTTTCATTCAAGAAGTTTAAAACCTTTTTAACCCATTGTCCAGTTCACTAGAAACGTCTTCGAAATCCTCTTTCACCCCCCAATGGATTTATCCCGTGTCCCCCTGTTCAATTATAAAAAAAAGAGAATATTACTTGTATGCTTAAAATTATAAATGTCCCAAAAATTATTAATTTTTGAATAAAAAAATTTTTTTCTTAGTATTGAAAAACAGGAATTCTCCGACACCTTTTTTTTTGTTTTTTCCAGTTTTTTTTTTTTTCTTTTTTTTTGATGGATGAAAATAAAAATAAAACATATATTAATTTTAAAGAAAGGTCTGAATAATTATTTTTTAAAAATATAGTGCTTATGAATTTAAAAATTTTTTTTATGTGGTTTATAAATTATATTAAAAAAAATGAACCTCAAATATAACGAATTTTCCATAAGAACTTTTTTTTTGGGATTTAGTACCATTATATAGAGGTCCGACTGTTTTAAATATGTATATAAATTTTACAAAATAATGCCAAAATCAAACCCCTTTAAAAGACCAACACCGTAAGCATTTTCTGAAAAAGCCCCAAGGAAACCGGAAAAGTGTGGAAAAAACTCGTTCGTTTTGAATTTCTGGCAAGGGGGGACTTTCAAGTTCAGGATGAATTTTTTGGATAAGGGGGTTTTTCGGGAGGACAAAAACTAATTTTCTGAAATTTGTTCAACAAAAAAATTAGATTGTTCCTTTTGTGCAAGAAAATGGAGGAGCAAGCTGTAGTTTCTGTGAAGGAGCTGGTCTATAGATATGAAACAACTATTCCATGACCAACTGCTCGAAATTCGAATTAATGCTGCAAAGAAACCCCCAGTTTTTTTTTTTTTTTTTTGCCAAAACTACTTAGCAGAGGTTAATAACTGACGTACATAAAGCCAAAACGACTACTAAGAAGGAACCCATGGACTATTACTGGTGAATCGCTAACATGTGATGAATGTGGAAAACAAAAGTAAATTCTTATTAACCTGTTAAAGAGGTGTCAGTACTTTACAGTATTACATCACGGATTCTGAGTTATTTCACGTACTTCATGAAGTTCATTTGCTGTTGGACACGGAGGGCGTGATAGAATGGTGAAAAAGCTTTAATTGTCACGATATTGAATTGTACCCTCTGTAAACTACGCCAAAAAAAAGTATTAAAAAGGGCATTGTTGTGAAACCTGTGATTTTTTCTGAATGACAATATATTGGCCCTCGTAATGAGTGAGAAAGGTTTCTACCAACTTGGAAGTTCTGCGGGAATTTTAAAAAAGTGAGTATGTGCGAGATCATTATTCACTTTGTGCCCTAAGAAATGGCTTAGAATTGATGATATTCCTGACCACGAAACTTTTCTCCGGTCAGTTGCAATTGCTCATTCCAATGGAAGCGTATGTATGTGTAAAACGAAGTGCCAAAATAAGAATTTTCTTTATGTAAAAAATGTAACTCAAAATGTCATTCAAGCTTACCATGTTGCAACAAGTAGGTTAATTTTAATATCTTATTTTTTATACGAAAAATTTGTTTTCCTTAAGGTATCCGAATACGTTCGGAACCGTGACTTTGCAAAAGCACATAAATGGATAATATTTATGATATTTAGTGTCACTTAGATTAGAAAATGTATATAAAATTGTTTTAAGAATAGTATTACAATAAAAAATTATTTAAGCACAATATTTGGACAAAAAATGAACATAGAATGACCCCTTTTCAAAATATTCTCCTTTTGTGAAAAATGCTTCTATTATAATAATATTTTGCCTGTATATTGCTCAGACCTCTCTACAGAGGCTCAACTAGAATTTTTGAAATATATTGCTTAGAAGTGGGTTTATCCATATTTTACAACAGAGAGGAGCAATTTTAAGAAAAAAACGCTGATAATTATTTCAATTGGCGGTAACTCTGAAAATAATGTGAATTTTTCAAAAATCCTAGATCAGACTCTCTGGAGAAGTCTTTACTTTATATAAGCGAAATATTATTTTTGAAGCATTTTTTTATAAAAGGAGAACATTTTGAAAAAAGATTATTCTAAGTTAATTTTTTGCCAAATATTGTATTTAAATAATTTTTTTGTCAAAATGTCCTTAAAACAATTTTATACGTGTATTCTAATCTAAGTGACACTAAATATCACGAAAATTATCCATTTATGCGCTTTTTTAAAATCACAGTTCCGAACGTAGTCGGAGACCTTAATAATAAGGTGACCAATCATCCTCCTTTAGGGAGGACAATCCTTCTTTTATAGGTTCTGTCCTTTCTTGAAAAGTGTCCTCCTACTTGTCCTTCTTTTCAATATTTTAAAATTAATATGTTAATCTCTGTATTCAAAGATGCCAGGCCGAAATGTTACATCATGTGCCGGTACATTATAAATCATCGGAGATATTGATGTCTTTTGTACATAATCAGGCATCTATTTTCCACAAAATGATTCAAAAGATTGACGGTGAACATATTTCAGCGACGGAAGTTAGTCTCTTCTGCCGTTCAATAAAAATAACTATTTGAAGAAAAATTTATTCCTTTAATAATAAAAAGGAAATTGTCAAACGTAGAAGAATCATATCCAGGCAAAACGGAAACGTTTACCAACGAAGTGCAGAATTTTTACCAAACATGTTTCTAGTAAGTTGAAGAATGGTCCGAAACAAATATCACAGGAAATAACAGTTTTCAATGGTGTTTTTTGACTTTATCACAAACTGGGCAGATATAGAAAATTGTGTTTAATTTTTATCGAAAGAAATGCCTGATATTAAAATCGATGACGATTATCTGTTGGAAGAAATTAGAAGACCGAATGAATGTGTGTATATTTAAATTCTGATAAATTAGAACAACGGGAAAATAAACTTTTTGTGAAATTGATAAAAGATGGGGGGGTAATATTTAACTATTTCAAAAATGAACACATTCCATATGAAAATTTAGTTATTCTTGTTGAATTTACGTTGTGCTACCCTGGAATTAATGCAGCAGTTGAAAGAGTTTTTTCCAGTAAGTAATGATTTTAGGACAAGTGAAAAATCAAGATTGAATGTTGATACTTTAGCTGTAACACTTACCGTAGAGTTCAATATGAAAGATATTTCTAGTTCTGAAATTTCAAACATATTAAAAAAATGGTACATTGACAAAAAAAAAATCATTCACTGGAAAAATACTCGTTTAAGTAAGTTATTAAAAGGGATGTAAGCGTAAATTTTGTATTTATTTTGAATTAAAATAAAATGCTTCATTTATTTACGTTGTAATTTTTTCATAAATTTTTCGTCCTCCTTTTCATCGTGAAAAGTTTGGTCACCTTATTAATAAGAAAGACCTAAATTTTGTTTAGTACAACTTCATTTTCCTTTACGTATTTTGAATATTTTTTTTAATAGCACTCTCACTTTATTTTTAGAGTAACATATGTATTTTTTAGGAATGTACATCATTGATATAATAGCCTTATCAAGACCTTTTTCATACTTTGCCTAAATAGCATTGGTCATTCTATTAAATTCCTAGGCATTGTATACAATGCCTTGGCAAAGTATGTAATAATTCTCATATTTCATACTTTGCCTAAAAACGTCCGTCATAATATATGTACAATGCCCAGTCATTCTATAGAATGCTGGCGTTTCATGCTTTGCCGGCAACATATATAAATACAATTTTTCTCAATACCTTTATTTAACATTTGAAATTTCGAAATAGATAAAAACTTTCTTACTTAAGGTATCCGACTACGTTCGGAACTGTGATTTTGCAAAAGCATACAAATGGATAATATTTATGATATTTAGTGTCACTTAGATTAGAAAATGTATATAAAATTGTTTTAAGAATAGTATTACAATAAAAAATTATTTAAGTACAATATTTTGACAAAAAATAAACATAGAATGGCCCATTTTCAAAATATTCTCCTTTTGTAAAAAATGTTTCTATTATAATAATATTTTGCCTGTATATAGCTCAGACCTCTGTGCAGAGATTCAACTAGAATTTTTGAAATATATAACTTAGAAGTGGGTTTGTCCATGTTTTACGACAACAGAGGGGAGAAATTTTAAGAAAAAATCGCCGATAATTATTTCAAGTGGTTGTAACTCTAAAAATAATGTGAATTTTTCAAAACCATAGCTGAGCCTCTGTACAAAGATTTGAGCTATATACAAGGAAAATATTATTATAATAGAAGCATTTTTCACAAAAGGAGAACATTTTGAAAAAAGGTTATTCTAAGTTAATTTTTTGCCAAAATATTGTATTTAAATAATTTTTTTTGCCAAAATGTCCTTAAAATAATTTTATACGTATATTCCAATCTAGGTGACACTGAATATCATGAAAATTATCCATTTATGCGCTTTTTAAAATCACGGTTCCAAAGGTAGTCTGATACCTTAAGGAGGACAGTCCTCCTTTTATAGGTCCTGTCCTTCCTCGAAAAGTGTCCTTCTTTTCAATATTTTAAATTTTTCAATCTCAATTGGTTCATCTTTCTCAGAGATGAACCAAATATGTATGTTTCCAATATGTCGAAGAATGGTCTGAAACAAAAATCACTGGAAATAACAGTTTTCAATGGTGTTTTTTTGTTTATCGCAAGTAAATTGTGCAGATATAGAAAATTGTGTTGAGTTTTTATCGAAAGAAATGCCTGATATTAAAATCGATGACTGTTATCTGTTCGAATACATTAGAAGACTGAATGTATATTTAAATTCTAATAAATTGGAACAATTGGTAAATCAGCATGCTGAAATGGATAAAAAATGGGTGGAAATATTTAACCATTTCGAAAATGATCACTTTCCATAAGATAATTTACTAGTTATTCTTATTGAATTTACGTTGTGATGACATGGAACTAATGCAGAAATTGAAAGAGCTTTTTCAATTGGTAATGATTTTTAGACAAGTGAGAAATCAAGATTGAATTTTAATATATTAGCTACAGTGCTTACCGTAAAATTCAGTATGAAGGATATTTTTTGCTCCGAAATTTCGGATGTATTAGAAAATAATATATCTACAAAAAAAAAAATTATTCAGTGGGAAAATATTTGTTTAAGAAAATAATTAATAGGAATGGAAGCGTAATTAGCGTATTTTTACTTAAATTAATAAAATGTTTTATATATTTGCGTTGTAACTTTTTCTTAAATTTTTCGCGCGCATCCTCCTTTTCATTGTAAAAAAAAACTGGTCGCCTTACTGTTAATCAAAATGTCAAAAACGGCATAAGGTCATTAATTTTTGTTCGGAAATGAGCATGAAATAATCCGTTGCATTCCACAATATTATGTCTTCAAACTCAATGCTGGTCTTTCTGACGCCAATTTTGTGCATAACGTCTGATCGAAAATCTGCGGTATAACTGAGACATCCATATTGAAGTTTTCATTCATAAATTATTCTGTAAATGCTTATGCTTATAGTTTTACAGTGAAGGAATACCGTATTTGCTATAATTACTTTTTTGTTTGGATTATATATTATGAACATATCGAAGAGAGAATTTTTGTAGCTTAATGAATTGTATCTCTCAGAATAGTTCATTACAGCTCAAAAAATTAAAGTTAATATAAAAATAATATGAATTAATATCGGTAACCAAAATAACATAACAACTTTTGAAAAAAGAAATCAAGTAGTCCTAAAGCGGAAGGATAAAAAGAGCACCTCAGCTCTAATGTTCTTGATCGTACATATTTATTTAATCCGGGATCACAGGCGCGCACTCGATACTAAAGTTAAAGGTCGCGCGGGTGATCGAGTGGCCTCTGAATCCTTTTTTTTTATATAATTATTTTTATTGTACATGATAAAAATCGTAATTATATTGAATAAATTCCTTAAGAGAAAGTATACTTCCCTACTTTTAAGGACTTTTCAGTTTTTCTTTGATAATTGGAGAAAAAAATATTAATCAAACTAAACCAATAAGTTTCAAATGTGCGTGACTCTTTAATAAAGGACACAAATCACATTTGCGCTAACATTACAGGAATCATATTTTCAGCCAAAATTGTCATATTTTGTTCAAGTTATTGTACTTTTATTTTCCTTAGATAAAATCGACAAATAGCTTACTGAAATTTTTCTTGATTGTGTGTTTTTCACGGGTGCTGTATGTCTTGTGGTATACATTATGGAAACGTATCTGTTTTCACCTTCTTAAGGTAGCCTTTTCAAACTCACTTTAGACTCAAAAGTTTCATGTTCATCGTTTATCTCAAATTTACTTTCACTATTATGATTACTATCCATTATTTCATCACAGTAACGCACACAGGAATTTTTCAAGGGGGTCCGGGGTTGAAAGTTCACCATTCTTGTATCATGCTATTTTTGATTTTGTCATTTTTCAGGAACAAAACACAGTAAAAAACCAATTATTGAATAAGTAATTAGCATAAATTATTAAAATTAATCATTAATAACAAATATTTAATTAAATTTTACGTATTATATACTTAGAATTATAACCAATCGGAAAAATCAAGTTTTGGGGTCCGGACCCCCCATCCCTTGTGTGTGCGCCACTGTTTCATCAGGCTCTTTCCTTGATTGATCAGTTTCAACTTCCTTCAATAAAGATCACACAGATGCCCATTTCTTTTTTCATATTCTCCTGATTTACATTTATAAACCATAACAAATCGTACAACACGGCAATCAAAACCAGTAAGCTGTTTTCAGGGAAAAATATAGCATGTTCATAGAAAATATTTTGGCACAAAAGGGGTCGTGCGGGGAACTCAGTCAAAACAAGTACCTTAAGATTGTAAAAAAAAACGTTTATCACACTCAAAAAGAGGGAGATATATGACAACTTCATTTTAGTTCCCATGAAAATTGTCATATAGGAGGATACTATCAAGAGGTCATTGTTAACAAATAAACAGTTTTTCCAGAATTAACGATTTCGTGAGCCCGGGGTGACTCTGTGCCACGCACACCTGCTCTCGGGTCAATAAATAACATTTTACCATTACTTAACACAACGGCTTAACATTAAGTATTAAACTACAGTAGAACGTCGTTTATCCGAACATTTATTATCCGAAACGTCAAATATCCAGACCCGCTTTTTTTGTGTGTGTGTCAACTACATGTTCTGTATTTGAATACGTTTTCGAATTGTTTCGAATTCGAATCGAAACAGCTCGACAATTGTTTCGCGCGTGCGCGTGAGGATAGGAAACAAGTTTTGCGGAGATTACTTTTGGTAGAAAACAACAAAGTGTTGCTGCTTTTGCTTAAGCTCAATATGAAGGACGCCTGCTACATGTTAGTCGAAGCGTGGGACTCGCTCGAAAGACAGAGTCTGAAAAACGCATGGAATAAGATGTGGCCGGATTTAGAAGGCGAAAAAGCCTTCAATGACAACCACAGGGAGGGGATTATCGACTTTGTCCAACCGATCCTAGGATTTCAAGAATGCGATGAAGAAGTCGTAGAAACCTGGATGGAATGTGATGCAGAAGAACGTGGATTTCAAATGCTAAATGATGACGAGATTGTGACTTCCGTGCAAGAAGAATCCGACCCTGTCGACAATGAAATAGATGAAGATGAGGACAACAACAACAACGAAAGAATCAAGGTTCATCAAATGCTGACGCATTTTCTGCGTTAGAGACAGTTATGGAGTGGTACGAACAACAATCAGAGAGTACTGTTCTACTCAACTAGTGCTGCTCAAGAGCATCAAAGACCTTGCAGCGAAAAATAAGTGATTATTTTCCACAATAAAGGTAAAATTGCGACATTTTGCACCTATTTTGCTTTTTCTTCAAGCACGTTTTGCGCATGTGATGATTTTCAATATTCGCATGGTGTCCGGTTTCATATACTGCATGGATCGCATTCAGATTTCAGTTATCTGGACAATCACGTATCCGAACGGTGTCCGGTATCAATTGATTCGGATAAACGACGTTCTACTGTAGTCAAATACTTTGAAAGTAATAGAAAGTAAAACTATGTTTATATATAGAGTAAAATTATATATATATATGTTAGAGTGGTTAGAGTAAAATTGTTTCACCATTTGATTCCTCATACAAGTTTTCAATGTCCACAATATCCATTTTTAATATGTATTTGATTCAGTTTTAAATCTTGTTAGTAAAAGACTAATTCATTAAAACGTTATTATAAGAATGCATGTGCTGTAGACTAGCTGTTACCCCCCGTTTCGCTGGGTATTTTATTATGTTGTAAAACAATATAACAAGAATTTAAGTCATTGATTTCTCTAAGTCTCAGCATTAAGCTTTCGATTGCGTAGAAATACTTTCTTATGGCCCTCGCCTTTTGATTTAAAAAGGACAGGACTTGAACTTATAAAGAGAAAGTATATTTATCGTAAGCCCTTATAGCTCCCCCTCTGACAGAAGTTCTGCAAAACCCATTTTTTATAGAATATCTGCTCAACAAAATAAACATGCTTACTAAATTTCAAGTTTGTAGGTCGAATAGTTCTAAAACGGGATTTTTTTTATCTATAGCACTTCCGTGACCTAAGCAACTCCCTTGGGAGTAATTACCGACAAAACTAGTTTTTAGCAAATCTCTACCCAACAAAAGAAAGATACTGGCAAATTTCAGATCTGTAGGTCAACTAGTTAAAGACGGGAATTTTTGTCTATAATGCTCCCGCGCGCGCGTAGCCCCCTTGATTCCTCCCAAACTCCCATTTTTATGGATCTCTACTGATTAATGTAAAGATGCTATTAAAATTTCAGTTTTATCGGTCTAAAAGGTCGGTCATAACGTCCCAGCAACCCCCCTAGGGAGTCGATTTCCACAAAAACTCGTTCATAGTGGATCTCTACCCAACAAAGAAACATGCTTGCCAAATTTTTAGTCTAATTAACTAATTACTTAACTAATCTAAATTCCAGTTTATAATGCACCTGCAACGGTCCTTCAGATTCGATATCCACAAAACCCGTTCTTTGCGGATCTCTACTCTATAAAAGGGGCAGGCCTGCCAAATTTTAAGTCTGTGGCTCTAATAGTTCCGGAGATATCTTGATGAGTGAGTCACTTTTCTCCTATATATATGTTAGAAAATGCATTTAATTTCTGTTCTTTACAATTTATTTCAGTTCAGTTCTTATTTAGACAGCTTTGGAAAGTGTACGAAATGGGTTTACTAGAAAAAATAGGATTCAATAAAATGGAACAAAAATAGAATTTTCAAAAAGGAAATTGCTAACAAAGGAAAATAACTCGCAAAAAATATATGCGCATTTCACACTTTTATTGCTTCTGATAAGTCATAATAAATGAAACAAGAAACATTATTTTTATTATTCACAAAACTGATTTATTTTTAAAAAAGTTTTTATCTACATATTACACGGAAATTAATTTTTTTTTTTGTGAAGGGAAGTTACTTGTGGTTTGTATATAAATATAAAACTGTTAAGAGATTGGAAGCCAACGATTATCATTCCTTTAAAATTCTTTTATTTTTATCTCGTGGGATAAATTCGAGTTTCTGCACAATTAGCTTTTTTAAGCGTATTTTTACTCTTAAAATTGTAATATGTTATTGTTTATTTTACATCACTTTCAGACATTACATTTCAAACTTTAAATTATTCTATTGTTATCAATTTTATTACTGAAAAACTCGATAAAAAAAAAGTTAACATCTATTAACTACCTTTACAAATCATTTCGAGAACAAGTAGTAGAAAAAAAAATCAACCAACAAATTATTCAAACATTCACCTCGTTCAAAAACGCAAAAGATGAGAAACCAAACGATTATTTCAAACCTCAGAAGATACAAAAAGAAAAGATTGACAGACCGAAGACGTTTTTAAAAGAAGATTAAAAAAAAGAAAAAGAAAGCAAAACTATAAAACATTGCTATCCGGTTCTGAAGTCCCAGGTGTCCGTAAGCACGGACCGAACAGGTGAGGACGGGGGGGAGGGGAATCACACCTGACCCATGAGGCAATGATGTTGATGTGATAGGAGAGGAGAGTTGGAGGGGAAAATAAAAAATAAAATCTAAGTATACTGTTTGCGGATTACTATTTTGTTCGGTTTTTTTATTATTATTATTCTTTGACGTCAATATTGCTCACCGCACTTGTTACAACAACTTTTACAGGTGTGTTCCTGCGGGAATATCGTTTTTGAAGCACGTAGCCCAGGTGAAGGGTTATTTGCATAGCTGCAGAACTCGAATCGATAGTTTGTGTCCGTTCGGAGGCCCTTCTTCGTGATGCACCTATCAAAAATCGTTGGATTTTTTATTATTATTTTTTTGTCGCTGTTTTATACGGTGTACGACTTTGGAATTTTTCTGATGATTCGTGAGGTAAAGCAGCTGTGCATCTTAGAAATTAAGGGGGGTGATGGTGGAATATATAGGGACGTGGGATTGATAACGTTTGGACATTCGTGTGTGTTTTTCCAATGTCACTGAATATGTTGCTTATATGGAATATCCGGATGGTCTAAATCAGGGATGGCCAACCCAAATGACCTTGCAGGCCACTTCGGAAAAATATTATGATCCCGCAGGGTGCATATAAAAATATAAATCTTTGTATTAAATTTGGACCCATTATACCAGGGACGTCTTAAGGCATGGGCCAACTGGACCGGCCCAGGGCCTCGCCATAGGGTGGGGCCTCGTTCCTTTCTCGACTCTGTCTTAATAATGTCCTGATCCAGATAATTTTTTTAATGGTCAATATATTATTCCCGTTCATATTCCCCGAAAAACAGGGAATTTCAAATTGCATTTCAGCTGGCAAAAGTAGTAAGACTGCATTATTATTATGTGGTGACCGTCGTCCATGTTTAGGCCTAGGCCTAATACCATAAACAATCATTCAACTCAGTGGCGCACTAAGGGAGGGTCCTGGGGATCCGGACCCCCCAAAGCCCACGATTTTTTTTTTGATTGATTATAATTCTAAGTATATAGTACGTAAAATTTAATTAAATATTTGTTATTAATGATTAATTTTATTAATTTATGCTAATTATTTATTCTATAATTAGTTTTTTACTGTGTTTTGTTCTCAAAATCGACAAAATAAAAGGAGCATGATACAAAAATGTTGACCTTTCGACCCCTCCCCCACCCTTGAAAAATTCCTGGGTGTGCTATTGATTCATCTCTTTTAGTCGATATGTGGCCATCGGTCGAGCCGGTTTGTGCCTAGGTTTTTGAGATTGTGAGTCGTGCACAAAGATTTGTTTCAAATTACCGTTTGAAAGAGTATTTGACAATGCATGCTGTTGTATACCAGGGGTTGGCAACCTTTTAGCTGTGGCGTTCCAAACCAAACTACCAGTGTGATTCAGCGTGCCACACAGAAGGACATTTTTGAAACAATTCGATTCCCATGATAATGCATGCAGAGTTAGAGAATAGAGGCCAATATAGATTTACAGTTTCATTATATGTTAATTTTGTATCATTTAAAGATATTTCTAAAAATGGAAATATAAACAGCGTAAAATATAACTCTTTTTTCATCAAAAATATACAAAATTTAAATTGTACATATTTTATGTATTTTTAAATATATTTTTTAAAATAAAAATAGACAACATAAAATTAATTATTTTCTTTCATTATAGTTAAATGAGAAGTTAAATAAAAATTTTAATGCGAAGCTAGTGCTTGCACCGCTTTACTTTCACATCGCAAAATCAAGGGGTGTAATTTATGACTTTCAATTTGACATCATTCTGAGCATTCAGTTGCAAAAAAAATTTTGTGGGCTCGAAATATTAATCATATGAGGATAGATTTTTAGAAACAAAATCGGAAAGCAGAGTACATGCAATTTTCTCTCTTCAAACAATGAAATCTCTCCAGCAATGTCATTCACTAATTTACAAAATAGCTGTAAATTTATCTTTCAGATTTTTTCGTGATTCTCCATAAATGTCTATTTTTTAGAAGATGTTTGTCAAAAATGGTCCATTACAAATTTATCAACTTCCATCCTCTCAAAAATTAACAAATTTGTAGAATATTGCAGAGTTCCATTGAGAATTATACCGCGTGCCACATATGGCTACGCGTGCCGTAGGTTGCCGACCCCTGGTATGTACTATCTACTCTTATCTGTTTGCCTCTGTGCAAAAATAGGTAGAGCCTACTTTTGTACAGGGGCCCAGGGTCTCAAAATATCTTAAAATTTCTCTGTGCCCAAGGCCTCGAAGTGTCATAAGACTTTCTGCCCATTACAAATATTTATTGGAGTGAAAATTTAAAACAAAATGAACTATTATTACTGTTTTCATTATTTTTTGTGAACATTCATAGATAATATAATAATCATAATGCAATGATTAAATAATATGTTTAATTTATTCAAATAATGACATATTTGTTTCTCCATTCTTTCACTTAGTTTTTGCAAGTCGATCTCAAATGCGCGTGTTGGCACATCGTAATTGATGTCACAGTTTTTCGTTTTCGAAAAGAACGATTCGTAGGCAGTAGCGCATACAAAAAATTTTCAAGGGGAGGGGGCAGGGTCGAAAGTCCACCATTTTGGTGTCATGCTCCAATACGCCACCCAACGTATTCTTTTGATTTTGTCGATTTTCGGGAACAAAAACAATGCAAAATTAATTATAGAATAAATGATTAGCATTAATTAATAAAATTAATTATTAATAACAAATACATAATTAAATTTTACGTAATATATACATAGGATTATAACCAATCGAAAAAACCTCAAGGGGTATGGAGGGTGTTCGGACCCCTAAGACATCCCCCTTGTGGGCGCCACTGTTCGTAGGAGTAAGTTGGAAAAAAAGTTACCGGAATCAAGCTTGATGTTGCGGGGTATCGCTGCAATGCAATACTGCCCACTTCAAAGTATCTACTAAAAACAAAAATATGGCGCACAGTACTCGTATTTTGTAAAGTTGTAAAGAATCTCGCAGGCCATAAAATAATTCAAGGCAGGTCGTGGGCTGGCCACCCTGGTCTGAATCATAAGTTCCCCAGATGGTTCCGACGGTCCCCCAGGGTAATTGTAACATCTGAGAGGGTTTGTGGTAAATAAAAATTGCTTTGAGGGTGCTTTGACAACGGTAGGGATCTGCAAAAGGTTTAACATAAAGTAAAATATTTGCGACCGATTTCCATTATTATAAGAATTAAAATAAATATATCATGATTTTTCCGTTAAAAAGAGTTAGGGTAAAGATTAAAAATTGTAGAGTATAAGTAATAACATGCGTAGCTCGGTGGAAGTCGAGCCAATTTCTTATACTACCAATATATGGCAGTATAAATAATTCGTGGATCTAATCAACAATTTTTTTTTCTGTGCATGATCCCTATATATGAAAGGAATGCAACAAATTTCCCTTTGTTTTGAACAGAAAGCAATATTATTCTCTGTATTATTAATTGTTAAAAAAAGATTTCGTACGTATTAAGTACAATTTATATCTTGTTCATAAAATTATTAAAACTAAAATTTTATTTTTGTTAAATTTAATTTATAAAATAGCCTTATAATATTTTATCAATGTCTTTTTCATTTCCATGTATAATTTTTAGGGTATCGCATTTAAGAAATCAAAATATAATGGGTAAATTCATAGACATCAAAGTCACTTGATAATGATATCCCCATGTTTCTAGCCAAAAACATTTCATAAATTCATGTGATGTTATAGTTACATGATAAATGCAATCATGTGTTTCCAGATGATCAGTTCATAAGCTTCGTTGTTGCCAACTTTTGCTCTTCACAGAAACTTTCTTTTAAAAAGTACATATTTGTCAGTAATAATAACGCGCATTACGCAAAATATACTTGATTTAAAAACACATGTATAAAATAAGATTTTTTACCATTTTAAAAACTTTTTTTTATTTCTAATGGGGCTGCGGACTTGTGTTCTTCCATTGCAAATCTAATACTTTCCCCGGGAGCTGGTATATCTTTAAGTGTGGCTATGTATAGGCGGAATACCAATCACCGCAGGTAATTTTGACGTCCAGTTTCTTCCCCAGAAGAAGGACCTGAGCTCTGAGGATGCGAAACCAAACTTATAAATTCAATTTTGCTGAGAGCACCCAAGGGATCTTTTACATGCCGTATAATCATGCGACATGAACGCTATCAATTTTCTACATCACGAAAATCCACCGACTTGGATCAAACCCGCAACCTTAAGCGTACAAGGCCAGCGACAAACCAGACGAAATTTTTTTCGTAATACTTTATAATAAAATTTGAAATTTTATCTACAAGTTACAAGTTTTATCTACAAGTACAAGTTAGTTGTCAGTTCTGAATTCAATGGAGAACAGTTGATTGTCTTTATCATGTGATAATCTTGAATTGAGCCCATTAAAATGTATACAGTTTATGTTTTTAAAAAGGAAATTTATATTCTCATTAATCAACAAGAGCATAAGGATTATACCTGAAGTCCTCAAAACATCAAAGTAACCGATATAAAGCCAATTATAAAAACTGGTTCTCAACAAAGAGAAACGAACAGTCAAGCATTCGTTTAAATCTAGAAAATTAAAACGTTATTTTGATTTTTTTTTCTTTGCTAATAGAATTTGTGCTTTGTAGATTAGATATATGAAACTTTTAGAAGACTGTTGATGATTTATATTGCTAGCATTATTTTAAACTCTTAAAGGTAACGCAGTGTCCATTGAACTAATATTCGTCTTTTAAAAATGTATTATAATGTTTTTATGAATGTGTTAAAAACCACACCAATAAGCAAATAACTGTACCAGCTACAGAGATGTAAGGGGAATATATCGTTTTTTAACAGTTTTGCATAGAATAATAATTAATTTCGTACTATGTGAATCAAAGTACGGTATAAAAAGCATATATTGTCTTCTTAATTATAAATGAAATTAAAATATAAATGGATAGGAATAAATCGTTCTATGAATTGTTTACACAAAACATTATGAAAACTACTATTTAATTCAAGAGTATGTCATATAATTTGTTTTGTGTAGAGTACATAGGTTATTAACTACCATATTTAAAAGTAATTTAAATTTACGAAGTATATTATTTACGTAAAAATATATGAGATTTTATTAATTGCCTTGTGAGAGATTTACGTGCACTTTCATTTTCTTTCAAAATAATAGATGCTGATTTGATAAAAAGGTTAAATACAGTAACATATAGAGAAGTCAGGAATTTTAGAAAAAAAATTATCCTGAAAAAATCGAACTTACCTGTGTTTGATGGAATAATAAATAACGCCGACGTTGCTTTATCTTTCAAAATGTTTTTTTTTAAAGGTTATTTTATTTTGAATAAAATCTTGAGTCACTATTCATTATTTTCATAATCAAATACATATTATTGTGAAAAACACACACATAATGTGATTATTCGAATAAATTCAGGACGATTATTTTTTTTATGGAATAAACTTTGAAACTCTCGTTACCCAATTCAAATTTCTTATTGATTATCACAAAATATTCCCAAGCGATTATGTTTTTGTTGCCATTCATGTTAGACGCTATATTTTAGTTGAAAAATATAAATTCGTTTAATGTTCTGGAAGATGAATAATATTTTTCGAATTATGAACGCCCTGAACTTAATTAAGAACAATTTTCAATTAAAATAAATCACATATTTTGCTCTGAATCATTAGCATCAAATAACAATGTAAAACTCTTCAGCAAAAAAAATAAAATACATCTAATTTTAAAAATAAAAGATTATTTCCAGAAAATTTATTAATTTAAAAAATAAATCTTAAATAAGTTTAAAATTTCAATTAATCATAAAAATAACAAGCTTCGCGCGATAATCTTGAAGCTCAAAAATATTTTTTAAAATAAAAATGTATCAATATTTTTTTTTTGTATAAAATACTTTTTGTGACAGACGATTATTTCTTTAAAAGAAAATTCCTTTCTTAAATCGCGCGACAAATTAACTGCTGCTGAAAACAAAAGTTTTTTGTCTTACGTATAAAATAAAATGGAGAATATTTAATCTAAAATGAGAGTACAATAAAAGTGTACGATGTTTTACTTTGTAATCTTCGTAAGTAATGCTCTTATATTGCTAAATGTCCGAATTAAATTCTTAAAATGTAAATTTAACATTTTGTTACAGCACTGATGATACAACTTATATTAATCAATATAATCATGAATTATATGTCTTAAATATATTTTTTTGAACACACACACACGTTTATAGAATTAAAAAAATACTATTTACAGTAATGAATTAAAGAAAATGGAATAATTAGGCGTCGTTTATATTTTTATCTTTAAACAGTCGAACACTTGAATCAAAATGAAATGCAAGAGACTTTTATTAACGTTTCTTAAGAATCAAATTTTATTGATATAGAAAGAGTTTTTTTTAGTTTATCAGAAAAGTAATAGAGAGAATGAATTATTTAATTTTAGTGATGAATTTTCTGTTAATTAATTGTTTTTTAGTTTTAAATAACTAATTAGAGATATTTAAAAACAGTATTTGAAGCAGAGTGTGATATAAGGTATTTAATTTAGCAAAAAAAATCCTAATGTAGATTTAATACTTAAAATGTGAGAAATAAATGTTAGAATCTTAGCATATTCCTGGGAAAAAGAATTACTTAAATAACTTTGAAAAAAAATGATTATTTATTACTTTAAATAAAACAGATTTTTTTATAAGACTGTAAAAGAAATATTATACATCCGCAATTTCTCTCCATGAAAATGACTCCTGTATAAGTCAAGTAAAAAGAAGTAAGAGTAAAAAACATAAACATTGCTTTTCTATAATTTCCCAAAATTTGTAGAACATACGCGATAAATACATCGTTATTTTTTAGAGAACATCGGAAAATACATGTACACAAATTGTAAATCTTTTACGTAGTTAGTAAAAGTTAAGAGAATAAAAATCTCGAAGAATACTCAAATTGTAATAAGAAAACGAAATTCGATTCCAGAGATCAATAATTCTTCAATCGACAGAGCACCGCTAAAAGCGGTTAACGCCTGAATTGAACTTGAATGGTAACAGAAAAAGTAAAACAGCCCCATTGCACGTGGGATGGCTTTTTATTCCTATAGTTCGAGTTCCACAGGTGGCGAACTCCTTTTCCAAGAATACGAGGAAATAAAAAATAAAGTATAAAAGAGAGAGAGAGAGAGAGAAGAACCTGGAAATAAGCATACGATTCATTGTGTGAGGTCAACATCACCTTAGTCAAGCCACAGATGCCAAGTATTGTCTGTGAACTTGAAAAGGTAAAAAAGGAAAGGAAATACAAATCTAGATATAAAAGTTGGGGAAAAATGCATAAAGGCTCTTAATGTTGCAAAGTTAGTAACGTTATTCTCTCTTTCTCTCACTTACTCTCTCTTTTTAGTTACCTTTGCACCATTGTTAAACTGAAGAATAAGTGGGAAGTAATAGATCTTTAAGGTTTAACTATAAAACCTTAATAGGAATAAAGCTGTCTCAGAGAAGTTTGTTGCAAAAAACAAATGGAAGGCATAGCTTCCAAACTTTTTTTGACTGAAGAAAAGCTGTTGTGGTTTTTGGATGTCCCCTGCGTCAAAATGAAACTTTTTAAACCAAATACTTTCATTTATAGCGCAAAAAATATTTCGATAGGGGTCTTCTGCTTCCTCTATTGACACAAAAACCCCGAGTGGGCCAAGGCCTTCTCCAAAACCCTCTTCCATTTCGACCTCCGCTTAGCGACAGTTCTATAATTAGTTATTCTTAAGACTTTAAAATCGTCCTCCATACAGTCATCCCATCTCAATTTGATTCCTCCTTAGTTCTAGTTCTAATAGGTTTGAAATTGAAAATTCTGAATGTCAATGATGTAAGGTTAGTACGGCAGATGTGTGGCCCGTAAGCCTCAAACCACCCATCTTGATGGATTTAATGACATCACTTCCTTAAATATCTTGTATAATTCAAATTTATGCCGTTGACTCCCCAATTCATTCTCATTCACAGCACCAAAGATGTATCTAAGAACTTTTCGCTCAAAGATAGTGGTGTCCAGCGATGTTTTAAGGCATTGGCATAGTGGGCCCGAGCCTAGAGCCTCAATAAGGGGCCTTGTCTCGTTCTTGATTCGTCCTCAATGAGATCATGACTTAATAATTTTAATCATCAAATGTTATTCCCGGATTATTCTCTGAAAACTGGGAATATCGAATCACATGCCAACTAACAACAGTGGCAAGACCACTAAGCACAAATTTTTCAATGGCTCCTTTCTTCTTTTTGGGGAGATCGCTTTCAAGGCGAAATAAATTGGCTTTCTTAAAAAAACAGCAAAATATAACAACAGCAAATTATTTTTTTTCTGGGGGATTTGGGATAGTTGATGAAAGAAAATGGAAATTACCCCAGTATAAAAAAAATGCATTAAACCTATTTTTTGTGAGTTAAGTTCCATATAGTTTTAAATAAACTCCAAAATAATTAACATTTTGATCAATTTTCCACTTTTTAAATGTCCTTGGTCTTACAGTGCCCCCCTTATTAATCGTTATGTTGCGGTCTGCATGAAATAGTTGTGATAGATATGAGGCACGGTGGTAAAAAAGGTTGAGTTCCGCTGGTCTATACTAAGAGCCACAGGTGGCTCTCGAGCAGTGGTTTGCCGACCCCTGTCATACGCCATCATGTAGTTGAAAGCCAGCAGTCGGTCGAGTTGGTTTGTGTCACGCCCATTGATTTGTCATGGGTTATCGTTTCTATGAGTGTTTGACAATGTATGGTACGCACTGTCGTCTACTTTAAAAGATTCACAGGTGGGGCTTTTCTCCCCAGGGTCCCAGGTCTTCGAAAAGGGGTGATATTTCAGGTGGAATTATTCCTCATTTTCTTTCTACATTTCCGTGGTACATAGATTTTACATCAATCAGCCATCTAGATAATAATTATTCTAAAGAGATTTTCGAATTACTGCATTTACTCAAATCTAAGACCGCCATCGATTCTGAGCCTCACCGCAAATTCTCAACATGTTTTCGTGAAAATATGTTGTCATCGATTCTAAGCTACACCCCCAATTCTCTGCACGTTTTTGAAAAAAATAATAAAAAATTCTTTAAAGGGTTCATCAGTATCCGAAAATACTTAAGAAATTTTTTAAGAACTTTTTAGTGAGAAATAATAAGAAATTAATAATACAAAAATTATTTTACCAGTATTAAAAACTTTAGAATACATAGATGAATTTATAATTACTCTAGTCGTCAGTTTCGAAAATGATTCGTCCCTCCCATTGTCACTACTGACTTCCTAATGGGTGCCAAAGTTGTCATTTTCACATACATTGCCGTCTTCTGTACCATACAATACATTTGTTATGCAACATTGTTTTTAAAAGAATTGATAATAAAAGAATGTAAAAGAATTATTGAAGACTGTTGAACATTTACAAGCCAAAATTAAATCATTTTCCTTACATCATCGACGTATATTTGTTTCATCCGTGTCAAATTCTCAGTGGTTCTTTTTTTTTTCTGCATATAAAATTGCCTCCCTTTTCGTACTTGCGTCAATGTGAACTCGTTCTGATGCTATTACCGATATCTTTGATGTTTAGGGGATTAAAAGAAAACGTATGAAAAAAAAAAAAAAAAAAATTGAAATATAAGCAGACAACGATGTTTAGGATAGACTGAATACTGGAGATAAATTGCGGAAGGAGATAGTCATTGATGAAGGTGGCTAGAACTGAGGGTTACATTTTTCTTTTTGAAAGGTGTGGAAACTCAATTTCCCCCATCCAACAAATGTTTTGCCTTTGATTTTAAGCCACACCCTATTTTCAGTTGCAACAACACTAGAAAAATAAAGCGGATTAGATTCGAGTAAATACGGTTGTTTAATGATACAATCAAAATTTTTAAATAGGATAACTGAAAACAAACCTCGTTTCAGGACAGAACTGAAATAAAAACAAGTATAATACAGGAAAAAAAAATTAAGTCAATTCCTACTAAGGTCAACAGAGAAAATTTTTATATATATATTTTAGTTACTTTTACTTAAATAGTGATACAATTAATATAAATATGTATATACATATGACAGAATCACACTATTAAGTGACAAAATAGAAAGCGATTTTCCTTGAAATTTTCCATTTTCCTTTCTATATAGAGAGTTGGACTATTTTTTTGTTTGTTCGTTACTCTTTTCTTAATCAAATTTAAATATTCTAATAAAATAGTATAGTAAAAAAAAATTCTCATTTTCAGAAATTAGGCCGTCTCAGGTGGGATTCGAACCCACAACCTTTGGAATAGAAGGCCCACACGCTAGTCATTGCGCTACAGGGACACAACGAACGATTTTCCTTTTTGTATATGCTGTAGGATTATTATTTTTGTTTGTTACTATTTATTCTTTTTTTTAATTTAATTAATGAATGAATATTTGAAAAAACTGTATTAATTTTAAGTGTCCTCCATTACAAGTTTAAAAAAAAATGTATCTGAACTTGAATGGATGGATAGAAAATATTTTATTAACGATTGAAAATTGGAACATATATATAAATTGAATCTAATATTATTTGAAATATATAAATAAATATATATAGGGAGTGTGTGTGTGAACTTTCAGTAGGAATTGAAAAAGTTAGTTTCAGTTTAGTTCTGAGAAACAAAACTAAAATGTCGCCTCTTACTCAAAGAGATACGACAGACTCGATATCAAAGAATTTGAAGAAGGAAATAACGTCTTTTTCTCCTTGTCTTCTAATATCCTCAATTTTCCAAGGATTCTCTAAGGAGGTACATACAAAAAAAAAAAAAAAAAAAAAAACTTTAAGTACAAATTGAAACAAAACGAAATTTAAAAAGAAAAAACAACCTCGCAATGAAAAAAAAAAAAAAAATTATACATCCAATAAAAAAAGAAAAAAGAAAAGCATGTGCAACCTGCCGGCTAGTGGGCGTCCGCGCACGAAGTGAAAGCACAGGAGAGGGAAAAGCACAACGCAAAAGACCTGTTGAGATATTCCCCAAGGTCAAGATGTGTCTAAAGGTAAAAAAAGCCAGTATGAAGCAGGCATTTAAAATAAGTCGTGAATAAGCCAACATATACACCTGTGGAGAAGCACCTATGTCAGCCCTCCCTCCATCTGGTTTCAGCCTTTTGGGGGAGCGGACATATATTGTGTCATGAGTCGCTTTTATTGACAGACGATTTGAAGTGATTGTTGTTTATGGGTGAAAGTGCAACACAAACAAATCGTTTAATCTGAAAATTAAAAAATATGAGACGCACGTGTTTATTTTGAAAATATTTTTTTTAACCTTTGGTCAGTTTTGGGCTTAAATAAAGACCTTTTAGAGATATAATGTTTCAAGAAATTATTTTCCAAAAATAACGGCATTTTTTTTCAATTCCTGCTACTAGTTCACACTCTCCCTATATGTTTATGTATATGTAGTATCAGTAGAGCACACAGGAATTTTTCAAGGGGGCCTGGTCGAAAGTTTACCATTCTTGTATTATGCTCCTTTTGATTTTGTCGATTTTCGCGAACAAAACACATTAAAAACTAATTATTGAATAAATAATTAGCATTAATTAATAAAATTAATCATTAATAGCAAATACTTAATTAAATTTTACGCACTATGTACTTAGAATTATAATCACTCGGAAAAAAGATCAAGGGCTTTGGGGGGGACCCCCCTTGTGTGCGCCACTGTGTAGTATCGTTGGTCGGTGTTGTTGTATTTGTTTGTTTACCAGGGGTTTCACAGAAAGCATCATCAGAATTAAATTTCAACTTGTTTATTTACATGTATCTAACATAAGTGGACAATTTACAGTTGTATTTCACAGATATTTGATAAGAACACGAAAACAGACACATATAACAGAAGAGACAAGCAGCAGCGACATTTTACATTACGAACACAAAGACAAAGAGAGAGATAAAAAAGATTTTGGCTTTTTATACGCGACAGTGAAGACGGCGGGACTATTTTTTAACAAGAGCTCTGAATGATTACAATAGACGGGAAAGAGACTTCTGATACTAGTTGATTATGATTAAGATTAGGGCGTTAGTTTTGAACCTAAGAATTAAAGCTTGTTTAAATATTATTAAAAGAGTTAATATATTAAAAGGATGCTAGAGAGAATTATTACATATATATACATACATATATATATACATATCTTGTTCAAATTTTCACAATCGTTAATAAAATATTTTTTATTCATCCACTCAAGCTCAAATACATTTTTAAACTTGTAGTGGATGCCGCTTGATGTTAATATAGTTTTTTTTCAAATATTAGTTCATTAATTCTATTTAATTAATGAATAAATAGTAACAAACAAAAATAATAGCCCAATACTTTATACAAAAGGAAAATCGATTGCTGTGTCCCTGTAATGCAATGGATAGCGCGCCGGACTTCTGTTCCAGAGGTCGAGGGTTCGAATCCCGCCTGGGGTGGCCTCATATCTGAGAATGTGATTTCTTTTTACTATACTATTTTATTGGAATAATTAAATTTAATTCATGAATAAATAGTAACAAATAAAAATAATAGTCGAACACCATATATAGAAAGGAGAATGGAGAATTGCAAGGAAAATCCTTATCTATTTTGTCACTTAATATTGTGATTCTGTCATATGTATATACATATTTATATTAATTGTAATTATTTAATCAAAAGTAACTATAAAATAAAATTTTTGTTTGTTGACTTATCTAAGAATTGACTTAATTTTTTTATATATTGCTTGTTATATTTCGTAACTTTTCGAAATAACTATACAACGGTCTAAATCCATGACGATCACATGATTAATACAATCACGTGACCATTGAATTCAAAACTGACATTAGACTCATCCTTGCTGTTCTACTAATAAAAACTAAACTGAACCCAGTGGTGCAGCAACCCATGAGGGTCAAGGCCTACTGTGCCCATCTCAGTTTTCATGACCTTGGACACTGAGGTGCATGGACAGATGTTTCGACCAGGGGATCAGTATGACGTGAAATCCTCTGTGTTTAGTTCCCAAGCAAGCTTGGTACAAAATTATCGACCTACTGAAGATATGAAAGGCTGAGTCAATCTTGCTGAGCCCGTGGTTTGAACCCCGGACCTGTGGCGTGGTTGCACAGTACACTACTTCTCAGCCACTGGGCTTGTTCTACTAGTAAAATTAAGATAAAATTTCAAATTTGATTATTTGCGAAAGATGTTCCAAAATTAACCCCTTAACGCGTGCATTTTTTGAAAAAAACCCAGCAAAATAAATAATTTTTTTTAAGAAAACAATTTTTTAGAGCTTTGTTTTGGAAATTTTTTTTTAAAAATTACAAAATTAATCAAATGTTTAATTTTTTTATTGTGTATTTTAATCCTCATCACAGATAATAGCCAAATATTGCGATGTTGCACGTATATTGATCTTCAGTATCTTTCTTTTCAAAAACATATTTTCTATCAGTAAAAATATTTATTTATACTTTTTCAACAGAATTAATAATAGTATTATTTATTTTTAACAAATTATTCAAAAAAATATTTGGAAGCATAGTGTACTACACAGACCAGGGGTGGTCAACCTTTTTGGGAAGAGTTCCACTATTTGATAAAATGTAATTATCCGTGCCATTTACAACTTTTCCAACAGACAAATATGCAAAAGTGAAAAAATGTTACTTATAAACTTATGTGCTATTTGCGTAAAAATTCCATAATTTTTTTTAATGCAAGTCTACGCAGTCGAAATTTAAAAATAATATAACAAATATAAGACGAAAGTACAAACTTAGGTTTTATTATTAGTTAACTTTATACAAGTTTAATCAATTAGGTTAGATATAAAATAAAAATGAGCAATTTGAATAATTTAAATCAAAGTAATTGTTAAATGCTCTGTATTTACTTGATGTGTGACTTTAGAATTACTACTTTTTTTACCGTCATCTATATTGGGATTAGCTCTTCCAGATGCTCACAAAAGTAAGATATTGTAGGTGCGCATCAGCTAGTTTTGATTGAAATTTATTTTATCATGTTCGTATCAGAAAACATTTATTCACTAACATATTTGATCCAAATTTGGAATTTTTTTGTCTGAGACTTGTACTTTAAAAGAATTGTAAAAAATAGTAACTTATCTTTTCAAAATTTTTAACCTTAAAAATTGGTTAATCTTTCAATTTCTAATAAAAAATGGTTAGTCTTTTAAAATTAAAAAAAAAAAATCAGTAAGTTTTCGCGTGCCACTGTTACAACTCCACCGAGCTACATTGTAGCATGCGTGCCGCCGGTTGGCCACCCCTAACATTGATCAACATGCAATTATTACACGTATACCGTCGCCCAACCGGTATAGTGGTTAGCGATGCTAACTGCGGCGCCGTAGGGACTGGGCTGAATCCGGAGAAGCATGGATGTTAGTAATGTAAGTGCCTTTGCGGCATGGGGGTTACTCTGAAGCGCCCAGCCGCAAGTCGTCCCGTGGGTTTGGGGAAGAAGGGGAAGGAGGTGGGGGGCCCCAACCACCCGCAGGTTTTTTTTCTCTTAATGGGGGGGACAGCACAATCGTACTGTCACCTGCATGGTCCAAAGCTAAGGCCAACGACAAGCGTAAAACAATTTAGCCCCTTTGCCGCGATAAATTTCGGGTTCTGACCTGACTTCGTCAGGCAGGTGGCATTAGTCACAACAACACACATGTACCGGATCTTTTCTAACTCTTTTAGCACAATACACAGCGCAGTATCTTGTAGGATTTTCTTCTATTTCTTCTATTTTTTTGGTGTTGGCGGAATAGAACTCGGAAAAGTGATGTTCCGTTAGTCGTAGAATTCAGAAGATTTGAGTCTGCCTGATTTTTTTATATTTGTATCAGTATGATAACTTTATATAAATCTTTCTACTAATTTGCATCTGAAATCTAATTTTTGTTCACCTACAATTTTTTATACAAAGCATATGTGTTTTAAATGCTGATGTCTAATGAAAAATCGTAAAATATAAGAAGCAATGGTCTTTATCTAAATTTACGAATTCACGAGGACGGACTGCAGTCAGTCTCACAAATGCAGCATATATGAGAAAATTACAGGAGCATATAAAATGTGGTCCCGCTCAAATTATCTCGAGTGTGCACAGTTTGGCCTGTTTTGTGCGCTCGAATTAACTCGAGTGCACACGTAAGGAGTTAAGATTCTTCAAAAGTTTTTCAAAGTTAAAAAAATACTTATATTATACGTGTACATATAAATCAAGTGCATTTTTTTACATATGTGAATTATTGTTTACAAATATATATTTTTTAAAAGAATTTACAAAAAAAAGTTGGCAATAGTAAAGCGGCATTGAACTGATTGCATGGAAATACGTATTTGCATTTATCATGTGACAATGGTGTCACTTGGACTTAGCCCGTTAGCCTCGGAATAATATAGTAATTTTCTATCGATATAAATGTGTTTTCTGTATAATTACAAAATGCATAAACTGTAGCTTTAATAAATATATGGTTTCCAACCAGTGGTGCACACAGGAATTTTTCCATTCTCACATATCATACCATAATACGCCGTCAAACAAATTCTTTTGGTTTTGTCGATTGTCGGGAACACAAAAAACAATAAAAATAAATTATTAAAAATAATTAGATTTTAAAAAATTAATTTTTAAAAAATTTTTTAAAAAATTTTTGGTACTATACACCGGATTATAAAAAACGGGAAAAATCTTTCACGGGAAAAAAAGGGAGGGGGGGGGGGTTCCGCCCCGGGAGGGGGCCCCGCTGTGCCCAAAAAAACCCTGTATACCCCTGGGCCAGTCTGAAAATTTTTTCGTTTTCGCTCTTTTTTTAGTTGACAGTTTGACTTTATCTTCATTAACTCTAAACTGCATCCCTAATTATGACCTCATGCTGAGAGCCCTTTATGTAGTTAATCTTTCCCGGTGTTTGCACCCAGTATCAAATTAGCATTTCCTACGTTAATACGTGCCAAGCAAAATTTAAGATTAAATAATAGAACTAAATTTACTAAAACGAAAAAGTATATTTTTTAAATTTGAAATCTTATGTGAACACCCCTTTTTAATGTTAAATCCCCAAAGGAAATTACCCCGAAGATAAAATTTTGTTAAGGGGGATTTTTTTAATTGAAAAGGAAAATGTGGATATTTTTTTTCAGTTTTCCCCCCTTTTTTTTACGCCGCGGACCGGTCAACGTTTTTTAAATTTTTCCCCGGGGCCAAAGGGGGGAGGATGTTGATTGTTTATATTCTGACTGTTTTTGATTTAATAATTTTAATCAATTTTTTAAGGGATTTAAAATAAAAATAGCCCCCAAAAATGAATATGAAGTGATTTAACAAGGAATATAAAGGACTTTAAAAAGTACCCCAAAACCCTAAGAAAATATCCCACAGTAAATAAAGAAGAATAATTTGATGTTTTTGTGGGACGATACCGGGCCACGGACCCGGGGTTGGGGACGCTTTTCTGGATGTTTTCTAAATTTTACCGTATTACAAAGTTCAGGTTGTTTTGGCGGGAAAATTTCAACCCCCGGCTCCCGGGGGCCCGTGGGAGCCCACCCCTTTTGAGTCCCGTCATAGTCTGTTTTTAAAAAAATTATTTTTTGAACAAGTTTAAAAAAATTTAGGAAAATTTTAATAAGCAACGAAAATACAATTTTTTTATCAAATCGGGGGACGTAGCGGGGGAACTTTTTTTTTTTTGTTTTTTAGCGGAGTTTACAAAAAAGAGGGAATATTTATGCCTTTTATGGGGGAAACAATTTTTTAACCATGGTGCCTTTTGAAGGAAAAATATTTAAAAATTTAGGGGTTTCCCAAAACGATGGGAAATTTATTTTTAAAAAAAAGCATGGATCAACAGTTTGTTTGACTTGTCGTAAAAATGCGATATTTAAAAATATAATTTTGCTCGTCACTATACCACTAAACACGAATTTTTTATTGGTTCCTTTTTTTAAAAAAAATTTTTTTTAAATTTTTCAAGACGGGGTAAATTTTTAAAAAAAAACTTTAACAGTAACAAAAGTTTTTTGGGGGGGGGGAGGGTGGGGCTTGGGGTATTGATGAAAAAATCAAAACCCCATAAAGATTAAAAAAAAAGAAAAACCTATTTTTTTTTATTGAGAAATATAGAAAGAAACTCCAAAATATATAATTAACATTTTGATCAATTTTCCACTTTTAAACTGGGGCTAACCATTTCCCCTTTAACAAAGTTAGGATGCCCGCATGAAATAGTTCTGATATGTAGGTGGCCCGAAGCCTAGTGGCTGAGTGGTTAGTGCATTGCGCTTCCACACCACAGGTCTGAGGTTCAAACCCCGGGCTGGCAAGGTTGACTCAGTCTTTCATCCCTTCAATGGGTCGATAAAATGAGTACCAAGCTTGCTTGGGAACTTAACACTGGAGGTTTTTTGCGTCAGATGGACTACCTGACCGCGGAACATCTGCTCATGCACCTCAGAGCCCAAGGTCACGAATACAGAGTTGGACACAGTGGGCCTTGTCCCTCACGGGACAAGTGTGGATTTTTTATTGCACTCAGATTTAGCGCGGGCTCTTCATTTTTAAGTGCAATTTTTAGGTAAGTTACCTCTATCTTGTAATGGTTTTAGATATACCTATCCATTATTTTTAATAGGTTTTTGCTCAGTATAATTAACATAAAGGGGGAAGGTTGGCTAGCCACAAAACATGTTCAATTCCACTTTTATATAAATTAATTTTTTTATATAGGTTGTCCTAAGTCAGCAATGTTTATAATACTGCAGCATCCATTTTTTTAATTTCGATTGCTCATGTGTCCTTCATTGTGTGGTTTTATTACTCTGTCTCTGTGTTTTTCGATTTTGATATTGATAGATGTTCATCTCTCATTTGTAGAGATTTAGACTATATATATATATACGAGGGTAAGTTGAAAAAAATAATTTTCCCCTCTGTCGACTGTTGGGGTTGTGTATGAAAGTAAAAAAATGGAATGAGACTTTAAAAGAATGAACATACCTTTATTTTATTATTCCCCGTACCGGGTACTTTTAAACATTTGTTCCATATCGCTTTTTTTGGCAAAAGCCCCCAAAAAGAAAAATCAGGGTTTTGCATATGGAAGAAGCGGAAGGGCCCAGGGCAAAGGCGACAAACGGGGAAAACGCGCAAGTCCCAATAGACCATTGGGTAAGAGGTCGCTGCAAACCCAACAGATGGCGCTGGAAAGGTTTTCGCACAAAGCGGGAGACCAGCCTCCCCATTTGACCCCCGGAAGGTATGAAGAAAGGGCGTTTTGAATTCGTGGTCGGGGGGGAAGTAGGGCGGTTATCCGCTAGGGAATGGGCACGTGGAGTATCGGGGAAATTCATAACCGCCTCTTGGTCCAGGGCCGGGTTGGGGATGTCGAAGAAAATTTGGTAAGGGTGGCCTTGGTGGACGCCCGGCAAGTGGAGGACATCCCAAAGGAAGCTGGAGGACGGACGCCACTCAAATTGAAAATGTCGGGAAGGGGGAATCTTGGAAGAGCAAACCCGGGGTATCACCATCGATGAAGTAGCAGAAAGAATTTGGGAATCTCCATGAGCGGGGCTCAAAACATCACCCACGACATTCTTCGATACAAAAGTGCCCGAAGTTTGCCCCGACAAGACCCCTAACACCAGGAAAAACGTTTTTGGGGTCAGCCTGGAACATCTCGTGTTTTTACCATGAAGGGGGCAATGATTTTCTTTTTCCCATTTGGAGGGGGGAGGGGAAACTTTCCACCATTTCACGCCAGAATCGAAGGCCGCATTTTGGGTGGGCACCCGGGTCATCACCTGTCCGAAAAAAAGTTCAAGAAAACCCCCTCTGCAAGAAAAGGCCCTCCGGTTTTCTGGGACGCCCAAGGAGTTTTGTTGCTGGACTTTTGGAGATTGGAACCATCAAGCCACGCGCCCGTGTGAACCCCTGTCCGGGAAAAAAGGGAAAAAGGGCGATTCCCCGGGAAAAAACGGCCCCCCGGCCTTCTCACATCTGGCGTTCTGTTTTTGGATGACAATGCCAGACCACATTTTGGGGACGCAACCGGGAAAACCATATTGCAACTCTTGGTTGGGGACGCCTACACCATAAACCAAAAGTCCTGATCTCGCACCAAGCGACTTCCATGTTTTCCGGCTTTGAAGAAAAAACTCGGGGGAAGGCCCTTTTGGGGGGGAAACGGAATGAAAAAAACCCCTTTCAACGCTTCTTCTTCTTCTTTCCCGGGGGCTTTTTTGGGTTTTTTAAGCGATATGACCCAAAAGTCCAATGTAATTGGACCTTTTGTGGAAAAAAAAAGGGATGCCCTATTTTAATGTCTCATTCCCCCCTTTTTTTACTTTCATACAAAACTCTGACTACAGTCGACAGGAGAAACTTATTTTCAACCCCTTCCCTCGTATATATATATATATATATATATATAATATATATATATATATTTTTTATATATATATATATATATATATTATATATATATATATATATATATATATAAAGGCCAATTTAAATGCTTTTTCAAATATCTACTTGCATTTTTTAAAACAAAAATTTGTTATGAATCTTGTTACTTTTTTAGATCCAAAATGACTTAATTTATTTTGTAATATAGTAGACTTTTTTCCCCAACCTTTATTATTTTCCCCACTATTTAAAATTAGTAAAAACCCCCAAAAATAATAATGAGTCAATTTAACCCTTTTGGGCCTTTAGGGTTAAAAGGGTTAAAAAAAAATTTTTTTATTAAAATAATATTTTTTGATAAAAGAACTCAGAATTTAACATTATAAAAAAGCCTTATTAGGGGAGTAACCCACAACCCATATATCCAAAAATTTAAAATATTATTTTTTAAATTTTATAAAAAAAAACAATGATTTGGTTAGTGATAAAATTTTAAAAAAAAAGTAATTTTTGGGAAATTTTTCAATAATTTTTAAAAATCAATTATCCCAAAAAATTTTATTTATAAATATATTTCTATTTCTTATTGAATATATTTTATATTAGTTCATTATTTTTTTTAAAAATTTCCCTTTTTTATTTAGTTTATTTTAAAAAATATTTTAAAAAAAAAAAAATTTTAAGCGCTTATTTTATGCATTATATCGATTAGTATATAATCATCCAAGTTTATTTACTTTGTAATATATCTCCCATTTGATTTTATCTATTCTTAACTTTGATCTTTTTTCGTTTTAAAACTTCCTTTATTTAGTTTATTTTTTATATAAAAAATTTTAGTGGTTTTTTTTAATTGCAAAATAAATATCCAAGTGGCACCACGATTATTTCTTCTCGAATAGTCGTCTCAATAGCTTTCGTCATTTACATCATTTCGCGTTGGAAGCTTATAGTGGAAGGTTGAATTTTCAATCTCCAGTATAATTATTTTACATGTAAGTGGGTTTATTTATTTATTTATTATTATTATTATTATTCCTCTCTTTGAGACATTCATTACTGTTCTCTTTTCTGAGCTTCATTTTAATATATTAGCAGTTTTTCTTCCACGTGTTGTATTAGGCTTAACTTTTCAACTTGGTTTTTTCTTATTATATCGAAAGTTTCTGCTGTACGGGAAAGGTGGATCCATAAAGCATTGCTAACCCTAATTCGCTGGCCTAATTCAGCGACAGCTTTAGAAATCAAAATAGGTCTCCAGTTTAGTCCAAAGACTTTTTTTGTATTCATTTGTTGTGTCTGGTGAATTCCAATTTCTTCCTGCTTTAGCACTGTAGGTTCTAGTACTTCTTCACTTTTATTTTATATTACTATATATATATATATATAGTTCAAATTTTCAATCGTGAATAAAATACCTTTTATTCATCCACTGAAGTCCAAATACATTTTTTAAAACTTGTAGTGGATGACACTTGATGTTAATACAGTTTCTTCGAATATTAATTCATTAATTAAATTTCATTTTTTAATTTTAAATTTATTCTGCGTTATTTCTGACGAAGTTACAACTAAATACAACAGATGGCGCCCCTCAAGTTCAAATAATTTTTTAAACTTGTAATGGATGACACGATGTTAATACAGTTTTTTCAAATATTAATTCATTAATTAAATTTAATAAACTAAAATAAAAGTAATAGACCTAAGTAGGAACTGAATTAATTATTTTTTGTGTATATTACATGATTAATATGGACTTGTATAGAATAACGTAATAACCTGAATATAGTATATCAAACTTAATTTGGTAATTACGTATTATCGCAACCTATTGGGGACACTACTTGCGTACGACACATAGGAATTCGGGGTTGCCAACTTGGCGAGTTATTAATAGAGTTGGCGATTGTTGCGATAATACGTAAGTACACTCAATTTGTACAAATATTTTAAAGTGGAAGCGCAAGAGAAAATATGAAAGGAAGAATATACAATAATAAATAAACAAGGGGAATAATTATTGTAAATGAAAACTACTAAAGAAATTTTATGCAAGTGGTCCCAGAATAAAGCTATTCAATATCGCACACAAAAGATCTAAAATTAGGACATTATTTGACTAAAAAATACAGAAAGCTTTAATTTGTTTTTCATTGAAGTAAAAAGTTTCGAAATGAAACCCTTCTTTTTAGTTAAAAAGTTTCCAATTAAAATTTTTTTAGGATTTTTCATATCTCATAGAAGAATTTCTTTCACAGATATTTCATTTGCATAATCACAGTTTTTTTAATATATGAGAACAAAATTTTTTGAAAAATTAAAAATATCTGCAACTAGTTTTTTAACACGCTTTTTGTTAGCTGCATATGTATGTAACGGAATCTTTGAACTCGATTTTTACCCACTTTAATAAGTTAAATTAATTCGAAATTTTACACAGTTGTCAAGGACTGATGACAAAACAATAATTTAATACTTTTGTTTCATTATCCTGATCAGGATTATCAGGATTAACGATTTCCCATATCCAGAATTGGAAACTAAAAGATTAAGTTACAACCTTAAAGCGAAAAATCTCATGGTTATAATACAAATACAATAAACAAACAAAAAGCGTTTTTATATGTAAAAAAGGAAGGATGCGTCAGCAACTTCTTAGCGCAATATAAACAATTGCTTAGTTTTTCTGAAATGGGTATTCCATATTCTAAAAATGACGCATTTAAGATAAATTCATCAATAAATGAATGATAGTTTAAAAAACTAAAAAAAACACGCTTTTATTGCAGATAGAACTATAAAATGAAAAATAAATTATAGTTTAAAAAAATTAAAAAATACGCTTTTATACATAATCGAACTAAAGAGGAAAAAAAATTTTTTTTAAGAGTAAAATGATTAACGAAAAAATTAATGTCATTGTGGTAAAAGCGTGGGGTGCTTTGTATTACATTTTTACGCTAACTCTGCATTTCGGAATAGAAATAGTAAGATTATAACAATTGATATTGAACACCCCACGCTTTTACCCCAATGACATTCATTTTCTCGTTAATCATTTTACTCTTAAAATAAGAATTATTTTTTCCTTTTTAGTTCAATTAACTATAAAAGCATGTTTTTTAGTTTTTTTAAACTATAATTTATTTTTAAAAAATTATTTTTGAAAATAACTTTGAAGAATAAGGCAGTTTATTATTCATGAAGATATTTACTTACGTAACATATAAATAAATGAATAATGATCTTAAGAGCATCTTAATAATAAGGCATCCATACACATACATAACTTTGCGATAAATATGCATGTTTCATTAACATATATTCATGAATACTTTTTCGAACTGGCAATAGAGATATCACGAAAAAACAATTTCCGAAGCCCTCGCACCGGACAATTATGACAAAAGGAAAGTTATAAAACTTCACTCATTTGTTCGATTACTCATTTCGTTTCGACAAAAAACAATCATGCTGCATAATTTCAACATTAAAAATCAATATTGGCTTGAAATATGCGGAAAAATCAATTGTAGGTCAATAGTATATGGTTTGAAATGATATTGTGTTGACGCGCATAAGCAATGATATCATTCCTTATTTCCAGTTATGATCATGGCAATGAGATGACTGGATCGCAAAAAGAATTGAAAGTAAGAAGAAATTCAAGCGGATGTATTCATCATGTTTTCTGACTTGACACCGTGCGCTATGCTCTCAAGACTCTTACTGCACGTTTTGGAAACATTAAATCACTTCATATCAGGTTTGCCTTGTTAAATAAAACATTAAATATAAAACTTGTCAAATTTGTTGCTGTGAAGGTGAAAGAATCAAGCTAAAAGTGAAAATTGTATACTACAGGAAAGTAAAATGAAAAGGAGAGAAAGAAGTTTTGAAGATACAGTAATACGCCCGCTGGGTGGCGTGGTTGGTTTGTCGCTGGCCTTTTGCGCCTAAGGTTGCGGTTTCGACCCTGGCCGAAATCGGTGGTTTTTCATGATGCAGAAAATCAACCACGCAGGAAAAAAAAGCCATGTTGTATGATTATATGGCATGAAAAAAATCCCTTGAGTGCCGGTTTGGCTTGGGCGCTCTTGGTAAAATTAAAATCATAAGTACGATTTGCATCGCCAGAGCTCAGGTGCCTCCCTCTGAGGAGGAAATTAGGCGTTAAAATTGGTATCGCCTATATGGTGCATGTGTGGTACTAGGTCTTCAAAGGTTAAATACCAATGCGCAGCCCCAATAGAGAAGAAGAGATACAGTTATACCCAGAATTTACATGATAGGTGGGACTGACAACCGTGTAAGTCGGAGTAGGATTTCGCATATAAATTATTTTTAGCTCGTGTCAGAAACAAAAGAAATTAACAATTTAGAAAATAAAAATGTTTAAGAAAACCCTTAGGTAGCACAAATACAAAATCGCAAACCGAAGTTATTTTGTTGTAGTAGGTATCATAAAATTTAACAAAGTGATCTGCCATCTCAAAGATTTTTTTTTCTCTCTCAAAATTTCCTAAGATGCTAATATTTTTTTTATTCCTTGTTTTGTTGAGAAAATGTGCTTCCTGTTGGAATCAATATTTTCTAAAATTTGTAATTTTTTTTTTCAATCAAACTAATGCCTTCGGTCTAATTCCCAACCGTCATTCGATCTTCTGATTGAATTGGGTCTAATGAACTTTTCAATGTCTTGCTCATGCTCATACATTTCTATGAGCTCACCATTGTCAGTTCCTGATTGCGGGAATCAATCAGTTCATCAACGTGATCACTATCCGCTTCTACATTTATTTGCCTGGCAAGATCAACGACTTCTTCTATCGCATTACGAATTTTTTTTTCTTCTTAAGGTGTCTGACTAGTGCAAAAACATCAATTTTGATGAAAAGGGCGATTTTGTTTGCTTTAAATTTTATATAGTTGAATTTTCTGCTTTCTAAAAATACCTTACTTTCGTTTGTACTTCAATTATTTACGAAGTTATAACAGTTTTTACGTCAAGAGAGAGCAGCAAGAATGAACCGGAAGTGTTTGCATTTTAATACTTTTTTAACACTTTTTTGGTGTTTATCGAATTTAATTAAAAAAATATTAACTTAGGTAAGGTAATGATGGGACATGGTGATATTTTTAAAAAATAATTTATTAGTTTTAAGTGAAATTTGGCAAATAAATTCGTAAAATTTTTGTCATTTTTCGATTTTCTTATGCCTCTCCTTCTCTATATTTTGTTTCATATATTTAACTTTTTTTATATATTTGATAGAACACTCTGTCCTTAAAGACAAAATATTAATTAATTATGCCTAAAGCAAGGTATGGGAGGTCTAAGGAACTTGCTTTGTCATTGGTGCTAGTAGTAATGAGAATGTTGACACAGAGCTAATCCCAATAATACTTAGTCAGCTGGTGACAAAAAGTTGAAATCTATTCATAAATGTTTTGAAATTTACTCAGAAAGCATTTTTCAGTAACATTTTATGGAGTATTTTACTTAAAGATACAATTATTAAACTTGAAACATTTCGCTTAAGTGCATTATTAACGTTAATTTCTTTTAATTTGTGGTATACAGGTTTATTTATATATATATATATATATATATATATATATATATATGTAATAATTCCCTCTAACATACTTTTAATTAACTCTTTAATGATCTATAAATAATCTTTTTTTAATTCTTAGGTTTAAAAATAAACATTGTAATCTTAATCGTAATCGGCTAAACCGATTTCCGTGTCCCGCGCATTCTAGCCAATCAGAACCACTATTACGTAATAGTCACGCGCTTGTGCACAGTTGGTATATAAACACCAAAATCTGATGTAATCGCGCTCTTTATCTGCTTGCCACCATAATGTAAGATTGAAAATATTTGCTGCTTTTTGTCTTTGTGTTGTGTCCTGCAAAACACCGCTGTCTACTCAGTGTGAAAATAGAACGTAATTGTGCTTTAATCTGCTGATGTGTGCTCATAATAAAGGAGGTAAAGCTCTATTCTGAAGACGTCATTACTAAATCAAAATTGATAATCTTCCACTCCGGCACACTACTTAATCTATTTCATATATATATATATATATATATATATATATATATATATATATATATATATATATATATATATATATATATATATATATATATATATATATATATATATAATTAGAAATGCAAATACTTCCCTTCCTAAGATCTTGTACATGGATTTGTAAAATTTGATCTGGAACGCTTTTTAACTTCCGTGGGACAAATAGGAATATAGAAGATTTTCGCGGGGGAAAAAAAAAAACTGCATAGAAAACAAAATTACTAAGGATGAAAAAAAGTCAAAGTGTATTCATATGGAAGTTTTAAAAATGTTCTTTATATGCTCTTTTCATTATAATTTCTCATAACCTTTGTGGTAAGCACTATTTTTTAAAAGAAATTTTCGTGAATATTTACTGACAAAATAACATACATTAATGTATTTTATATTACATATTTCTTAAGCTCTAAGATACTTAGTGGAAATATATACATGTTTTTCCATATAAAAAATATTTTTTTAAAGTAATAAAGGTTTTCTAGTGTGCTCTTTATATCTCTAATTTGTATTTAAAAAAAGCTATGCATTTAGACATTAAGAAAAGCTTTTTTGATTCTATAAAATTGGTAACAAAATTAAAAAAAAAAAGAATTTGAAACAAATATATAATACTGATATGGGCTTATAAAAGGTTTATTCTTTTGATATAAAGAGGTTTTAGGTTGTTTTAGCTGTATAATTTTTTAAGATTTAGATTTAAATCTTTAAATGTGTTTTTCTCCGAAACAGATTTTTCCATATTTTATCACATGGCAAACATGATATCTCAAAAAGTCCTTGAGATAATTGCATGAAATTTAGCATCATTGTTTATTATTATAGTATGCATACTGTGCACTAGAGAATAAGAAAAAACAATATATTTACCTTTTTTATGATTGTTTTTCTCTGTGATAAATGCAAATTTTTTGAAAAATTTCCCTTTTGTGCACTTTTTGACCCCTAATTTTGTGATAAATTGAAATTATTCAAAGATGATAGAGCAAAACATAGATAAACGCTTTTTGAATAAAATTCAAAGAGCTTTTTATCTTATGCATTAGAATTTATTTTACAGTGTTCGCCGCGATGTGCAAAAAATGCCTAATCTTAACCTGAAATTGTCCATTTTCTTACAAAAATATATTGAAATTTTTTTTTCTTTGTTATTTTTAATTATTTCAAGTTATAATCAAACCAACAAAAAAATGGTTTAAAATCGAATTTTCGCATATTTCAGAAAATGTTTCCGACAACTGGTCAAGAATAACAAAGACGAAAGAGGTGGGTTTGAAAAGTGCGCTTAACTCGATTTTCGGTAAGTGTGAGATAGCTGAGAGTCGAAGATTACGTGATAAGAAAATTAAAGGTATTGTTATATACATTAAAAAGAATAATTCTCAAAGTGGTCAATTTATAGTATATTTTAAGATATAATATTTGTTCGGACTCAGCTGAACGAGGTACGGAAAGTTGCAGCCGCGTGATTCGACAAATTTTTTGTTCTTTATGTGTTATTTTCAACTGTTTTTATGTAATTAAACTATGGGATGAAGGAACTATACTTTGCTCATCAATGGTGATATAACATACTCGCCGTTACCCTTCGACTTTGCTGGATATTTCATGATGTTGTATGACAGTTTATTTATTTATTTAAATTATTGTAATATCTGTCTTAGCGTTAAGGTATCCGACTACGCGTTCGGAACCGTGATTTTAAAAAAGCTTATTAATGGATAATTTTCATGATATTAAGTGTCACTTAGATTAGAATACATGTCTAAAATTGTTTTAAGGACATTTTGACAAAAACTATTTAAATACAATATTTGGGCAAGATAGTAACTTAGAATAACCTTTTTTCAAAATGTTCTCCTTTTGCGAAAAATGCTTCTATTATAATAATATTTTGCCTGTATATAGCTCAGACCTCTGTACAGAGGCTCAACTACGATTTTGAAAAATTCACATTATTTTCAGAGTTACAACCCATTGAAATAATTATCGACGTTTTTTTCTTAAAATTTCTCCCCTCTGTTGTCGTAAAACATGGATAAATCCATTTCTAAGTTATATATTTCAAAAATTCTAGTTGAGCCTCTGTACAGAGGTCAGGGCTATTATACGGCAAAAACATTATTAGAATAGAAGCATTTTTCACAAAAGGAGAATATTTTGAAAATGGGTCATTCTATGTTCATTTTTTGTCAAAATATTGTACTTAAAATTTTTTTATTGTATTGTGTATTCTTAAAACAATTTTATATACATTTTCTAATCTAAGTGACACTAAATATCATAAATATTATTCAGTTATACACTTTTGCAAAATCATGATTCCGAACGTAGTTGGATACCTTAAGCTTTTTTGAATTTTTTGAAAAGCACTCTTATGACCCTCACCTCATGATATAAAAAGGTTAGGACTTGAATTTCTAAAATTGAAACAAAATCATCTTTTACACTCCCGTAACCCCCTCCCCCAAGTGGGCTTTCACAAAAATCATTTTTAGTGAATCTCTGCTCAACAAAATAAATATACTTCCCAAATGCCAAACTTTATTTGTCAAATAATTCAAAAATGGAAATTTTTCTTTGTCTATTTGCATTCTTAAGACCCGCAACCCTTTAGAGAAACGATTTCGGTAAAATGCTGTTTTATTGGATCTCTACTCAACAAAAAAAAAAACATACCCAATTTCTCAAGTCGACATGTCTATTAATTAAAAAAACGGGAATTATTATTTTTTTTATCTTTAACGTCCCCATAAATGTATGGTATGAGTAAGACCCGTTCTTAGAGGATCTCTACTCAACAAAAGAAACGAGCCTACCAAATTTCATGTCTGTTAGCTTTGGAGACCTTGTGATGAGAGAGCGAGTCGCTTTTCTTCTATATATGTATATATAGATGCATAGTATTATAACAAGACAATATTTATGATATTAAAATTTTGGTCATTTAAAATGTTTTCTTAGTGCAATAAGTTGCGATTGTTGCAAATAATTTTGAATGATTAATTTATAATGTTGTCTTTTCTATTTTACCAGTTTGTTAGATACCCTACAGTCACAGATAATTTTTTTTTTTGTAGAAATATTGAAGTTTAAAAATTTTAAATAAGTCTCATTTTAATTAATTTCAAAATAGTTTTCTTTTCTTTTCGAAGACTTTTTTTAGGTAAGAAAATATTTATATGTATCCAGTGGCGTAACGTCCACCTTCGACACCCCTGCATTTCGGGAGGGGGGGAGGGGCAGGGACTCTAGGAGGCCCAAAGTTTTACTGACGCAAATTACGTATTTGGGCTTGCGACCCAAAAACCCGGAAGGGTTTTAGGAGGGCCCCAATATTTCTAGTGCACCCTGATACTCCCCCCTGGTACAAAAAAAACCAACTACTTTAAGAAAAAAATATTTCTGGACAAACCCCCACTTTAAAAATAAACAAAAAAATTCTGCTTATTCTGATATTTGAGAACTTTATAAATTTAGGTATAACTAATTTAAAACCATTTTCAGTTTTAAATAATGTGTTCGTTGTGTATAAGTATCGATCTACGAATACTCAGTGATCTATTACTAAACAAAACTTAGCAACAAACCATGAGGGCCAAGGTCTACTGTGTCTATCTCAGTTTTCGCGACCTTAGGCCAGGGGTGTAAAACACACGGCCCGTCAGTACGTAGGTTGCGGCCAGCTGACTCTTTTAAAAAAACTTTAAATATCAAGTTTTTAAAGTGTTTTCATTTTTTTAAAATTATTTTGGGGGAACCCTCTTTTTTATATATATATATATATAAATATATATATATAAGTATATATATATAAGTTTTTATATATATATATATATATATATATATATATATATATATATATATATACCATATGAATCAAATGAAAAAAATGAAACCTTATTAAGATACATAGATGATTTAATTGTTATAGGTCGTGACATTGAATTTTAAAACCAAACAAAATTTTTACCGAATACCCAAAATTAATACAGATTTTTAACTCCAGCAAAGTTGAATTTTAGATTTAGATTTAAATATTATTGAAAACAAATTATAAAAAGCAATATCTATGATAAAAGGGAAGCATTTAACTTCAATGTCATAAAGATCCCGAATTTCAATAGCTGCTTACATATTTCAAATATTTAGAAATATAATTTTAAAAATTTTTGATGAAAATAATAATTTAACTACACACAATTTTTTGAAAAATTTCAAGAACATCCAGAAATTTATTTTTTTTTTTAAAAGAATGTTTTAATCCCATCAACTTTTTTAAAAATACGGGATCAAAAATTTTTCTTAAAAATTTTTTTAAAACTAAAAAAATCCACAAATCCACCACACAAACATTGGGTCCAAAAAAGTAAAATTTGAAATGGTTTCAGTTTTGTGAAAAAGTGCTTTCCCCCCAAAGGAATACATTATAGTATACACATAGACCAGTATTTACACGACTATACTTTAAAATTATTTATTGACCAATCAAGCAATTTTTTGCATGAAAATTGATTTGATCTAATACCAAATGATTGAACTCTGGGTGAGTTTATGAATCATTTGGATTGACATCTTTAAAAAGGGGTTTTTTGAGCAAAATATAGGAGAGGGTAATTGTTGGTATTAAATATGAAAAAAAAATCGTTCAAAATTTTTGGGAAATTGAATTATTGATAGAATGCTTTTTGGTGATTTTTTAATGATTTACCCCATTCATTTGTGAAAAAAATTTGGGTTTTTTAATTTGAATTTTCGGATTTTTAGACATTTTTCTACCCAAGGATGGGTGTCATCTTTGGTGTTCGGGGGTTAAATTTATATTATATATGCAATTAATTGTTTTAAATTTTAATTTTTTAAATATAATATCTTTCAGAATGCGACGGCGAATATTTTAAATTTTTTTCAATTTTAAAGGGTTTAATTTTAACTTTTTAAATTTTTAATTTTTAAATTTTTTAAATTTTTGAAAATTTGGGATATTTTACGATTAATTTACCGTTGCAATAGGGGAAGGTTGGCGCCATAAAACTAGTTTAACCCCACTTATCGGCCCCGGGGGCCGAGGTTGCATTTGGGGATATTTTAAAAATTTTTTATTTTATAAATTTTTTAATTTTGTTTGAAAATGTTAAAATTTTTTCTTCTATATTCGCCATTGATATTCTGAAAGGGGATTTTTTTATGTTATGGTTTCATTTAGTTTCGTTTTTTTATTGTTTCCCTGTTTTGGGATTAGTTTATATATATATATATTATATATATATATATATATATATATATATATATATATATATATATATATATAGGCTATCCGTTTTTAAAAGGTTTTAATTTCCCCCCTTTCCCAAAAAGGTCGGCAATTCTAATCAAAACAGTTTCCAAACATAAAGCCACCCCAGCGCCTTTTTAAAACGCCGACATAAACCCTTTTTTTTTCGGCAGAAGCCCACTAACACCAGCGGAAAGGGTCGTTTTTCCCGCATCAATCCGTTCGCCCGCGCCAGGCAGTAAGTCTTAATAGCACCATAATGAGTTCCTTTTTAATTTTCAATTCCCTTTCCCTTTTAAAAGTAATAGACCTAATTTTTCCTATTTTTTTGAAATATTCCCCATGAAAAATATTTCCCCTATAATTCATAATAAATTATTTAGTTTTAAACCAGTTTTTTTCAAAAACTATGTTGTTTTCTTTTATTTCAAAAATTAAAAATTTAAACCCCAAAACCCCAGATACCACGCCCAAAAAAAACCCCGCCATCTGAAGGATCCGACCTTCCGACCTTTTGGGAAAATTTCGGTTTTGATTCCCACTCACCCACCCACCCACACACAACCGTTTTGTTAACTGTTCTTGTTTTAAAAAAACCCTTTTTTTATAATAGAAATGGCCTTTTTTAAAATTAAAAAAATTTTTATATTTTTTTTTACTTAGTTTTTTAAATTTCCTTTAAAATTTAAAACTTGAAAGCCCTTATGCATATTCTCAACCTTTACGGTTACCCGATTCTTTGGGGTTTTTGCGAATTTTTTATTTTCTTCCTTTCTGTTTGGAGGTCCAATAAACAAAAAGCGAAAAAAGATGTTCTTTAAAGGTTTTAAAAATTCAAGATGGTTAAGATAAAGGGCGGGGTTTTACTTAACCGTTTTGGGAAAAAGGAAATGGATTTTTTTTTATTCATATTTAACAAAAGTTACTTAAAAAAAAAAAAGTAATAAAAAATTTTAAAAAAGAGTAAAGAAAAATCAATTCAAAAAGGTAAAAACCCTTGTTTTTTAAAAAAAATTGGGGGGTCAATATTTTTTTTATGTCCCAAAACAAGAATCAAATATGCGTGATATCTAAAAACTCTACTTTAGTTTCTAAAGTTCTAAGGAATATAATTTTAAAGGGCATTATGACATATATATATATATATATATGATCAATATTTTACAAAATTTCGTGAAGACAAGTTCAAATCGAGACCAATTCTTCAAAAACTATAAAGTGTACTCATTAAACTTGTTGCAGATTATACAGATGGTGTAAAATATCACGTTTAATCACGCAAGCACAGATCGAAATCATTTACTGAAAGGAAATTTATAAATGGAAATCATTTACTGAAAGGAAATTTATAAGTGGAAATCATTTATTGAAAGGGAATTTATAAGTGGAAATCATTTACTGAAAGGAAATTTATAGGTGGAAATCATTTATTGAAAGGAAATTTATAGGTGGAAATCATTTATTGAAAGGGAATTTATAAGTGGAAATCATTTACTGAAAGAAAATTTATAACTGGAAATCCTTTACCGAAAGGAAATTTATAAGTGGAAATCATTTACTGAAAGAAAATTTATAAGTGGAAATCATTTACTGAAAGAAAATTTATAAGTGGAAATCATTTACTGAAAGGGGATTTATAAGTGAATATTTTTAAAAATAATGGAAATATTATGTCCAGCATGAACAGATTAAATTAAAAGTGTAAGTTTAATTCAACATATTGTAGCTAGCAGAGTTGATGAAAAAAGCCGAGAGTTTGAGAAATCAGCATAAAATTCTCCCATATCAACATTTGAGGCCTACTTTATTGCAATATTGATGAAAGTATAGATATTTGAAATTTCGCTCAGTTAGTCATCGTTATTCAAGAATGCGAAGTTAATTAAAAAACAAGAAATATAAAGAAATTCTTTTAAGTCAATTCCTACTTAGATCAACAACAAAATTTTTTTTATTTCAGCTACTTTTTATTAAATAGTTACAATTAATATAAATATGTATATACATAGGACAGAATCACAACATTAAGTGGTAATTAATTTTTATTAACTATAATTAAATTATTGTATTGTCATCCAAAATAATCATGTGTATAAAATTTCAGCTCAATTGAGCGCTTTAAAATATATTTTATTAACGTTTGAAAATTCCACCAAGATAAATATATAGAGAGTGCGAGCTAATAGTGTAGGAATTGAATAAGTGAAGAACTTTTGTATATAAATCATTTATATTCATAATGCAACCATTGGGGTATTTTGAATGCACTAATAGATGTTTTTTGAAGGAATAAATATAAGTTACCATTAGAAATGTTGGTTTTTCTTATATGATGGTGAGTCTACCATGAACGGTCCCCCTCAGGGGGCTCACTTTCATTAGGGGGGTACGGGTGTCACAACCCCGAGGTACCCTAGTATTTTTTCCTTTTTTCCGGGGTTTACTATCTTTTTGGGAAACACGGGGGTTTACGACCCCCGGGTTACCCCAGTATCCTTCTCATTTTCGACCCTCCATCTTTCATCCAATTTCTGCTTTTCTTCTTTTCCCGTCCAGACCACAGATCTATGAATGTTTGGTGCAGTATAGCCAAAACTGGCTCTTGTGCACCATAAAACACCAAACTCAACTCAACTCAACTCAACTCAACTCTACCATGACCGGTATTACTAAAGAAGTTGTTGCAAGATTAAAAGAAACATGCGCATGTTTTTTTTAAAGTTTCATTGTTTTTTACCGAATTACTAAGCTCTAAAGTTGTAAATATAGGACATGTTTTAAAAATAGCGACCGAAATTCTAATTTATATTCGAGAACATAGACTTAATCATCGTAAATTTGCTTCATTTCTAGAAGATACAGAAAGTGAATACTACGATTTACCATATTATACGGAAGCTCAATGACTTTCAAATCATAAAGTGTTTTAAAATGATTCTTCAAATTACTGGACGAATTTACAAACTTTTGGGAAATAAAAATCATGAATGCGCTGAATTAAAAGACGGACAATGGATAAAGGACCTGGGACAAGTTACAAGTCATCTTAATCAACTTAATTTTAAACTTCAAGGTGAAAATCATGTTTTTACAACTCTATTTGATACTATTAAAAATTTTATTACTTTGACGAAAATAAATAGGAAAAAAAAAAACTTGTCTCACTTTGAAAACCTCTATTTATCGATATCGAAATTGTTCATGAAAGCTTATGTTGCGCCCTCTAGCGCGCGCTATGTGCAGCTAGCTTTTGTAAACAAAGGACTGAAGAAAAGAACGATCGAAAGAACTGAAACGATTTGCAACGTAGCCAGCGAGCAGAATCTGTTATGTAGCGGTTTTTGTAGAAAATAGTTTTTAGTTTAGAAATTTATATTGCAAATAAACGTTAGAATTGCCTACCAAAAGAAACCTCTTTGCTGTCAAATCCATGAGAACCTCTCATTTAATTTATTAACGATCACATGGATCAACTGTTAAGAACACCACAGCTTATAAAAGAAATCAATTGAAATCTCCAATGTAATTCTTTGTTGAAGCAAAGATTTATGGAATTCAAGTTTTTATATATATTTCTAAGTAGATTGTTTTACTAAAATTTATCGTTTGTTATGCGAATAATGGTAATGTTTGGAAGCACTTATTTATGCAGGCGATTATTTTCTTTAATGAAAAATAACGAAAAGTCAGAAAAGTCAAGATTAACCAATCAACATTTATCGTCAATTTTGAAAATTGTATCTGCTTAATATTTTAAATCAAATTCTTGATAACTCTTTCTTTGTGTAAAAACTATATGAAATGTCTTCTAAAAAGTAATGTTAAATTGAATTTCTTACAGTATTTTTTTATAAAGAATGTAAAATATTTATAGTTTAAGTTTAAAAATAACATGAAATATAAAATTTCTACATATGTATAATATACAATATATTGAGTCTAATAAATGCATAATACATTATTAAAATCGTATTTTATATTGATTTGTTGAAGATTGAAAGCATGCGGCCCCAGCTTATAATAAAATAGACCATGTGACCCGTAATATGGTATGAGTTTGATACGCCTGCCTTGGGCGATGGGGTGCATATGCAGATGTTTCAGTCAAGTGGCCAGTCTGACGCGAAACCCCCTGTGTTCAGTTCCCAAGCAAGCTTGGTATTCATTTATCGACCCATTGAAGGGATAAAAGGCTGAGTTGACCTTGCCCAGTCCGGGATTTGAAACCCGGACCTGTGATGTGGAAGCGCGATATGCTACCAACTCAGCCACTAGGCTTCTGATGATTTGTTACTAATAGACTTAAAAAATTTTTTACACCACAGATGATATCTAAACCATCAATCTAATAAACACCTGTCTTCACAACACAACATGCTTGTTAGTAGTTCATTTTGACATACAAAAGCACCCAGCATCCCACAAGATGGTTTTTCAGGGGGCAGGGGGAATGGAAATGGGACTCGAACCTATGATTCAATTCTAATTAGTAAGCGTCAAATTTCATGGCTTTTAAAACTGTTGCTGTATTCTTTCTCAGTTAAACTAAACACAAAACCTTCTTCGAGTATGTTAAATATTTATTAACATGCAAATGAAATTTGACATACGGTTTATTTTACGTACATTTACAACATATACAGAGCTTAACATTTTTACGTAAATGATTGATCGATTCTTTAAATTATTGATAAAAACTATTACTTTGTTCTTCTTTTGTTGAAAATAACAGAGTTGAAACGATTTTTTGACAACCCTAAATATATATTTTCTTTTCTAACTTTTTATTTTCTAAAGTTTTGATGGTAGATAAATAAATAAAAGATTCATATCAAAACAGCAAAAAAACATATATATCTTCAACGAAGCAATTTCTTATTTTTATTTTAAAGTCACACATGAGAGCATTCATTACTCACGGTTCAAAATATTTACAAAAGTGAAAAAAATATATATTTGCTACGTTCACATGACTATTATCCATCCATTCTTGCATTATGTTTTTTTTTAAAAACCTAATTTTTAAAAACATTAGAAGATTGCTTTTTGCTTACTTCAGATCTCATGACCTAGGAAAAATAATCATTTAAAAGCCGTTGCCAATTGTAGTAAGAGAATGATGTTTACAAAAATAAAAATAATAAAACATCGGAATTTAAAAATTCGAAATGAAAAAAATATGCAAAGAAAAAAAAAGTATAAAAGGAAAAAAATTCTAAGAAAGAAAGATTAAAACTAAAAATTATTTGAAATGCTTTTCAATGAAACATTCAAATGATTATAATTTGTTAGGTAATCGTCATTTACGCAAAAAAAGGTCTCTATCTACTGATTTTTTTATTTTTCTCCCGAAGATCCCAAGATAAATTATTTTAATTTAAAATTATATGTGAGAATTTAAATGAAAACACTCAATGAAAGTACATGTGATGATAAATCACAATATTTTTAATATAAAAGTATTTTGAAGAAATATTTTTATATGATTAATGCTAAAACATCATCTACTGTATTTCAATATTAACATTTACAATTTAAAATTACAAATACAGTCGGACCTCTATATAATGAAGTCGCTAAATCCCGAAAAAAAGTTCGTTTTATGGAAAATTCGTTATATAGAGATTCATCTTTCAATTTTCCTTATAAACCATATGAAACAAATTTTAAATTCGTAAGCCCTATATTAAAAAAAATTATTATTCACATCTTTTTGTAAATTAAAAGTATTTATTTTATATATTTTACCTATCAAAAAGAAAGAAAAATTGCTAGGAACTTTTCTTGACACCTTTATCCAATTTCTGAAGAATTAATTTTTTTCTTTGATGCTCAAGCACTTACGTTTTGACATTTTCGAGCTACAAGAAATGAAGTTACTTACGACTGATCAACACTACAAATGAACGGAGACTTGTTCAAGGAAACGGGGACACGAGACAACTCCACTGAGGGTGAAAGAGATATCGAAGATGTTTCTAGTGAACTGGATGATGGTGGTTAAATGTTGCACTTCTTGGATGAAACTATCAGATTTCTATTGCTCTCGGCGAGCTTGGTACCTAATAAAACCAGTTCAAGATCTATGACCACCATAAAATGAGTTAAAAGAAAGAAGAAATATCCCGAAATACTGAAAAAACGAGAGAAAAAATATTGAATCACAAGAGAAAAAGTTCGTTATATAGAAAATGCACTTTGCTATTGGGAGTTTATCTTACGAAGAAAATCGTGGAATGTTCTTGGTTCCAGGAAAAAGTTGACTAAATAGAAAAAATTCACAATATGCGGGTTCGTAATATGGAGGTTCGACTGTAATTTTACACAAAGCAGAATCGTTAGCAGAAGCAGAAGTTATCAATTTATACTATATTGATATTTTCTTTATTTTGCTGTCCAATTTAAGTGTTGGTAGTCCAATTATTTTTACAACTGTTTGTCAAATGTTTAAGGTATCCGACTACGTTCGGAACCGTGATTTTGCAAAAGCGTGTAAATGGATAATATTTATGATATTTAGCATCACTTAGATTAGACAATGTATATAAAATTGGGTTAAGAATAGTACTACAATACAAAATTATTTTAAGTACAATATTTTGACAAAGAATGAACATAGAATGACACATTTTCAAAATATTCTCCTTTTGTGAAAAATGCTTCTATTATATAATAATATTTTGCCTGTATTCAGCTCAGACCTCTGTACTGAGTCTCAACTAGAATTTTTGAAATGCATAACTTGGAAGTCGGTTTATCCATGTTTTACGAAAACAGAAGGGAGAAATTTTAAGAAAATACGCCGATAATTATTTCAAATGGTTGTAACTCTGAAAATAATGTGAATTTTTCAAAAATCATAGTTGAGCCTCTGTACAGAGGTCTGAGCTATATAAAGGCAAAATATTAATACAATAGAAGCATTTTTTACAAAAGGAGAACATTTGGAAAAAGGTTATTCTAAGTTAATTTTTGCCAAAATATTATATTTAAATAATTTTTGTCATAATGTCCTTAAAACAATTTTATACATGTATTCTAATCTAAGTGACACTAAATACCATGAAAATTATACATTATGCGCTTTTTTAAAATCATGGTCCGAACGTAGTCGGATACCTTAACCCTTTCAGTAGTCAGCTTTCATGCCCAAAATGTATTAAAAAAATGCACATTTTTTTTTATTTTATACATTTAAGTATAATACTTAACTGAATGCGAAAATAGAAGAATTTTATTTTAATTTTCAATTTTAAAGTTTTCACACTATTTTTTTGGAGTTGCAATTGTGGAACACAAAACTCTCAAAATGTTTACTTTTTATAAGTATTCTCTGCATACTATGAAGAATGTTTCATATATCCTACAAGAATCTCTAACTGACGAACAAAAAATTTCATGTTCGTATCTCTTTTTCAAACGGTTGAGGATTTTATGTGTTTGTGCATATATATATGCACACAAAATTTGAAGCATGATGAATATACTATGTCTTACATTGCAGTGGGGATTATCTTTTTTTGGTTTATATTTCCATTTTCATTTCTTCTCAAGCAACAAATTACGCATTGCCTTGCTAATCCCTATTCTTCGTCGAATATTTTCAAGAACTTAAATTCCTGTCTTCAAAAAAAATTCTCGCCTTCACCTAAGCAAAAGTACCGGATGAGAATTGATTGATTGATTGAATATTAACGTCGCACTGTTCAGCTACACGAGGGCTTTTGGCGACTGACCACGTAATTTTGAACCATGGTCAAGTGACGACCGGAGGAGAAGTATTTCAATACCATGGACAAATTGCATCTCTTAAAAACACTATCACTAATAATTCTTAATAAGAATTAAAAAACGTTACAAATGAAAGATAAAAAGAAGAAAATATCAGTGCTCCTACAGCTATGGGCAAAATGGTTGTGGCCAGCTTTCGGCAGCCCGTACGATGTACGAGAAAATGTTAAGTTGTTAACACATTTACAGTTTAAAATTACAAATAATTTTATTCAAAGCAAAATCGTTCCAGCGTGGGGAGGTTATCGGGTTATACCAAACAGTGGCGCAAAAAGGGTGGGTGTCCTAGGGGGCCGAACTCCCTCCAAAGCCCTTAATTTTTTCCGATTTTTTTAAATTTAAAATATAGTACCAAAAAATTTAAAATTTAAAAGTTTTTTTTAATGATTAATTTAATTTAAATTTAAAGCCAAATTTATTCAAAACCCGTTTTTACTGTTTTTGCCCCCAAAATCACAAAAAAAAAAAAGAAGCATGACACAAGAATGGGGGGACTTTTTGACCCTGACACCCCTTGAAAAAACCCCCGTGTGCGCTAATGCATACTATATAGTTCTATTTTCTTTATTTTTCACTCCAATTTAAGTGTTGGTAGTCCAATTATTTTTACAGCTATTTGTCAAAAGTTTAAATTGATAAACGATTTCATGATAAAAAAGCAATTTCATAACATCTTATGATAAAAATGCCGAATAATTATTTTGTTTTTCGTGAAATTTTATAACATATTACCCACTTTCAACTTCCTGTTAAAAGGAAAAAAGTACTTTTTTTAAATAAAATTTTCAAATCAGAAAATTGGAATGCATACATTTTCAAAACTTTTATAGAATTATTCCCCGGATATTCTCCCTTTTTTTCCATATAATGTCACCAATATGGTTGCGACAATACGTAAGTACTGATTATTCATACAAATGTGTGGTTAAGATTATCTGATAAAACCTGGATAAAATATTTTCTTCTTAAAACTAAAAAAAAGAAAAATTGAAATAAAATAAAATCACATCACTTTTAAAAATCAAATGGAATATCTTACACTTTTGTAATTTTTTCAGAGAAAAAAAAATGAAAACATTTTAAAAATAGTTTAAGTTGCATGTGTAAATTATACATTAGAAACATAACAATGTAAAAAATGTATAAAAAATCTAAATTTGTCTCTATTCAAGAACAAGAAATTTTTTTGAAACTAAAAAGAGTTTCATTGAAATCAAATAAAAGGAGCCAAAAATTCTTTAAATGTCTGCAAGTCGTTGCAAAAAGAGCGGAGAAAAAATGAGAAACTTGAATCCAAGAATAAATTCTTTCCCCTCTCTCTCTCTACCCCCCCCACCACCTTTCCCAAACTTCGGAGATCTTAATATTATTTCCTAATTTTTTCACAAGAAGCAGACACTTTGAATTTGATATAAAAAAGTAAATACATCGAAAAAAAGCACCTGTTTCAAGTTTTCGAGGATTTACCTCTTCTCACCAAATGGAAAAAAAAAAAAACTATATCAAAGAAACCTTTTTTTTTTCGAATTCTTTACTATCTAGAATACTATTCATTTTACTATTATTTTGGAATCTTACATATCGACGATTTTACCACTTTGCTCTTTACTTCAATAAGTTTCGAAAGGAAAAAAAAAAAAGAGATAAAAGATTATAGTGGAGTTGAGAGAGCAAAAAATAAAATATTTTATATATGTATCAAGAAATAGTATTCTGAGAAAGTTTTGAAAGAATTCCTTTTGTGTGATTTTCATGTATTCTGGTGTAAGTTTGATTTTCTATGTTTTCTATAACGCCTAACACATAATGAATATTTCAAAATATTCCTAGGAATTTTTTAAGTTTAAAATTATTCTAAAAAATAATTATGATTCTTAAAAACTAAAATTTTGAATTAACTTTAAATCATGCATTAATAGTTAAAATATACTTCAAAATACGCACAAATAATGGATAATTCGATTTTATACATAAAAAATATTCAAATAGAGGTAACCTTTTATTTTAAATGTTTAATTAAATAAATATTCGAATTACTTATATCCATTTATGTGGATTTGCTTGGTGTCCTAATCGTCTGCTCAATTATAGCTTACCATTTGTTATGTTTTTAAAAAAGGATATTAAAGTTATTTTTTTATCTCGAAATTGTTGTGTTTGGAGTCGTTTGGTAGAAAAGTTAAAAAATATAATTTCTTTTTCAGAAACAATGTTATAAGTACCAGGAAAAATTTTATTTTTCAATTCGCTCCTACACTTGCTTATAATATACAAATTTTAAACGGATTTGATAATTAATAATTTAAAATTTAATTATAATGTAATTAAGTATTTGATTATCGTAAATTTAAAATAGGGCAATGAGAAAAAATCTTCTACAGAAAACTTTCGCTAGGAATATAATTCAAGTTTTGAATGTATCTGACAAAAGAATTTTGTAGGCAGTGGATGAAGAAAATTATAAAATGGAAGATAAAACAAAAAAAGAAAGAAAATGTTCTCACAATGAAATTTTAAGTGATGGAACATTATTAACGTTCTATTGTTTAAAATAATACTTAAACAGTGTTGATTTTTTTTTATTTCGTATTGTTACAGAAGAGAGCCAATATTAGATTTCATCCCTGTATTACTTTTATTTTTGCCCAAGATTGAATTGTGTTGAAGAAAGGAGACTGAATGCATCTTTCTCTCCCACGTTACCAAACACGTATAACTCTTAAAAATTTACATTTGAAAAGAGAAGTTTAAAAATCAAGGCTGAGATACGCCCTTTTGAAAGTAAGTACGGTTTACACACATTTTATACAATATTCATTATTATTTGCTTAATAGCTTTGTTAAAATATTTTGTAATGAATACCGATTAAACATAAACGGTAACTATGCAATTAATTTTCTTATTTTTCCTTATAAAGTAATTTTTTTTCCTTTTCACTTTTCGCGTGAGAAAATAGAAACAAAAAATCACTTTTATTATAGATTTAAAATGAGTTTTGTGCATTTTAACCTAATTAAAAAAGTTTCTGTCTCCATTCCAATTGATTTTTTTCAATTTGGAGAGACTGAAAAAATTTTTGGTTTCCTTATCATTTAAATTCTGATCAAATATCTGTGTATTGTTTTCATTTTTGTTATCAAATGAAAATCTTTTAAAAGTGCAAATTCGTTTTCTCTCTTTCAAAGACTTTCAATATGCATCACTCTATCTTCATTTTTAATCTATTTTAATCTTATGAGGTTTAATTTGAAAACTGTTATTTAGTTTGTAAAGAATTAAGAATCTCTTATATCAATTCATTAAGACAGTGAATTTAATTCAAAATTATAAGCAATAATTTATTTAAAAAATTAAAATCAACGTTTAAGTTTTTAATGGCAGCATTCTTTAAATGAAGGTACGTACTATTACACAATGGCAACGTTTAAGATGATTCACCAAATTGGCAACCCCAATTTCGCATGTGCCATTCGCATGGAATTGCAACCATGTGCTTCGTTTCGTATAATGTAGCCAATATGGTTGCGATAATACTTAAATACACAAATGAGAATTACAATGTAAACATTAATTTCAAAAAGTGTTATAAAAATATTAGCGATTTTATCGCAAGTTGATTAATTTTATGTTAATTTTAGGTTTTTGGTATTAGATATAGCGATTTCTGATTTGGTGAGATAATTGAATTATGTAATTCTCAGTTCCTCAAATTTAAAATTTCTGTTTATCTACCATCTTGAATTCATGAATGTTTGTCATAATATCATGGAATATTAATTAGGAATTAATTTGATACTGGGATTCATCGTTTTTGCTGTGATTTTGAAATAACTCGAAATATATCTTTGGTGGCTGTCTGTTATCGTATTGTAATGTTATCGCGCCATTTGGGAAATTTTACAAATGTTTGTTGGGAAAATAAATAACGCACCAATATTAAATTAGTACTGTAATGTACTGAATTGATTATAAATAAATTATAGTTTAAAAATTTAAAAATCTTTTATGGGAATGAATGAAAATATTCTAATTTTATAAGAATGAAATGATTAACGAGAAAATAATGTCATTGGGATAAAAGCGTGGTGCTCTATAAATTTTGTTTTAATTTCTTTTCTAGTTCTGTTCCGAAATTCTGAGTTAGTGTAAAATGTAGTACAAAGCACTCCCGCTTTTACCACAAGCATTAATTTTCCCCGTTAATATTTTTTATATTAAAAATTTTTTTACTTTTTGTTCAATTCATTCTTTAATTTTTTTAAACTAAAATTTTTTTTTTGTTTTAGTTCGAAGCCTGTTTTTTTAGTTTTTAAAACTATCATTTATTCTTAGTTGAATTTATCCTTGAGTTTGATATTTGGAGCCGGAATTATGTGGCTGAAGGAATTAATCTTGCTCTTCAATGGATATTAATTAATGGGTCTGAAGGGTATTTATTCTCTCCGCTTACGGTGCCTCGGATGAATCCCATATACGTCTCTATAGATACAGGTCTAACTAATAAAAGTGTGTTAAGAAGAAATATTAAATGTCTCGATTATACCTTTTAGTATTACTATGATGTTAATTCTTTTATCATCACTTCTAAATGCTGAAATCAAAATAAAAAAATATTTGCAAGTTGAACATCAATTTATCACTTTTTAAGCGTATTGGTAAAATGTTAATTCGTATCATCACTTCTAAACGCATTGCTGTATCAAAATAAAAAAAATATTTAGCAGTTAGAACATCAATTTATGACTTTTTAAACGTATTGCTAAAATGTTAATTCGCATCATCACTTCTTAACGAATTGCTTTATAAAAATAAAACATATTTAGCAGTTAGAACATAAATTATTATTATTCACATGCAAGAGTTTTTTATTTCCATTTTCAGAAAAACTACGCACCCACCCTACCCTTTTCCACATAAAGAACACTTTTTTTGTTTTATTTGTATTAACCACAAACCTATTTGCTGTTTTAGGGTTGCACTTGATCTTTTAGTCACTAAATTTGGAATTAGTCGCCAAATCTGAAAATGGTTCATGCAATAAGTCGCCAAATTTGGAAAAGATATAATGAATTAGTCGCCAAATCTCAAAATCCTTAAAATCCTTTTTTTTTTTGAGGATCCTGATTAGGACAATGAAACAAAATTATAAAATTATTGTTTTGTCATCGACTCTTGACAAGAGTGCAAAATTTCGAATCAATCTGACCTTTCAAAGTGGGTAAAAATCGAGTTCAAATATTCCATTACATACAAGTGAAACTTATAAAAGCGTATTAAAATTGATTGAAATACTTGGATAATAAGGAAGATTTCTCTCATTTTGTTTCCATTCCCCTCTAATTTTAAAATGTAAAATGTTAGGTATTTATTTTTGTCTCGTGGGGAACTTTCTGTCCTTACGCATTATCGCAATCTATTGGCGACATTATATGAATTGAATCACATGATTGCCAATTCAGCGCATACGACACATGCGAAATTGGGGTTGCCAACTTATCTTGAACGCTTGCGATTGTTGCGATAGTACGGAAGTACCAAACTTTCTATCAGGAAATGCAAACCTAGAAAATTTTCACGAAATATAAGGTTTAAAGTAAATACACACAAATCGAAGTTTATACCCCAATTTAGATTAAAAATTTTCCTTTGAGTATATGATTAAGAATTTTTAAAATATTCTAATATTATGTAAGAATCAATTTTTAGGCGATGTATTTATGTTATTTCGAAACTGTGAGTGAATAGCAACATTAAATTATAACATGATCAATTTTTATTTGTTACCATGACAACCGAATCTTGGAATATTAAGCAAGGAAATTTATTTAAACAAAAAACTTTTCTTTAATCGTCGAACTATTTTCAGGTACTTGCGTATTATCCCAACCTATTGGCGACATCGTATGAAACGAAGCCCTGGTTGCCAATTCAGCTCATGCGACACATATGAAATCGGGGTTGTCAACTTGGCGAGTTATTAATAGAGTTGGCAGTTGTTGTAATAATACGTAAGTACCCATTTTCAATGCTATCATTCTAAATAGAAAATACCTTTTGAAATTTTTATAGCCATTCTAATTATTTGATCATGAATCATTGGATTTGTAAAATATTTGTAAATATTTTTCAATGGGATAAATTCATGATTTTCACATTATAAATGTCATCGTATGTTTTGTGTTGAATTCAAAGCTGTCAGGCTTTAATTGTAGTTGTACTTGAAAAATTCAGATAACATTTCAAATTTGATAATTAGATAAAGAAGTCCAAATGTTAAGATTCTTCAAAACTTTTCAAAATAATAATGACTATAAAAAATCATATACTGTATTATACCGGTTTTTTTAAACTAAGTTTACGTATGTGCGTTATTATCTTTGACAAATATGTACATTTTTAAAGAAAGTTTTTGTAAAAAGCAACATTTGACAACAGTGAGGCTCATGAATTGATTGGTTGAAAACACGTGAGTGCTTTTAACATGTGATTATGACGTCTCATGAATTCAGCCCATAGGAAGAAAAAGTCAAAATTCATATGACGGTATAGTCACATGATAATGGCAAACACGTGTTTCTAGCCAATCAGTTCAAAAACTCACGTGACGTCATGGTCACGATAAATGCTATCATCTATTTCAGCTAATCAGATCATACCCTCCGTTGTTGCCAAATTACGTTTTTTTTCAGAAACTTTTTTTAAAAGTAATATTTGTCACTTGTACAAAATACATGTATAAACAAGATTTTTTAAAATTTTTTTGTTGGAAGTTTCTTTTTATAACAGTTGAACATCTTTACCCTATTATGAAATTTGAAGTTTTATCTAAGTTTTACGAATAGAATAAAAAGTACAAGTTAGTTTAATGTCAGTTTTGAATTCAATGGAAACACGTGTTTGCCTTTATCATGCGACTGTCGTGAATTTAGTCCATTGATACATCTTTTCTTCTTTTTCTTTGAAATCCATGCTTTTAAATCTAGTTTTGTAGGTAAAAAAAGCAGTTCTGTAAATTAGACGCATATAATTAAAACTACACATAGATTAATGTTTCGTTTACAAATTTAAGGCAAAAGTAAGGTAAAAAAAAACCCGATTATTTCAGAAGTAATGCTAGATCATTACTTACTATAAACAAAATTACATTAAAATTCCTATAATTCGAAATGGACAATTTCATGCTAATTTAATGGTATTTTTTGACTATCCTTCTAAAATCTAGAATTTTTTATGGTTTTTTTTTAAACCTTTTTAACACATTATTTATAACACATTTATATTTTTTATTCCTTTTTTAAAACATTTTAAAAATTATTCATATAGCAACGTCTTGACAAAATATAAAAAAAAAAAAACAACAACAACAAAAATCATCAAAATGTAAGAAAAAACGAACTATTTTTTTTTGTCGAATTGAAAGAAAGAGCAAACAAAAAATATTCTTTGACAAAATAAAAGAAAATAGCTTTAGATGTGTTTTTATTCTATCAGAATTTTTCCCCTTTTTCCTGCAGGGAACTTTAAAACAATTCTTCACTTAAAACTAAGTCACGTTCGTACCCGTAAAAATCATTTCACAGAAAATGATCCGGGTTCTAGATTAAAAATATATATCTTTGACGTCAGAGCAAAGGTCGGGCAAAGATTTCATGAATTTCATCATGTCGAAACAGCTGGGAACATCACGATGAAAATCAGAAGCTTCTTCTAATAGCTCCATTTTTAGTATCACTCCAAGTTTGGCATTATTTCCTAAATGAAAGATTTATGTCCTGTTAATAGAACAAAAAGTTCAACTAATGCCTCAGGTTAGTGTTAATAGAAAGTTATGCATTTATATGTATAAGTAGTTGAAAATAAGCAACCTTAGTTTTTGAAATAATTTACGCTGCTTAAAATCCTTTGTTAGAAAGTATATTTACAGCCTACTGCACAAGAAAGGCACGACTATCAGTAATTTGAAGCTGAGCGTGAAAATAGTATTTTTTTTATGTCATGTAAATTTTTTTAACACCCTTTTATGAGCTTCACTTGCATGTAACAGAGAATCTTTGAACTCAATTTTTACCCACTTTAAAAGGTCAGATTAATTCGAAATTTTGCGCACTTGGGACCGATGACAATGCAATATTTAATAATTTTTTTTCCATTGTCCTGATCAGGATCATCAGGAATAACGATTTTCCACTTTCAGATTCTATCCCGCATTTGGTGACTAATTTCAGATCTCATTTCCACAGATTTGGCGACTAATAGTTTAAGTTACACAACTTTGTTCGATTAACTATAAAAGGGTATTTTTAGTTTTTTTAAACTAAAATTTACTATGAAAATAAGATTAAACATTCAACACGGTTAGTGAAGTTTTGTTTCTGTTTGGAAAACATAGTTTTATAACTGAAATGCAGACCTCAGAAGTAAAAGCTATTGAAAATTATATTTTGTTTTCCTTGTTAAAAAGGAATTAAAGAAAGCGCGGCGAAGATTTAATGATGTATTACATAACAACTAGAAAAATTCTTTTCTTTTGTTATTACACATTATTGTTATTTAATTATAGTTTCTTAAAACACTAATTTACAAAAAAAAATCAAACATTAAAGCAATTTGGCCCTAAAAACAAGGAAATGAAATTAAGAAGAAAGAGTTGAAAACATCGAAAAGAGAATAGGTTTCTCATGTGCGTTTTAAAATTTGGAATGATCCGCCTTTTTCAGAGTTGTTTCTTTTATTATTATTATTATATACCTACTGCGGCAACGCATCAAACAACAACTAAAAAAAATTGTGTGTGTGCTTATGACTACACAATAGAAGTGAAAACTTCTGATTTATTTTGGGAAGAGAATCCAATTACTTGGTTTACGTTTTCTTTTATGATATTTTCGCACCCGGGCTTGCCCATTTATCGGTAGATTTGTTTATTTCAGTAAAAGGACAATGTTTAAATAATTACGGATTCTTATGCATTTTTATATGAGTATATGCGCTTAAATGCCAATCATTCTAATTATGTAAATATATTTATATGTAAATTACTTATACAGATTTTATTTATATAATATATGTGGGAATCTTACCGAAATCTTCCAAAAAAGTTAAATTCTTCAGATAGCGGGGTTTTTGTTGGCGTGGTGTCTAGGGGTTTTTACGATGTATGGGTTAACTTTGAAAAAATAGACAACATAATTTAAAGAAAGAAACTTGTTGCAAACTAAATAATTTATTATGAGTTTTAGGGGAGTATTTACAGGGGGAATATTTACAGAATAGAAATTAGAACGTGCATATTTTAAAAAATAGGAAAGTTAGATTATTCCCTCTAGAAAGACGTTCGAGATTAAATAAAACTCATAATGCGGTGCGATTGTAACTTATCGCCTAGTGTTGGCGAACGGGCGCGAAAGCGCTGCTTCGTTGTCAAGTGTTGGGCCTCTGTCGAAAAAGGTTGATGTTGGCGTTTTAATAAGCACGCTAAATGGCGTTGATGTGAAATGCTGTTTTGATTAAAATTGCCGTCCTCTGCAAAGATATATGATCTAACCCAATGCTTCTCAAAGTTTCAATATTCGTGACCCAATATTCAATCATAATAATAATGTATTGAATTCACTAATACTATACTTTGACGCTAAAACTTCAATACGACTTTAACCTCTTAAGTGCCACCGGCGTATATGAACTTCTCGCTCAGCCAAAGCATTAATTTCCTCAGACGTATATATACGTCTTTCCGAAGTACGATCTTTTCTGTGCACTGCTGTCCATAAAATTATTCCGAAGGCTTTGGAACGCAATAAAAGGACCTTGACAGTGTTTGCGAAGGATTTACTTATTTCAGATTATTTGCTTCTTTCCTTTACCCCAAATACAACGCATACGCGCCTACTTGGAAAACGGCTGGCATTGGGAAGCGAATCGCGTAACTTTTAATCGGCAGCTATAAGGAATTAATTATAAACAGCACAAAATTTCAAGATAAGTGTTAATTTTTGTATATAATTTTATATATGTCAAGCTCATGAGGTCACTGGTAATTATTAAACTTGTTCTTAAATTAGTACTATTAAATTAATTATAAAATACATTGTGTAGCACTGATACATTTATAAGTGTAATGTATCAATGTAAATGTGTATTTCATTTTTGATTATACCAGAATGTATTTATTAATTTACTGAAGGTAAACATATTTAATTAAATAAAATTTCTTTTTCGACTTTTCAACATAGATTCAATATATATAGATTTGTCAAGGCCCCAAAGGAAGCGCGCCCACAGTTTGACAAACGCTGATCCAACCTTTTACAAAGAAATTTCCATGGGATATCCTACTATATATATGTTTATATGATACTTATGTACTATCGTAACAATACCAACGTTCAAGATAACTAAGTTCCGATATCACACATGAATTAGTTCCTATATATATAAACATATAAATTGTTAATTAATTTTTAAAAAATTAATAATTTTTTAAAGTTTTCGATGTTGTGATTAAATTTCCATTTTGTCTTATATAGCTGGTATTTTTAAATTTAATTCTATAATTTAAAATAATGTATGCACAGATATTTCGATGCGATTTATACTTAGATAAAGTATATCTATAATTTAACCTTTAAATATTCTGAACTGCTTGGGTGCTCTCACCAAAATTAAATTCCAAAGTGCATTTTCGCAACGTCAGAGCTCAGGTGCCTCCCTCTGGAGAGGAAACTTGGCGTTAAAATTACGTGCGGTGATTGGTATTCAACCTATATGGCGCCGCACTGAAAAGATACACCAGCTCCAAGGGATTTTACTATATTTGCAATGGTAAAACACCAATCCGCCATCCCATTCGTAATTTAAAAAAAAATTTCTGAACTGAAAGCCAGAAGAGTTTATTTGTGAAGATCGAATTAAAATAATTTTTTTTTCATTTAATAAAATTCAGTTTAGTCAATTATTTGTAAAAATTGTCTCGATGAAATCAAAATAGTATTCGAATATTAAATTGTTTTCGTAGAACGGAATTGGATATTTTCGTATTATGCCGTCTGCCGATTTCACCAAAACAAAAAAAGTCGCCAAATTCTGTCATCATTACTATCATTACCATTGTGTTTGAACACGTGAGGGAATGGTTTTCCACTACTATTAGCTGTATATCACGGCATTTGACGACGTCTTTTGTCTTTTGGTTTTATCAAATTGGTCGATGGTATAGTACGTAAGTAGTCTCAATTTGAGACTTACAAGGCAGTGTTTATTTTTAACTCGTTCTACGCATATAACATATCATTTAATAAATTTCTTTAAATTGAAAATATTTAATTTTTAAACACTTTTAAATCACACTGACTTTTCTATCAGTGATTCTCAACCTTCTTTTTTTTGTTGCGGTACACTTTTAACAATAAAACAAGTTTAAAAGAATTTTACTCATTTATAATACACTTTCATCTATCTACGAAAGAATAAGTTAAAATACCATGAATACTCTTAGTTTATTTCCATAAAACTTCCAAATGATTTGGTTCTGGATGTTATTTTTTTCTCAGAATATAATTAATAATTTTTTAAAAAATTGACTTCACAGTGATTGAGAATCACTGTTTCATATGATACAAAAATGCTGTGACGTCTCTCGCGTTCTTCTTCTAACATAACTCCTAAGTTCTTTGACGGCCACGATTAATGGCAAAACTTTTCCAACCCAATACCAAGAAGAGAAACAGGACGAATATGCAAATGGGATATACTTTAAAAGGATAGAGGGTTTGGTGAGATAGGACGGCAAGCCTAGAGATAACTTAGTGTGGAAACGTTCGGAACAAGTGTTAGACGACCTACAACTCAGGAAGAAGGATACACTCATCGTCATTAATAATATTAATTATAAGAAGGATTAATAAGGCCTGAGTATTCTCACCTACAAATAGCATAATAGGAGTGTCTTCAACCAAGGAAGGAAGGTGACCCTATAAAAAGGTAATATTTTGTATAGGAAGTTAGATTAGGCAGATAGTTAAATATAATTAAGATAAGTGATCTAGTTGTGCGATCTGACTTGAATATTCAGTTTAATTGGTGGCTTATTCTCACTTAAAGAAAGTTGTTATTTAGAATTAAGTAATTTAAGTTATTCTTAATAAAAGTTGTGTTAAGAATCACAAAATGTCTCATCTTTTAGATAATCCCACACCTCTAGCTTACGCGGATCCCACAAGACATAGCTATCGCAAGATGGCTATGTCTCAATGCAACCCAAGTGAAATTTTTAAAAATATCTAATTGCCATTTTTTTTTATTATTATATTGCTAACACAATGTAAGCCAAACTTATAAATAATACAATGTAGCAATCTAACATGAAACAAAAAAAGAAAAGAAAATATATTTTACATCAACTTTCCAAAAAAAAAAAAATATGACATTAAATTCATAAAAGCGTAGAAAATTAATAAACATCAAACCCTCAATTTTCCTTAAACCCTTAATTTCCTGTAAGCCAGCTGCGGTACAACGAATTCCACAAAACTACCAAAAGACATACAAACACAGACATGCAAAACCGTTTTTTCAAAGCATATGGTATCCCGACTTTTTCCTCCTCAGGCATGTTATTAAAAAGAAAAATAATAATATCTCTTGCAATTGACGGCGGTGTCATTTTTGAACAATGTCCAGAAACCTGACAAATTTAATTTGAATCTTTCAATCTCTTTCTGCTATTTTTAAAAAAATCTCTCCCCTCACGTCGTCAAATGTTCCTTTTCATTTCTATTTCACTCACTCTTAAGTCTACCCCGGGGGCAAAACGTACCTTGAAATCGAAGCTGGACGGTTCTTGTGCAACACACCCTGTCGACAGTCCTTTTGACCTTTTTCTTATCATTGTTATTGGAAACTAATTGTGCAAAAGGAAAAATTATTGCATTTTCTGGTTTATATTTATTTCTGCAAATTAAATTTTTAGAAAGTATTTCTTTTTTTAATTTGATTTATTTTTTATTTTGCTGCATTTGGATACGTTAAAGACAATCCCCAATAGAAAAGCAAGTAAAATTCCAGTTGTTGTTGTTTCTAATGCCACCTGTCAGGTCGAGGTCCACGAAATTCATCATGGCAAAGGGTTATATTATACATCTGTCGTTAACCGTGGCTTTGAGCACCATGCAGGTGATAGTACGAGTTGGGTAGTCAACAGTCAGCGTCGTTAACTACTATACTGGATGAGCGGCTAAAATTCCGACTGTGCACCCCTTTTTGAGAGCCCTGGCCTTCATATAATGCCTCTCAAAGAAAAAAAAATAGCGTATATGTATTTTAAAATTGGGCAAAATATAATAACAAAATTTTTTGACCCAAAACTGTTTTCCGATTTTATGTCTTATGCTTGAATATTACGTACGAATGGTTTTAATTTGATTTTTATCTTTTTTCCCTCAACATGTGCTTTCTGTATCGTATTAATTTTTTTTCATTCACACATTTTTCTTGCTAATAGACTCCTTTTGTAAAAAAAAAAAAAAGATTTTTATTGGTAGGTTTTATTTACTTATTTTTGCATTTTTTGCGTTGATTCGTTGATTCATTTCTCTCATATTAAGAAGAATTACGCATTGGCGGAAAAAGTTTGGTTTTATATATAACTATCGATTTCAATTTTTTCAATTTAAAATGTGTTTAATTATAAGAAGGGGTACTTGTGTACATTACTGAGATATTTTTATGATTACTGCTTCAAAATGAGTTGTTTTTTTCCTTCTGAATTTCGAATACAATTTCCCCCTCAAAATTTCAGAGATTTTTTTCTCTTGCATGAAAAGTAAAGGAGAATTTTATTCCGGCGATTTACGGTATTCTGAAGTGCTTAAGTTAGTTTGTTAAGATGATTTCATGATATTCTTTACCCCATAAAAAGGCCAGCCCAATCTTCCCTCCAGATATCTCCTCAGCCTTTTGAATGGGAGGGAGGGGGGAGGAGGGAATCACGGTGTTTCTATTTCTTGCTCATCCCTTTGATCACTGGGCATTCTACGTCTTGCTCCCGTGGGCCGCATGTGGCCCAGTTATGGCCTATTGCACTAAGAAATTCAGTTATTTAAGAACATATATATATACAGTCCAATCTATATAATGAACCTCTATATTGCGAATTTTTTTTATATAGCGAACTTTTTTCTGGAACCTTGAACATTTCACAATTTTCTTCGTAAAATAACCTCTCTATAGCGAAGTGCATTTCCTATATAACGAACTTTTTCTTCTGTGATTCAATTTTTTTTCTCCCTATTTTCAAAGTATTTCTGAACACATTTCAAGTTATTCTCTCTTTAACACATTTTATGGTGGTCATAAATCTTGTGAATTAGTTTTATTAGATCCGAACTCACCGAGAGCAATAGAGTTCTGGGCGTTTCATCCACCTTTAACCCCCATTGTCCATTCACTAGAACCCCTTTTACACTCAGTGGAGTTGTCCCGTGTCTACGTGTTCTAGTTATAAAATAATGTATGCTTAATATTACTTGTATGCTTTAAATTATAGAAATGTCCTTAAAATTCCTTAATTTTAATATAAAATTATTTTCTAATATTGAAAATACAGAGTGTATTCTTCGACATTCTCTTTCCTTGTTTCCCTTGCAGTTTTTCTTTCTTTCTTTTTTGATGGGTAAGATAAATAAAATAAACATATTAATTTTAAAAAAAGTGTAAATAATTAGTTTGTTTAATATATAGTGTTTATGAATTTAAAATTTGTTTTATGTGGTTTATAAAATATATTAAAAGATGAACCTCTGTATAACGAATTTTCCATATAACGAACTTTTTTCCGGGATTTAGCGACTTCGCGTTATATAGAGGTCCGACTGTATAATAATATACATTAATTATATGTTACTCATAGTACATAAGTACATCATTGTTAAGAAGGTTGATTTACTTCACTATTAATATCACTTTGAGTATTAATTACCCCTTTTGTGTGCGCCACTGGTTACTACCCTTGAGAGTCGATTTCATAAACCCGTTCTTGCGGATTTCGACTCAACCAAAGAAAGACGCATATCAAATTTTTATTACTATAAGTCTAGCAGCTCAAAAACGATTTTTTATCTACATGTCCCAGTAACTCCCCGAAACCCTCCTTAGGAGTCTATTTAGGCAAAACTCATTTTAAACGAACCTCTAATCAACAAAAGATACATGCCTGCCAAATTTCAAAGCTTTAGATGTAATATTTCCTGAGATATCGAGATGAGTGTGCGTGCCTGTGCGAGTCGCTTTTCTTCTTTATAAATACATATGTATATGTATGCAATAATTCACATTAATTTCATCTTAAAGGCATTTTAATTTGTAATGCTCCTGATCTTCCAGGACTCTCGCTTAAATAATTAACTGTTAGCTTACCTTCCTAACGGGATGTAACCGTAACTTTATCTCCCAGAAATTAAAACCTTACCGTATTTTAATTATCCTTTATGTAATCACCTCGTACGATATCTTTCTACCAATCACAAGATCCGTCCACGGAAGTCATGTGAATTTTGAAACTTCCGGTCTATATTTCATGTAAAAGTCTTGATTCGTTGAAGAATTTACACCACGCTTTGTATTTGTCATAATGTTCCGTTAATGTTTGTTGCTGCTTATATGTGCTTTTGTGTTCTTTGTTGTGCCGTCTCCTAAATGAAATAAAAACGGAGTTATCATTTACCAGAATAGACCTTATCATTAGAACATTCATCACCAAATAATGGAATTTCGAAGTAAATAAAGCCTTATCATGGCCGCCAATTATTTCGTGTATATATACATATATATCTGGCAATACTAGTCGAGAAAAGAAGATATTAGGAGATAATCTTGTCTTTCTTTTCTTTTCAAATTTCGGAAAAGGGAATTCAAATCACAAAAATATAGAAATCACTCACATCGCGCATGATGCACACCGAGAACTACTGGCGTCCAGAGAAAAAGGGAAAATTTTCACGGGGATAAAGTTTTACATACAAAAAAAAGACCGTGCAACGCCGGGCTAAGCAGGGAGTAAACAGAACTGTTCGACGGGGTAAAGACGTGGTAAAAACTTCGAAAAGGAGAATTTTAATAGCATTGATATAGAAATCACACACACACCAGAAAGTCCAGACACTGAGAGGGGAAGGGGAATCGTCCAAGGAATAAAGCTATACACTTGAAAAAGCCCGTGCAATGCCGGGACATGCAGCTGGTATATATATAAATGTATCTTCTTCAAATTTTCAATAGTTCCAATAGTTCCTATTCATCCAATTAACTTCAATTAAATTTTTTTAAACTTGTAGTGACTCTTCAAGTTCTTATCAATCAATCTTGTTCTTTGAATGACTATATTATGATAGCTACAAAATCAGTTAGTCATTTTTCAATTCCTACATTAGTTAACTCTTTCCCTATATATATATATATATATATATATATATATATCTTGTTCAAATTTTCAATTGTTAATAAAATACTTTCTATTCATCCATTCAAGTTCAAATACATATTTTTAAACTTGTAGTGGATGATATTTGATGTGATGCAGTTTTTTCAAATATTTATTCATTCATTAAATTAAAAAATGAATAAATAGTAACAAACAAAAATAATACTCCTACAGTATATATAGAAAGGTAAGCCATTCGTTGGGTTCCTGTAGCTCTTTGGACTTTTCTAAACCAAGAGTTGTGAATTTGAATCCCACCTGGGATGGCCTAATTTCTGAGAATGCAATTTCTTTTTTACTATACTATTTTATTATAATAATTAAATTTTTAATTAATGAATAAATGTTAACAACACCCTATGTAGAAAGGAAAATGGAAAATTGCAAGGAAAATCGCTTTCTATTTTGCCACTTCATAGTGTGATTCTGTCTTATGTATATACAAATGTATATTAATTGTGTAACTATTTAATAAAAAAGGTAACTAAAATAAAACTTTTATTTATTGAGTTTAGTAGGAATTGACTTATAAAAATTATTTTTTATAGTACTTGTTAAATAGAAATGAACACAAGAAAATTAAGCGCCGCTATTCAGTTTGTATCTCTGGTATTCTTAAAGTCTTATCACACATACATGTTTATTTTTAACCTTTTAGACGGATTTTTCCTGGGGGATCAGCATATTCTGGTAGAAGGAGGGAAGATCTGAAATATTTATCATTTTGACTATGTTCATCTAATGTAGACTACTTTTCTTCTAGTGATTTCACAATAGTTTGCGAACTTTTCAGACCTTTGTTATCAGATGGCGTTAATAATTTTGACGAAAACACTGTCAAAAGTTCGCTACTTTTTATAGAATTTAATGCATAAAGATTTTGAAGATTAATTATTTGAATAGTATTTAACAAAATGTAACATAACTTGTTTTCGGATTTCTTTTGTAAAAAAAATAAAATTTCCCAGACAATTTTAGTGCTGTTTTATGTTAATTTTTATTCGCTGTTTTGGTTTTATGTGTTTTTTGAAAATAACAGAATGTGTCTAGTTTTTTAAGTACCTTGTATCTTTTCTATGTGTATTATACTTTAAGAGGGATATTTTATGTGGAACTTTTCCAGAATACAAAAGGACAATCATATATTACAATAATATAATTATCATTGATAAGATATTTTAATCTATGACATTTTCAATTAGTTCATATTTTGACGTTTCGTATTGTATCAGCTGTCGTATGCAAAACTGCATTTTTATTAGCTAGCTTAGTACTCGTCCTATATATTTTACTAGATGGTGTATATGTTTTTCGCACGAGCGAATTAAAAAATATAACAATCGAGATGGAAATATATATATATATATATAAATTCTTAAATTATATTTTAAATAATTTTAAGTAAACTGCAATATTACTTGGTGGGAAAAGCCGTAGAGCATATCGGTATCTAGATTAGTGTACCTAAAACTTATAAATCGAAAAGGTTTTCAGCTTAAAAACATTTTACAATATTAATCATTAAAAAAAATTTAGAATAGTAATCTTGCTTCGTCAAAATATCGCAGTATAAGCAAGAATTCGAAGCAAAGATACCGTTGCCAAATCAATAAAACTAAAATTCAATTATTGAAAGAAGCTTTTTAGATGTTTTGTTTATTTAAATAACACTTAAAATTCTGTCTCAAAGAACAAAATAATAGGATAAATGCAGCAATAAATATACTAATTTTTATTAATTAATCTCTCAAAATAAATATATAGTATTAATTACAGCCGTTGCAAGACTCTTTGCTAGATATTTCATGATATAAGGTTATATATATATATATATATATATATATATATATGTTGTTGTTGTTGCTAATGCCGCTGTCTGACTTAGTCAGATCGAGGCCCAAGAAATTCATCATGGCAAGGGGCTAGATGTACGCTTGTCGTTGGCCGTAGCCTTAAGCACGATTCAAGCGACAGTACGATTTAGCTCGGTTTCACCCCCAATTTTGAGGGAGAACACTATGGGTGAGGGGCAGATGTCTCCCACCTCTCATCCCCTTCCACCAACCTCACGAGTGGACTTGCGGCTCGACGGCTGTTTAGAGTACCCCAATGCCGGGAAGGCACTATAAATTTACAAACGTCCATGTCTTAACCGGGATTCGAATCCAGGCTTTACGACACAGCAGTCAGCGTCGCTAACCACTATACCGGATGGGCGACATATATGTATATATGAAATGTGGATTTTTTCTTGATCATTAAATATTATGTTCAGGTTGTCGTGGTATACTTTCGGAGACTTGGTACTTTTTACTTTTTTTATTGATGAAGAAGTACATCTCAAACATAAAAATGGACGTCACAATACAGACACACACAAGCTGCAGTTATTTTCACATATTTTAGACGAAGACCAGGAGACAAAGAGAGAGAAGAACAAAGACTCGTTTTTTATACCGAGCTGTGAAGGTGGCGTGACTCCTTCTAACAGAAGCCACGATTGGTCAGAAACTGGCGGCCAGTTTCTGATGCAATGTAATTATTCGATTACGCTTAAAATCCCGAATATGTGGGCAGACAAGCTAAAATAATTTAAGGTATCCGAATACTTTCGGAACCGTGATTTTTCAAAAGCGCATAAATGGATCATTTTCATGATATTTAGTGTCACTTAGATTAGAATACATGTATACAATTGTTTTAAGGGCATTTTGACAAAATTTATTTAAATACAATATTTTGGCAAAAAATTAACTTAGAATAATTTTTTTAAAATGTTCTCCTTTTGTGAAAAATGCTTCTATTATAATAATATTTTGCCTGCATATAGCTCAGATCTCTCTGCAGAGGTTCAACTAAAATTTTGGAAAAATATAACTATATAAGTGGGTTTATTCATATTTTACGACAACAGAGGGGAGCAATTTCAAGAAAAAAACGCCGATAATTATTTCAATGGGTTGTAACTCTGAAAATAATGTGAATTTTCAAAATCATAGTTGGGCTCTGTAAAAGTTCTGAAGCTATATACAGCAAAATATTTTATAATAAAGTTTTTTTTCACAAAAGGAGACTTTTTGAAAAAGAATTTAAGCTAATTTTGCCAAAATATTTATTTAAATAATTTTGTCAAAATCCAAAACAATTTTGGTATAACTAAATACACAAACATAATTCAAAATCTTTTAAAATCTCGTTGGTACGTAGTCGAAAAACCTTAACGCGTCAGTCCTGAAGGACTGGACCAAAGAATTAAAAGTTATTTAAAAGGATACTAAATGGAATTATCACATTAAAGTGTATATACAGTCGAACCTCCATTTAACGAACCTCTATTTTGCGAATCTGTCTATTTTACGAACTTTTTCCTGGAACCAAGCACTTAAAGTATACTGAAAATGAATCTCTATTGTGACTATTCAGGAAAATAATGGTAACGTTAATTTTATTAATTTAAATATTTGGTTTATTTTCGTCAAAGCTATTAAGTACGGACAGTGAAGTTATTTAAAAGATTGATTAATTCATTCGAGTCCAAATACTGATGTTTGTGAGGGAGGAGATTACATCCATTCTGTTTGAAGTTTTCTAACGGACTTCCATCTGCCCTCTCTAGCGCCTCGGGATGGTAGAGATCGGCTTCTTTATCCTCGAGTTACATCCGGCTCGTGGGTGAAGAAGGGGGTTCTCATGGTGTCAAAGGCTGTCAAGGCGATGACCAAAGACAAGCCCTCCTTATTTTAAGGGTGCCATTTTTGCATAGGAACCTTATTATCCTCACAAAAAGCCGACTTTTCAGCTGTGTGGCGGGAAAACGTCACACTATTAAACGAATTTTCCACTTAAGGTATCCGACTACGTTCGGAACCGTGATTTTAAAAAAGCGCATAAATGGATAATTGTCATGATATTTAGTGTCACTTAGAATAGAATACATGTATAAAATTGTTTTAATGACATTTTGACAAAAAAAAATTATTTAAATACAATATTTCGGCAAGAAATTAACTTAGAATAATTTTTTCCGAATGTTCTCCTTTTGTGAAAAATGCTTCTATTATAATAATATTTTGCCTGTATGTAGCTTAGACATCTGTACAGAGGCTCAACTAGAATGTTTGAAATATATATCTTAGAAGTGGGTTTATCCATATTTTACGACAACAGAGGGGAGCAATTTTAAGAAAAAAAACGCCAATAATTATTTAAATTGGTGGTAACTCTGAAAATAATACGAGTTTTTCAAAAATTCTAGTTGAGCCTCTGTAGAGAGGTCTGAGCTATAGACAGGTAAAATATTATTATAATAGAAGCATTTTTCACAAAGGGAGACCATTTAGAAAAAAGGTTATTCTAAGTTACTTTTTGGCCGAAATATTGTATTTAAATAATTTTTTTTGTCAAAATGTCCTTAAAACAATTTTATACATGTATTCTAATCTAAGTGACACTAAATATCATGAAATTTATCCATTTATGCGCTTTTTTAAAATCACGGTTCCGAACGTAGTCGGGTACCTTAACCGAATGGGTTATGCCGAAACTCTTTTCGGGATTTAGCGACTTCGTTAAATAGATATCCGAATCTCTCTCTATATATATAGTATAATAAAATAAAATAAGTACAGGTTAATTGTAAATCCTGCAAAGCAAAGACTGGATGAAAATGGATTTGAAAATCTAGAAAAACCCAGCAAAATATAAGTAGCCATATAAAAAGTCAATTGTCCAAAATGGAAAACTATTACGTTTTCTAGAGCTGCCACTGATTTAGGACAGTGGATATATATATATATATATATATATATATATATACGACCTACCCACTGAGTTTTCGATTGTAGAGAAAAATAATTCTTATAGCCCTCATCTCTAGATTTTCAAAGGAGAAAAATTAATTTCTAGGACGGAAGTATATTTATCTTTCACACCCCCATCACCCTCCCTGAAGTCAATTTCCACAAAACCCATTTCTAGCGGAACTTTACACTGCAAAAGAAACCTGTTTGTCAAATTCAAATCTGCATTTCTAACAATTCAAAAATGAGAATTGTTTCATGTATAACTTATGTTTAAGTCCCCGAATTCCCTTGGGGGTCGATTTCCTGCGAACCCTTTAGCGGATCACTACTCAATAAAAGAAACATGCATATTGAATTTCAAATCTCTAGATCTAATAATTCAAAAGCACGCAATTTTTTTTTTATCTATAATGCCCTAAACCTCCCCTTTAAAGGATTTGATTTTTGGAAAAACCCATTTTTACAGCATCTCCACTCAACAAAAGAAAAATGGTTACCAAATTTCGAATCTGTATCTCTAATATTTAAAAACGGAGTTTTTTTTTACCTTTAACATCCGTGAGCCTTCGTTAAGACCGTTCTTCGTGCATCTCAGCTCAGTAAAAAAATATATTTGCCAAATTTCATGTATATTGGTCTAATAGTTTAAAAACAAAATTT
>BMAV01013470.1:0-11358 GCA_019973955.1 Trichonephila inaurata madagascariensis | reverse complement strand
TCTTTAAACCCCCTTCCAGTTGGGGCATCCCATTCTATTACTGAACCTAACCCCAAAACGCGCAAATACGATTAAACCCCAGGAAACACATTCCCCCAAGACGTTTCGAAGTTCATTAACTGGTTCGCTGTAAGAAGTTCACAGGCCCACGCCATGGTGCCCCATCAAAGCACGCGGGTCAAGCAACTGAATTCAAAACATCGCCAAATGCGACGCATGGGTCCAGACGATGGCACCACTTTTGCTTCTTGTTGTTAGTCAGTTTATGTCAGAAAAGTAAAGGTGGTAGGTGATAAAATGGAATCTTGATTATGTAGGTATATCTGCACCAGTTTTGACCCCTCTTCAGACAGTCTAATAGGCATTCTACGGCCTACAGACAAAGGTGATCTGATTAAAATTCAAGGTCAACTGTGAAAAAAAAAGAATGGGCGTTGCTCAGATATTATTTTTTTGTTTCGTTTTTTTTGAAAGGGGGGGAAAAAAAAAAAAAAAGGCGACTTTCCCGGAGCAAACAAATGCGTTTTTCTCTTTACTCTTTTTTATCATTTTATCAGCGCAAGAAGACGAAAGCGGCGACGAAAAATAAATAAGAGTGTTTTATTATCTTGAAAAAAAAGTATAAATATTCAATCTTTTAAAGGCACTCTTAATTTTCTCAGAGATTTCATTTTGTTTCCATAAAACCTACAATTTAAATTTTTTAAAAATTTGAGAATATCTTTTAACATATGGGTGCAACCATCGAAAGAAACGATACAGATGTTTGTGTAATAATTACTTAACCCCCTCGCTTGAGGGATTTTATTTAATTCAGAATCAGTGCAGATTTATCCATTTGGAAGCTTGGGGACCGGATAAGCTGGATTTAACAGGACCCAAGAACTTTTGATCCGACAGTGCCAAGGGATCCGTAGATCTTCTGCGCCCAGGGCCCGTATTGACCTTAAATCGACACTGTTCAGAATGGTTTTGAGCAAGTGGCGTAACGGGAACATTTGGGCCCCCCAGCAAAGTCAGGTTTGGGGCCCCAAGCCGGGTCTTCAAAAGGTGACTTGGCGTCAGTCGGGGTTTGGGCATCCAATAACCTCCCCCTACACACACGATGGGTGTACATTACGCTACTGACTTGAGCCCTTCAAGACTTCGTGCGACAATTAATTTTCAATTAACTTGCTTTTGGGAAATATATTGTTAATGACAACTTTTATCTCCTAAAAAACTGCTACGTTCGCGTTTTTAAAACAAGATGATGCAATTTGCATCATCCGCGTATTCTGAGCAATCACAAAAGTCTTTATCGAAATCATATGATTCTTAAAGTTTCCCAAATTTAGAAAACTATAAAAAAGCTGAGATTCCGAAGCGAAAATAGAGTGCTTTGTGCATCGGCTTATGTTTACGTGTCTTTTTTGCTGTGTTTCGTCGCTGCATGTCTTGGTGTGTTTTAATTAACTAAATAAATATTCGACTGAAATTACAAGATGTCTCCAATCCGTCAACGACGCAAAATTATCAATAAATTTCACCAGTAAAATATCTTAAAAAGTTTTCATGTACGCATTGTGTTTGCATTAAAAAACCACTGCTATTAAGATTTTTGAAAAATAAATGAAATTATTTTTAAGTATTATTTGTTACATGTTTATTATGAAATTTGAAAACTTATTTTATCGAGAGATAATTTTAAAACCTGCGCTTATAAAATTCTTTATTGGATTATGAGATTTGAAGACCCAAGAAAAACTACAAATTTTGATTCAGAGCTTTTATAGAACAATTGGGAAATTTCCCTTTAGCAAAACAGAGAGTAGAACATTTTATCGAATGTTTAAAATGGCATCAATTGGTTTTTTTCATTAAAATACTTAAAAACTCCATATTTCTGCAGTAAAAAAATTGAGAAAAAAAATTGTATATATATGGTAAAAGGAAGGTAAGATTACAAAAAAACACAAAACTCTAATTTCGATGTGAACTCAAAATGCATTTTATACATTCAAAAACTAATTTCAAAATATTCAAATTCGATATTGCTTGAAGAAGTACTTTTAGTGCTATAAATTAAGAAAAAATGATTTCGGTTTCTTATGTCTACTCACAACAACACACACAAAAAGTTCGCTTCTAACTTTATGCTACTTATATAATGATACGTGACTTGAATATTTAGAATAAAGAGGAAAAAAAATTATTTTTTTTTATTAATAGTTATCTAGGAGAAACCGAATTGTACATCTTCGAAACAATGTAAATGTAGATACGATCTAAATTTTAAATTGGTTTAATTACTTTAGGTTAAAATACTTTTTATTTCATTCATATAATGAATTAGTAAATTTTCCTTTTTTCAGTTCTGAAGTTAAAATAAATGAGCTTGTTTGAAGAAATATGTTTTTTCCCCTATAATGTAGACTTTTCCCAGTTTTTTTTTACTGACATAAAAAAATTTTTTTTTGATACTAAAAGAAGTAAGATTTTTAAAAAAATTTCTTTTAGTGATAACTTCTTTTTAACGATTAAAAGATACATTTCAAAAATTCATCACAATGTTCTTTTTCTTTCTTTGTCATTTGAACTTTTATTTTGAAACAAAATGCAGACGAAATTTTGTACAAGTATATAATCTTTATTTTTCATTTTATATAATAAACTTTTTTCCTAGAACTGAACGACTCTTCCCTCCCTTCTTTTACCAGAACATAGCTTCCTTTCCCATCATCATGCAATTCCTTTGCCATTTTCCATCAATATACAGTTAAAATTTATGTTCCACCTCTATAAGAAAATCCTTGATTCTCACTTTTGTTGAATGTAGTTCTTACCGTACTGATATTATTTTTTATTGAGTTATAGAAGCATTCAAATAATATATCAATACAGAATACAGAAAAATCTAAGTATTTGGAAATATAGAGTACATTAAATGTTCTTGAAAAGTAGTTATTTAAATTATAAATAGATCTCTTTACTTTATGAATTACAAAAAAGAATGATTTTCCTTCCCATTGAGCACTCGGCAAAAAATAAGGTTCTGAAGGTGGGTAAAATATAGTATTTATTTTATTGATATTAATAATTATATTAATATTATTAATTCATTTCAAAAAAAGATAAGGGAAAAAAAAATTGATATGATAAAAAATTAATAAAAAAATGCTGACAATATGTAGTAGTTACATAAAAAAAACTGATATAAATTTTTATAAGAACTTTTTAACTGAAAATGATATTACAATAATATCAGATAGCCATTAATAAGCATGCACAAAATGTACTTTAGTAAAATTTAATTGTAATACCATACTATAAAACAATATTTTCCTCAATTAATTACAATATATAAAAAAAGAACATTTTCACAATAAGTTTTTTTCGCATTTTAATTTTAATAAGCTACCGTGGCAATTGAAACAACACTCATTTAGTCTGATTTTTTTAATTATATATTTCTTACAATTTTTTGTCAATTTATAAATTATATTCTATGTTTAAAATTGTGAGAAATTAAGATAAAAATAATAAAATAAATGTTTTTTTTTATTTTCTTTATTTTGAAATATTTTGTATTAATAACGTTTGAAAAAAGGTACCCAATTGGTTCGAAACCGTAATTTTGAAAAAGCGTCAAAATAATTTTTTTTTTAAAAAATTTTTAACGTCATTTTTTATATAGAATATAAAATAACATTGTATGAAATGCATTATTAAAATAAAAATATATATTTAAATGGAATTTTTGGAAAAAAAAGGGGAAACAAATGACATTTTCAAAACATACTCCTTTTATGAAAATGCTTCTATAACAATAAAATTTTTGCTTGTACATAATTTGGGACTTCTATACATAGACTGAAGTAAATTTTAAAAAAATTAACTATTTTCAGAGTTACATAAATTAAAATAACAATTGTTGTTTTGTTAAAATTTTCTGTACTCTGATGTATTAAAATAGGAATAAACCCGCTTCTAAATTGTATATTTCAAATATTCTAATTCGAGCTACGCGCAGAAGTCATAGCTACAGATAGGTAAAATATTATTTTAGAAGCATTTTTCAAAAAAGAATGTTCGAAAATATGTCATTCTTTCTTCAATTGAAACCAAAATTTAAAAAATTTTTTATTGTGATAATATTCTTAAAACAATTCTACATGTATATTCTAACTCAAGGATACTAAATATCAAAAATTATTCATTTGTATACTTTTTAACATCATAGTTCCGTACCTTATCTGATACCTAACATACATAATAATAAAAAAGATAAAGACAATAACATAGAAATATATTTCTAACGAAACCCACTTTCTGATGAAAAGCAATGACATATCAATACTTGAAACACATTCTTTGGGAAAAAAATTAAAAACAACACGTCACCCGTTTAAGGAAAAGTATTCGAAAATGTAAAAGTACCCCAAAAAGAGTTTTAAATAAACCACTTGACCTCTTTTTACCTAAGTTGTCACCATTACGGAAAAATATTAAATAAAATAAATAACTATCATATACAACGAAAGAACAATAGAATTTTCTGCAACAGAGATCAAAAAAAATCGCCAAATAGAATAAATGAAGACGACAGTTAACAGAAGACTGTGACGCACCAAAAAAAATTATCTTGGTAAAAAAAAGTGTCACAGAGAGCTATTTGGATACCTTTAAGCAATGTGCATTTGTTTTTACAATGGCGAAATGTCTTAAAATTCACGAGATTTGGTGAATATTGCGTAACACGCCTCTTAAATTTTGGGGAAACGGGGGGCCCACTTATTCTATTTTTTACGAATTGGAAAAAGCACATGTTGGTGTGGAGGGAAAAAATAAAATAAAAGAGATTATCGCCAAAAAAAATCGCCGTTTTCATACTATAAGCCTGGATAAAGCATGTACCACGTCAGTTGTTAATACTTAAAACACGGTTTTTGCGGTTTTGATTCCATTCATTTGTGTACAGAGAGGATTAACTCATTGTTTATTTAACGGTGTTTTATATGGAGAAAATTCACACACATACACAAAAATAATATTTTTACTTCATTTAACTCAAAGGTTCAGAAATAATATTAATATGTTGATTATTTCAAAATAACACAATTAGAAATTTCTATAATTCATTTACTGCCTATGTAAGTTATTGCGTTAAGTAACTCTAAGCACTCATTAATTTTAATATTAAAGAATAATATCCTTATTTCTCTGTAATTAAAATGAAACAATCCAGTAATAAATTATAAGCAGACACATATATGTTGGGTGATTAATAAATTGCGAAAGAAATTGTTGAAATAATATTTATAAAAAAGAAATAAAAGTAATTTTTAAAGACATTAAATTTTTCACGGGAAAAAAAATTAATCGAAAAAAAAAAGATAATGATAAGAGATGAAACATCAATAAAAAAACTGTTTAAAATATTTTCCGATTCTAATTAATAAAATATTTCAATTATTTTTACTGGGAGTATTTCCTCTGATTAACAGAATTAATTCGCTACCCAAATAATATAATAAATAAAAAAATTTGAAATAAATTTACCATTTGTTCTATACTATTGATTACGCAAAAAAATTAAATTAAACAAAGAAATATTCATTCCCCCATTTCTTTCGGTTTATCTTCAATTTGATAAGAAACTACAATTTGCTTTAAATAATAGATGGTTAAAATATATTTATCCTGATACAAATATATTACAATAACATCTTATTATTAATTCTTTTTACAATTTTAAAAAAAATTATTAGAAAATAAAATTGCTTTATACTTTTTCTGAAATCTTAGCTCTGATTTAAAATTACTTTTTTCCAGAGTTTATTATTTACAAACGATACCTTAATAATAATAATAATAATAATAAAAGTCTCTCTTCTGATTTGCAAAATCATTTTTTCTTTTGCCTCCTCTTTTCCAGACATGAATAAAAAACATTTCCACGTTATTCTCAATTCACATCCGTAAATGCACCTGCAGTAGTAAAGTAGAAGGAAGTTTTCTTCTTTTTTAAAGTTTATATTTCGATATTTGACGAACAAAGCCGGTGTCTTAAAAAAAAAACTAACACACAATATGACGAGATATTTCACAATCAACTTGACGAATAGTCTGAAGTATTCCTGAAATTGATTACTGACTGAAATAAGAAAATATCTTAAAAACGAGAATAAAATGCATTTTGAAATCGAATACTTTCCTTTAAATACACAGAAAGCAAAGGAATTCTAAGGTTTAATCTATTTTCTGCAGTTTCAAAATCATTTGGTGATTATAAAACCAATTGTCTACACTCAAGACGATAATAAAAGAGATAAAACTGGTTACCATTAGTTTCGATGCATAAATCCAGATTATAAAAAAGTCTAAAAATTTTGCCTTATTTTATTCCAGAAAATATCCGGCAGGAATTATTTACAATTTTCAAACTACTTCGGTGTGCGAACAAGTTTATTTCTTTAGAGCTCAAGTCACCAATTAAAATGACATGCTTTAAATGTTTTTTTCTTCAAGATAAAAAAATAATCACTTTCGATATAAAACTTAAACCTATGTCTATATAGTACGTATATTATTATAATAATTATATTACGACAGTATCACACCAAAAGATTTCGCATACGATGAAGGAAACAATTTATTCCTTACTGGGACGCTTCACTTTTCTTACTCTATCTTATGTATGTGTGTGTGTATTACAGTATTCTTGTACAATTATTCATAGTGTGAGTAATTTGATCATCGAATTTCAAAATTATGGGAATACTGTTTAATTCAGAGAAATTTTTAAAGCTTTCAATTCCTTAAAAAAAAACGTTATTTCGCTCATTTTAAAAGAAACCACAAAATTAATAGTACAATGTTAATTTTACTTCATTATTTAGCATGCAGTAAAAATAATTTCCAAATTCGAATATCATAAACAGAAATAAAAGAATTTTTATCCTGGAAACAGTACTTTAAGTAATGGAAGAACATGATAAACAAAAAATATGCAATTCGAATTTATAAAATCCACATAACGCACATTAATTTTGTCAAAAGTTTATAGTAGTAGTATACGGCAAATATTTTTGAATAATACTTTCCAATTTATATTCATGAATATTTAAAAAAACGTTATGAGAGGGAGAAAATAAATTCAACTTTGCGTTCATATCACAATATTTGTTTCGGAAAAAAATTGAAACGGGTAGAATAAAAAATTGCACTTAAGGCTCAAGAAAAAGAAAATCCGAATAATATTGCAGATATTACAACACATTAATTATTTACAGGAAAAATAAACTTAACATTTTTAGATTACATATCGGATAATTCTTACACAGGATCCAAGCTTCCAGAAACAAAACCTATTATTGATAATTTTCGGAACCACATGAAATCGGGAAAATATTTTAGTTGGGGAAGGGAGTTGCAATAACAACCACTTTACTCAAAGCGCCCCTCCTTCCCCAGATTACAGTTCCCACATCGTAAACAAAACTATAGCAGCGAGTTACAAAGCGAAAAAAAGGAATTAGAATTAGTTTGTGAAAATGTTAAGTTTTTCAACAAGAGTAACTCTCTAAAAGTAAAACAAAAAAAGATTTTACAAAATTATATTTGTCTTACCGCTTAAATCTCAGGTCATCAGCCTTTTAAACTTCACTGCGGGAGGTGACAATTCCGTTTAAAAACACCAAAATCAAAGTTAGTCCCCTACTCGGTTAAACACATCCACAAGTAACACTGCTACAGCTGTCTGTAGCGTGTGCTTCACAACTAGGATAGGGTTGCTGTATTTGGCGATGGGATTTGGCAACAGAAACAAAATCAAAACTATCAGGGAGAAAGAGGAAGGAAATCCTGTACGTAAAAAATTTACTAATGGACATAGGTTTATTACACAATGGCGATTTCTTTGGCTCGTTTTTAGGAACTTGTAGTTACTACCTCTTTCAAGGTGTGTGTTGTGAATGAAGCAAAAAGAGGCAATTTTGAACTTTAGTTTCTATCGCGAACTGGTCGACCTTGTGGATAACAAAGCTTTTGTCAATGCTATTACTGCATACTTGATGGATAAAAGGAAATACATTTACAGGTTTCTATTCAATTATACTTTATGCAAAAATATTCTGTTTTGAAGATTTGATTTTTAAGAAAAAGGAGTGTATGGAATGTAGTTTTTATTAGGAAATATACATGTTTCTAGTAAGTATATTTTGTAGAAGGAATAACATGGTTATAATTTTTGATTTATAAGAAATTATATTTTCCCTGCAAATAACAATGTTTTTAGAGAGAAACTGATTTTTAATAAAAACTATTGTTCACGATAACAATAATATTTTGACTTCGAATTATCGTTGATAGTGTAAATCAGTGGTGGCCAACCTTTTTGGGAAAAGTGCCTTTATCTAATTAAAAAACACTATGCGTGCCACTTCCAATTTTTCCAATAAACAAAAAATATGGAAAGGTGAATAATGCTACATAGCCCAATTTTATGCACATCTAAGAATTGAAAATTTAAAAGTAATATGCAAAGAAGACAAACGTACAAACTAACGTTTTTTTTCACTGTTAATAAACGTTTTATAAGTTCAATCAGTTAGATTAAGTATAAAATATTAATGAATAACTTGAAACATTTAATTCTAAATAATTATTACACAGTTAGTACTTGCTTACAATGGATTTTGAATTTGTGGTTTTTTTAAACAAGTAATCCATATTGATTAGTTCTTGAAGATATTAACAAAATTAGTTAATTTTCAGTGCGTATTAGCTGATTTTGATTTAATTATGGTCATAACAGCAAACATTTGCTTACAAACATATATTGAGAGCCAAACCTACAATATCTTCCAAATCGCGTAAATTTGGAAAATTGTTTGTTGGAACAAATTTCTAAAATTAAATATAATTTAGATCACTTGCAACTGAAATAAATTCCTTATATTAGCTTTTCAATGTAGCATGGTGCTGTAGGCAAATAATTTCGATTTGAGTTTTAGTTACGTAACAATTAACGTCTTGCAGAGAATTAAAAAAAAAAAAATCTTGAAAAAGATCAATTTTTTTATCTTCTTGAAAATCATCAAAACTAATATTGGTAAGAAAAGCTAAACTCAAAAGGCAATCGTCAATCTTGAACAGCAAGCATTCACTGGACAATTCATTGTTTTTCTTCCAGATTTTTTAAAAACACACTCCTAAAATTCCAAAATTTCTGAGTGAATTTTTCTTCAGAAAGTCAGCGCACCAACAATGAAAGTATCCTCTACATGGTAATTTCGATTGAAATTCAATTATGCATATTTAAAATAAATTTTTAAAGTGAAAGCTTCTTTAGCCGCGTTGGGCACTTTTGGTTGGTAGGGAAAATCTTATGGGGTTCGCGTCACCGACATGTCATGACTGGCGCACGCGCAGTGTGCTGTGCGCCTTAGAAACTTTTTGGATGGGTGAAATCTTGTGCGTTCACGTCACCGACATGCTTATAGCAGTATATCTGTGGCTATACAGCTGACGTATAGTGCTGTGTATATCTTATAAGTAAAATAGAATGGATTTAGTGAAAATATCAATGTGTATATACTGTGCATTGTTGAAATAGTGTTTTTGTTTGATTATTATTTGAATCGTTTAATTGAAGAATCATTTGTGCAGTACAGTAATAGGTACCAAATAAATATACTAATATTTTAAGATAAAAATAAAAAACAGAAAATTATTCTAAATACTCGTATTTATTTTGGCGTTTGAATATTTTGTATTATTTTTTTTTAATTTTTAACCTCTGGATGCATCAGGGCAACCCGTTAATATTTCGCAGTGGCTTAGAGGTTTTTTACTGCCGGGGTAAAACAGACTTAGTTGTTCAACAATTTTTAGGGGATTTTGAAATTAAAAATTTTATAAAGTCTAATAAAAATTTCAAGTTTAATGTGTTGAAATTTAAAAATTGTTATTAATGCAAAATTATAGTTTATTATTATATTATTAAAATCTTTTAGTTTAAAATAATAAAAACAGCCCCGAGTTTAATTTCATTAAATATTTTATCAAACATTTTCCTTTCTTTTTTAGTTACCATAAGCTATTGCATTTTTTTAAAGAAAAAATGAAAAAATTGAAAAAAAAAAGTTAAGTATTGTTGAAATTAAGAGCTATAAAAAAAAAATAATTTTAAAAAATCAAGTACATTGAAATTTAAGTAAATAAAAAACTATCCATTAAATATGATTGTATATTTTTTATTTTTCAATTGAATTGTATTTTATTTTGTATGATCTTGTACAGCCCGTAATACATTTGAATAATAAAAAACCATATAAACATGCATATAATTGTTGCTCGGATTGTCAATAGATGTGAAAACTAGATTGATGTTGATAATTGTAGAAAACTAGATTGATGTTGTGATAATTGTAATTCTAACATTATTAAATTTCAAATTTTAATACTAAAAGTTCTAAGGCAGTCTCTATAACTGCCAATTTTTGGTAGTTGTTGTTTTGTTTAAAACAGCCGCATTTTAATAAAATTGTAAAAAAAAAAAATGTTACTTATTACTATTTTTCCAAATCTCTTAATTTTTCAATAAGTCGGCGTGCCACTGTTACATTCCCCCGTGCCACATTGTAATACGCATGCCGCAGGTTGTCCACCCCTGGTGTAAATAAACAATAATAAAACACAAAAAATAGGTAATGTGGTTGTGCTTTTTTACACTAATTTACATATAGGATTTAAAGAAGTTCATATTAAAATAATTTTTAAAAATTACAATATAGAATATAATCTAAAAAAATAAACTTAAAGGGGGAGGGGTACACATACACAAGTGTGGAAAAAGTAATGATTAGATTTTTAATTTCCAGGACTTTGATTTTTAATATCCTAGAATTTCACAATGAAAGAGATTTTCTTCCTACGAAATCAAAGAAAAGAAAGCGAGAGATTTATAATTGTTTTCAAAATATATTAAAAGCCAAATTTGCTAGAAAATGTTGTTGATTTTTTTTTCTGTGAAGTATTTCTTTCAATTCTATAATGAAAAAAAAATTAAACAAAATATATTATTAAAAAATATTTTTGCATTTAAGGTATCCGACTACGTTCGGAGCCATGATTTTAAAAAAGCGCATAAATGAATAATTTTCATGATATTTAGTGTCACTTAGATTAGAATACATGTATAAAATTGTTTTGGAAATTTTGACAAAAAAAAATTTTTTTTTAAAACAATATTTTGACGAAAAATTAGTTAGAATAACCATTTTTCAAAAAAAGTTCTCCTTTGTGAAAAATGCTTCTATCATAATAATATTTTGCCTGTATATAGCTAGACCTGTGTACAGAGATCAACTATGA
>BMAV01013469.1:763969-775124 GCA_019973955.1 Trichonephila inaurata madagascariensis | reverse complement strand
ACACACATTTACAATGATATAATACATTTATAAATGTATCTCAGTACTGCAAAATGTATTACATAATTAATTTAGCAGAAGTAAGTTAAGAACAAGTTTAATTATTACTAGTGACCCTATGGACATATCATAAAGTTATATGCAAAATTTAATACTTAATTTAATAATTTGTACTGTTTAGAATTAAGATCATATTCTAGCTTTGGCATCAAAGAATATTACTATCGAATTCAATACATTGTTATTGCATGGAGGGGGGTTGCGATTAAAGTTGATTGAAAATTGGATCGCAAGTATAGAAAGCATGAGAAGCACTGTCTTAAGCAATTATTGTAATAAAGGTACTTTAATTTTACTTCATCATGTTTACCAAAAATTAGTATGTATTCTCGTTCACTAATACTGATAATTAGATCTCGAATCTTTAAAGTTTTTATAATATGAAACAATAAATGTGTTTGTTTATTTTTTTTAAAAAATTTTGTTAATAAAATCTCACTTTGAGTGAAACCCTGTCAGTTCACATTCATTAAGAGATTCCACGTATATCAACGCTGAATACCTTTAACAAGAAGAATTCAATGTTTTTAAATAATATTATAATGCATGTTTTGAAATAACAGTGAATAAAAAAAATGTAGAAATCTTTTTAAAAGAATATATATGTATATATTGGTTTTCTCCTTTTTCGAAACAAAAGCTTCTTCTGTTTTGTAAGATATTCCATTTTTTCATTATTTATTATTTATGAATAAATAAAAACTGTCCTTATAATTAAAAAAAACTGTCGTTATATTTTATCAGATTTAAATGCTGAGATAAATTAAGAGCTAATGAACTAAAAAAGAATTATTTGTATCTATAAGCTATATTTATGTTTAAAAAATTTTTATTTCTACATCAATGTCAATGACTTTTGGTCATCAGTATTTTAAGATTGTTTTATTTGGTCATTTACTATATAGAGTTCTAGGGGAAAAGAGACCAAACCAAATGATTAAAAAAGCATTTTTGGTCAAAAACCTTTCACAAACAACCATTCTTCCGAAAAATAATCCATTTTATCCAAGTTGCTCCTCGAATACTTTTAATTGGTATCCAAATGATTAAGGAGTCTGGATCATCCAAAAGGGTCCATATTAAATTACGTAAGTTTATGTACCTTTTTCTCAGAAACTACAGACTTCTCATGGATAAATTTTTACAGTAGGTTATGTGAATACTATCAAGAATATTTTGAAGAAGGGTTTTGTCTTTTTGTTAAAAATTAAAGTAATTATGAATTTCTTAAAAAATGTCCAATTTTTTTCCCTAAAATTTAGCTTAAAAAAATTTTTATCTAAAAGGGTTTGCTAGATATTTCTTATTCCCTCCAGATCATTGATATTATTTCTAACAGCCCTACTATAATATTTTCGAATTTTTGATATTAAAATGTCGGTGAGTCGGTTATGAACACACTTAGACTTTTATCATTACTTAACTTTTATGCTCTGTTTTTGTTTTTAAGATTCAACAAACATGTACCTATACACTTTTGGATATACCTAATGCAATCTAATTTTTCAACTTGAATATCGTATGGATTCACACTCATGAAAAACTTATGCATGGGGAAACACAGATGGTCTTATCATAGCTCATTTGATGCGCTTCATTTTAAAACTAAATAAAAATACCAGTTATTATATAGTATTTCCTTAAATCATATATCATTTTAAACAGAAATGCTTGAATTTTTAAAAAATATAAAAAAAAGCTAAAATCAATAATATTTCGAAAATTCATGTGCCAGTACCCTTTTAAGCACTTATTTTGTAATTTCATCTGTTCATGAAAACAAAAGTATGATTGCATTATTGTATATGTTACGGCCAAAGTCCGAAGTTTCGCCAGTTCACCAATTAGATGGCCAATTTGCGTTTTGTCCAAAGTCCGAAGTACTTACAACTAATATTATATAAAGCAGATCGTTCGTACTTTATGAAAACGATTTTGTAATTCATTTACTCGTTTGCATTTTGAGATAACACTTTGACCACTTCAGAATAATCATCTGATAAAGCTTTCTTTTGATTAAAGTGTGAAATAAAAGATTTTATTTTAAAAAAGGCTCCTATAATTGATATATTGCTCGTCGTTTGCGTAACTGCGCTGTCCGAAGAGAAATATTCTTATCAACAAATTAAAAAGCGGTGTAAAAATATCGGTTTTTGCATTTCAATAAAAGGTATATATAATATATTAAATTTGAAAGAAAGTGCTTAGCTGTAAATAAAAATGAAAAAATTACCACAAAACTTCATTCTAAGACTGTTCCAATGAGGCAACTATCAAGAAAATGAAGTCTCAGCTTATAAAAGAAGATCCACACCGACAGAAAGATTCATTGCATTGAAAACAAAGAATGTCTTCTAGAACTTTAATTATAATAATTCAAAAAAATTTAAATTTAAAAAATATGTGTAAGCCGTAAGCTCTCCATTTGTAAAACATATTGTTGAAAGAAAATCAACTTGAAGAAAATTATGTAAAAAACACCTAGCTGCTGAAAAACGGAAATTTGTGGTAACACACGATGAGGCAAGGGTATATTTAAATGACTGTAGTAACAGAAGATCAATTTTCTGTTGCTCAACTGGTGAGAATGATCGTACAAAATGGCTTCGTCAGCGTACAGTAAAGTTCTCAAAAGGGTTTCTGACAGTTGTAGGATTTCCCAACAAGGGTTAAATTAAAAATCAAAAATGTCTCGTAGAGCCACAACTAATTCACTCTACTATAAGCATAATATTTTAGAACCTATTTTTGAAGAGGAAATTCCATTTTTATTTGGAAAAGATATAGGTAAATATGAGCTTAACATGGACAAGGCCTCTCGTCACATGTTTAAGTCAACTGCCAGTTATTTAGCAAAGAAAGAATCACAAAAAAGAATAAACTATATCCCATTTGATGAAATACGTATAAAATCAACTTACGCTTCTCCAATGGACTTTTGTGCTTTTGGTTTATTAAAACGAGCCTTAGAAAAACGGCATCCATGAACAATGAATGGACTTTGGAAAACGATTCAAGAAGAATGGAGTAAAATTTGCGTGACAGTTCGAATAAAAAGTGTACTTCCATGAAAAAATTGAACTAGAGCTATTGTCAAGAATTATGTCTATCAGATAGAAATAAATTTTTACACGAAAAAAAATACGGTATTTATTGATAAAAATTAAGTATCAAAATTTTTTCCATAAAGTGTGAACGACCTTCTCTATTCTATTTTGGCTGCCCATTTCACGAAGTCCGATGTGATAATGGTACATTGACCGATAGTCATTTTAAACGGTGTAAATCTTATCTTCTTCAAACTATCACGTTGTTACAGCATAAATGATCACTGAATAATATCTATTAGAGCTTTAATGTGAGAGCAGAATTACACGAGATCATATTTTTATATATTACAAGCTTATATTTAACTCAGAATTGTAACTTATATTTGAACTCGTTTCTGAAACAATTGTACTTAAAAAAAAACAATACGCAGAAGTACTCATTGTTAAATACTTCATTTTTAACAGTACGTAAAACAATCTGTTCTTGATTTCTTTCTTCATACTTTGGTTGATTGCCCCAAGCCACTTCACGAATTGATCAGCCAAAGCCCGAAATCAAGAAAAGATCGTTAAACAAACAAATCGTTAACAAGCGTGTAACAAAATCGTGAAAATCTAAAAATATATCCTGCGTTTTGGAATGGGATGAAATAAGGAAGGAATTTCTTGTCCTATTCAAAACTCACACGATAGGTTACACTCATTACTCATCCATACCTGTAAAGTTTCTCAACGTTCCGAACCCTTTCTCGTTGCAATTTTTCACTTTCAAGAGAAGTTTTTTTCTGTTCCGGACAAAAGATATGTCATTTGAAAAAAAAAATCCAATTTTCTTCTAATGAAAAAACGTAATAAGAAAAATTACAACTGTTGAAATAATTCGGAACTTTGAGGTTTAATATTCATAAAATAGGAGATTTTTGCCTTCATTTCAATTAAATTCGTTGAGTCGTGATCTTCGTTAAATAGGAGTCTTATTGTGTATTAAAATAAAGAGGTAGAGCCAGGTTCCCAGACACACACACATGTATAATTTCTTTGAATGGAGTTGGCAAAGAGCTTTGTATACGAGTTACTCCTGGCATTTAAATCTAGTCGCAGGTTTTCAATTTTTTTTAAAAAAAATAAGATTCCTATTTCATACGAAAATATACAGAATCCCATCCAAGTTAAAATGACGTTTTTCCTTGGTAATGGATTCGTGCTTATACTCACCCCCAATTCTATCAAGTTAGACAGATGAAGAGAAAGCTCCAGCCCACCATTCAATTTTTTCGTTGTAGAAGGGGGCTGTAAATATGGATGGCATAGAAGATCCGGTAGAAGAAATATTGCGCATTTGAATTTGTTTTCTTTTTACTCTGAAGGGGTGACCACAGAGGAGAAACTTGCTTCAATATATGGATGCTTGTTTGAAAAATGTGAATATTTTTTGCATAAAACATCTTTGTTTTCAAATGTAGGGAACTATTTAGAAACTAAGCGTAGGAGTATCTAAAAAGTACGCTTTTAAAGTGTGAGAACTATCGTAGGATGGGGGAAACAATTTTCTTTTCCAACTACTTTTTTTTAAATGGTTTTAGTCTTGAAGAGTTCTTCAATGTTCCTTTTCTGTAAAATGTATTCTCAAATGCAGCTTCTAAATTTAGACTGAAATCTGAATTTAAACTTAAACTAAATAAAGAAGCCTACTCTATCGGTTTCGTTTTTGGCCAGAGACATGTGTATTGCATCTACCTGAATTTTTTGATAGAGGTTCATTATGGCTCCAAAGGAAAATATTTGGAATTTCTATGTCTTTCCGTTTGTGTATTTAGAAAAAAAAACGCTTTCAGAATAAGAGAGAAAAGTAAATACGTGAATAAAAGATTGTTTTTCTGAATTCTTTTCTAGAACTCCAATATATTCATTTATAAACAATCCATTTGTCATACAGTTTAAAATTTTTGAACCATTTGTGGTCTTTAGTGTTTTTCTTTGTATACACGCACACGCACACACACACACACTATTCAGTTATTATATACATGGTGATTCGCTACCATACCAACAAACTGAAAGACTGTGTTAGAGGTATAGAGACGACTCTCTCTCTTGTGGAATCACGTAGGAATTCAGGGTTACAAATGCCGTAGTTGAGAGCTTCGGTACAAAGAAGCAAAGAAAAAGCAAAGAAACAGCAACGCATTAAAGGGAAAGAAAAAATTTGTTAAAAGGTTGTACTGCAACAGGTGTTCGAAAGTGCATGGGCTTCTTCTGAGTTCACATAAGGAGATTGGTGTTCGAAAAGCCCATTCCTTTAGTTGAAGGAATCGCTCAAATATATATATATATATATATATGTAGCTGCCGAGAAAATACGTGATATGCTAGAAATCTTCCAGATTTTATGGAATTTCTCGTAGTGTCGCTATCAGAATTACCAGATAATTTCTGGTCGTAATTTCGAGCAACTCTGGTACGACAACTTTGAAATAAAATTGTTTTCTGTGCTATTAAGGTATCCGAACACGTTCGGAACCATGATTTTGAAAAAGCGTATAAATGGATATTATTTATGATATTTAGTGTAACTTAGATTAGAAAATGTATATAAAATTGTTTTAAGAATATTATTACAATAAAAAATTATATTTAAGTACAATATTTTGACAAAAAATGAACTTAGAGTGGCCCATTTTCAAAATATTTTCCTTTTGTGAAATTTGCTTCTTTTAAAATAATATTTTGCCTCTATATAGCTCAGACCTCTATGCAGAGGTTCAACTAGAATTTTTGAAATATATAACTTTAAAGTTGGTTTATCCATGTTTTACGACAACAGAGGGGAGAAAGTTTGAGAAAAAAACGCTGATAAGTAATTCAGTTGGTTGTAACTCTGAAAATAATGTGAATTTTTCAGAAATCATTGTTCAGACTCTCAGAAAAAGTCTTTACTTCATATAAGAAAAATATTATTACTTTAGAAGCATTTTTTATAAAAGGAGAACATTTTGAAAAAAAGATTATTCTAAGTCAATTTTTTGCCAAAATATTGTATTTTAATAATTTTTTTGTCAAAATGTCCTTAATACAATTTTATACATGTATTCTAATTATTCTAATCTAAATGACACTAAATATCACGAAAATTATCCATTTATGCACGTTTTTAATATCACGGTTCCGAACGTAGTCGGACTCCTCAATGTGTCGATTTTTCTGTTCTCTTTCTCTGCTTCTTTGCCCATAACTCGCAACTACAGCATTTGCGAATCTCCCTACACACACACACACACACACACATATATATATATATATATATATATATATATATATATATATATATATAATTCATTTTTGTTTTCTCTTATCAAGTATTTAATTTGTCATAGTCCTGACTTTCCAGAACTTTAAGTGTAATAATTAAGTGTAAGCTTACCCAGCTAACGGGAAGTAATCAGAACTTTATCTCTTAGAAATTAAAACCTCAGCGTATTTAAACATTGTATTTAGGACAATACACGCTGCTTATTCAAACTTCTATTTGATGCCAGGCCTGAGTTGATTGTCTTTTGCTTTTTGTGTCGTTTTAATCGTATAAGTGTCTACATGTTTAGTAAAAACTTATTATTATTTTACAACAAGTCTCCTCTATCATGTCAATAAACCTTCTACATCTAACGAGACATAAATCTTTGAAATCAAGCACTCAATAGATATAGGTAAAGAAATACAACCACTCACCAATGATTACACACTGTAACACCAACACGCTCACATCTAAGACATTTCTCAAAAGCACTCTTTTTCTGCTCTTGAGATCTTAATTTTTTAAAATGTTTTTCAACTAAAAGCTTTTAAAATCATATGATTTCCGGTAACGTCTTTTCTGTTTGGACAGAATACGTGAATGAGGTAAGATTTCCTCATCTTTTTTTAAAATCACCTCTGTGTCAGTTTTTAAGAGATAAATTTATGGTTATGCCCAAGTTTACAGGTTCGATCCTGGCAAAAGTCTGTGAATTTTAATGATGCAAAAATAAATAAATAAAAAAATGTATGATTATGTGGCATGTTAATTCTTAGAATGTCTATTTGACTTGGGTGTTTTCCACAAAATTAGTTTCCTAATACAATTTCACATTGTCAGAGTTCAAGTGCCTCCCTCTGGGGAGAAGACAGGCGCTTCAAAAAATTACATTGTGGCATTTGATATCCCCCTATGAGTTGCCATGTTAAAAAGGGATACCAGCTCCCAGGGAATTTATTAGGTCTGCTATGGTAATTGCCAATTCGCAACCCCATTTGAAAGAAAAAATTTGTAGAGCTATATTTTTTTAGGCGGATCAACTAAAAAATAATTATCATGCGAAGTCTTATAGGGCACAAAGCCATAATGAAATAAATTTCTTCAAAAGAAAATTTAAATTAATCATTATATGTATATATATATATATATATATATATATATATATATATATATATATATACTTGCCTCCGAAAGTCTGAGTACAGGCAATCATCTTACGTGTTTATGCTGTAATTACTATTAAAATCTCGCTTTAGAAAATCAAAATATTTGTTAGCAATTTTCAAAATTTCCTTATTCAAACAACAGCAACAAAATTTACCTTAACGAGAAAAAACAAGAATGACCACCAAATAATCACCAACCATCCGCGCCAAAAGCCTGTGTACACTTACAGAATAGAGCTCTTAAGGACCTTTTATTCCAAAATAATTGTACTAAATCGTGTTTTTTTATTTAATAACAAGCTTCTCTTATGATTTATTTAGAATTTGAGATTTGGAAGGTTTTGTGGTTCCCTGACAGGCAACAGAATAGCGATCGATATATTATTGAAAGAAAGCTCATCATAGATCTTCAGAAAAGGGGGAAATTTCTTAAAGCAATTGTTGAAATGTGAATATAGGAGACATTCATTGATTCAAAAAGTGTTCATAAACTACAAACCAACTAAAATTTTATCGTCGAAGCCAAGATCCGGCCACCCTTCTGCAGTATCACCTCGAGAATCTTGCTTTGTAATGCCCTCTATAAAAATAAATCCAAGTCTATAATCTTCACAAATTGCTAAAAGTGTTGCTGAGGTAATGCAAAAAAGTGACTTTAATTACAATTCAAAGAAAACTGAAAAAGGATGACTATCATGTCCTAGTTGCACTCAAAAAGCCATTCATTTTTCGAATGAGCAGAGCTAAGAGAATGAATGATTTTTGCCTAAAAACAGCTAAATAGGACACATATATTTTAGAAAAATGTAATATATTCAGTTGAAAGTAATTTTTGTAATTTAGCACCAAAAATCACAAAAATATACCTGCAAAAATTCCAGGACAGATCTTAAGATAATTCTTATTTTCGACTATCAAACATGGCTGAGGAGGAACAATGTTTAAGGGTGCATTGGAAGCCTTTCGGCTGGTAATCTGGAATTTATTGAATCAACAATGTACAAAATTGGTCACTTGAACTTACTGAAGTAAATTATCAAGCATATGCCGAGAAATTTGAGGTGAGTAATGATTTTTACTTTCAGTGGCTCATAAGTACCAAGCAAATGGCTCACATTGTGAAATCATTGTGAAGCCATGGCTGTTCTGACATGTCCCAAACCAATTCCGAAAGTCAAACTAGTCCCCAGAAAGTAATGATATTTACTTTCAGGTGTTCAAAGGTACCAAGCAAATGGCTCACATTGTGAAGTCATTGCGAAGCCATGGCTGTTTTGACATGTCCCAAACCAATTCCGAAAGTAAACCTAATCCCCCAGACCTAAGCACAATACAGTATTTGTGGGATTTACTCCAGTGAATAATCAGGGAGAACGTAATAACATCCAAGGAAATGCTCAAATCAGTCAGAGTAGAAGAATGGAACCAAACATCCACAGATGAAACAACTAAGCTAGTTAAATGCCTGTCAAATATGTTAAGAGAATTATAGAAAGAACAGAATAGCTTAAAAAATATTAACTTTCAGTTACAATTCATTATTGTAAAGGTTCTTTCCATTGTACGCAGACTATTGACGCACACGATTTGTGTCGTTCTCAAGTTATAAATATTTGTATTATTTTAAATAACATTCAGGTGATTATTGCTTATGTTATTTGAATTTATGACTGAGGAATCAATAAAAAATAGTATTGATTCTGGAAGACTTCGTTTAACTAGCGATCTTTGCATGAATAGGAAAGATGATAGCCTGTACACAAAGACTTTCGGTGGCAAGTGTACGAAGGCAATATTATACGGTGGCAATATTATACGGTTTTTATAAATTTCAATGAAGAAACTTTTCTTTTATCAAAAGTCTGCTCACACAGAATACAACTTCAACACTGTACACAATTCTTGACATACGACAGATATTATGGTCGTCACCGGGCACACGTGACAACCCACTCTTTACATTTATACCACTCCAATGTGAGGATTTTAAGCAGAATTTAATGTAAGTGAGCCACTGCTTTCCAAACACGCAACCAATCGGTGACAAATCATATTACTGTTCCAACTAAACAGCCTCGCCTCTAAATAATTACAATAAAATAATCATATTTGATATTGATTTTATGTATTAATTAGTTTTATCACTGACCAGAATATAGAGAATTCATGAAAATAGTTTGTTTTTGATTATTTAAATGACACTTTAAAGTAACACAAGGGCTACTGGGTTTTATTGAACTGGGAGTGATACTTTAATCTCTTTGTGTCATAAACATATGTAAATAGGTCCAGTATTTTCATTCATTCATATCCTCTAATATTTTTATCTTATTACAAAAACACGATTCTTAATCCTTCTATTAAAGTTGTAGAGGAAATAAAAGTTTTAAACATGATTGTTTTGAATGTCAAGCTCTGTATACGAAAAATGTTCACAAATGAACATATTTCATTTCCAATTAACTGAATCTCCAAAACAAAAGGTTCTGGTTATCTTTGCGTAAACCATTGACATTGGCATTCACATACAAACGTGGCGACTTGGTACTTTTATGAATATATGAATAAATTTATCAAGAAACTAAGATGTAATTATTCAGATTTTATGTGTGTTAAAAAAGCTACATTTTTTTTCTATTTCCGTGTTTAGGATTAACTTTGCGTGTCTTCATTAAATTGTGTTTCTAAATTAGCTGAAAATGAAAGCATTTATACTGGCTGCATAAAAAGACATAATATGTAGTAATTACTACTTTTCAACACTTGTTGAGTATAAGTTTAAGAAAAAAATATCAATTTTAAGCATACGAGATTTGCATGCAAGTCAGAAAAAAATATTCATAGCATGAAAATGAAAAAAATAAATAAATAAAGCACAAATGGAACTTCAGTAGATATGTTAAATACTTACCTACATATATTTTACAAATGTTTCCAATACTTGTAAAATGAAGCATACGCTTTTGTAAATTTGTTTTTTAAATCCCAATTAAAATTCTTGTAGGACACTTATAAAATGGAATTAGAGATGTATGCCTTTTAAGAAAATAAAGATAACACTCTTGATGAAAATTATGAGACGTTCTTTTTAAGATAATTTATTGACTTATTATGATTTTTCAATTTTTAATGGTCCTGACCCTCTAAAAAACTTCTCTTAAATAAGTAACTGTTACATACCAGCATAACGGGATATAATCGTAACTTTATCTCTTTGAAATTAAAACTTCAGCTCATTTATTTTAAGAATTAGGTAAGAACATTATCCAATTATCTGGATCAATCAGAAGAGACGTCTTCTGAATCCATGAAAGTTTTTGAACTTCCGTGATTCTCCAGAAAAAATTCGCGCTACGCCTTGTTTTGGACATAATGTTACGTTAATGTCTGCAGCTGCTTATTTGTGCCATGTCGCTTCTACTTTGTGTTTATGTGTGAATGTTTTCTACAAGTGAAATAAACCAAGATGTCAATGTATCCAGCTTCATCAACTATATGAAATCAACTACTGTCAAATCATCCTTATATTAATACAAATGGAAATACCCTGGGTATCCAGTGATATATATACGTCAAATAGGGCTATT
>BMAV01013469.1:571631-735396 GCA_019973955.1 Trichonephila inaurata madagascariensis | reverse complement strand
ATACTTATGTTATTAATTTGTACGGTTTATAATTTAGATCGTGTGTGTATTGTAGCTTTAGCGTCAAAGTGCATTATTATTGCATTCAGTAATTTATTAATGTATAAGGGGGGCGCGATAAAAATTGTGATTGAAAAGGGGGCTTCAGTATTGAAAGTTTGAGAAGCACTGTACTATGTATAACAAAAGTTGGTATGGGTTTTGAAGTAACATGATTGTTATTCGTATAATACTTCTTTTTATGATTGCTTATTGAAAATTCCTTAAAAAATGTATAAATTCTGAGTTCAAATATGTCTTAAAAAAATAGTTATGCTTTGATTCAAAAATGCATACCAACTTTTGTTACATGTACTATTAGCAATTGGTAAAAAAACATTCAAAGCATTAGGAACATTAGAAAAAAAAGCTTTGGCATTTTAAATGAAAAAAAAAATAATAGTTATTTTATCTTTCTGAGATAAGTAAGTTTAAAGTTTTGATTTGCCATAGGAATGTGAATAAAAATCAACGTAAGCTATCATAATTCTGCGTTTTTTAAGTTTACTGCTTTGAAATTTTGTGAGGTTATAGAAAAGTATATAAAGAATAATTTAGGCTAAAAAAATTAGATTTAATTTTATCTTACCGATTTTTGTCAATTGAATCGTATTGTGTTTTTAACAATGCAACTTTGAATTTTAAGTTTAATGCATCACATTCTTAGAGAGAAAAGTTTATTAAATATAGGATATTTTTTTATTGTTTAAATTCATTAGTCTTTGAATGCATGAAAAAATGCAGCATTCTGTTTGGCAAAGGGGATTATTTATTCAGAAAATGGCTCTCTCTAATCAATCAATATATTTCACCTTAGATTCCCAATTTAAGCTTCATACAATACATTTTTTACTTAAACTAGACACTTCCAACGTAATTTTAAAATTATTCAAAATATATTATGATTAAACATCAGGTGTCCAATAGCAACTTAGAGTTTATCCACTCGAAATCTGAAACATAATACGATCTCCTGTAATAACAACCAATATTTCCTGTATTAACTATCATAACTACATGAATAGCAGATTTTGAAAATGACACAATTTAGGTGATTAATATTATAAGCAGACACAAAAAATAGCTATACTCGATCACTCGATGAATTATTAAAGTTTCAAATTATATAGAACGGTAATCCATAATAATTTGATTGATTATACTCATATGCAATTTTGAGATAATTTATTGTCGTAATAAGGTCGGATTTCATGGGAATCTTATGCTTTGTCTATATTCTCAATTATAGCTTAATAATTATGTTTATACCTGGATGTATAATATAATTCTCAAAGTAAGAAATAAGAGCATAAGATACCTCAAAATTTAAAAAAAGAGAATTGTAGAAATTTTCTTTAAAAATATTTTATTACGAAATAAAAAAAATGTGAGAGCTAATATGATATGTATAAATCAAGATTATATATTTATAATTTTTCATTCAAACCTATACATAGGCGAACCCCAATCTAAGGTATTTTCTGTTATTTAATATAATTTTCTTTGTTTAGTAAATTCTACTGTACAAGGCCAGCGCCAAACCATACACGCCATCAAGTCTTCCCCGTCTTCCACCAAGTTTACGGGTTCAACCAAGCGGATCGATTTTGATGATGCAAAAAACTAACAGCATCCATGTCGTAGGATTATGTGACATGTTAAATAAATCTAGAGTGCCTCTTTGGTTTGGGTCCTTAGGCAAAATTAAAATCATAGTACAATTATACTTCTTTAGAGCTCAGGTGCCAGTTTCTGAGGAAGAAACTGGGTCTCAAAAATTGCATTGGGGCAATTGATATCCACCTATACGGTGCCATATTAAAAAGTTGTACCAGCTCCCGGGACATGCCCTAGGTCGGCAATGGTAATTACCAACCCACAACCCCAGTTGGAAGTATAAATTCTACTATGATTAAACACTAAATTTAAATACAGTTGGTTTTTTCCATTTTGATTAAGTAGTGTTTGAAAGAGAATTTTCAGTTCGTGGTGGGGGCAAAAATATTAAATTATTTTTTTACATAATTCTGAAAGAAATTATAATCGAGCTAAATATTCGTAGCTTATATTAAAGACGGTAAGACACATTAAAGCGAACTTTAAATGGCTACATATGATGACTTTTAGATAAAAAAAAAATAAAAATTCTTCAGATTATATTTATATATATATATATAAATATTATAAGATTATAGGCTTATTCTCTACAAACAAGAGATAACATCCAACAATCACATTCGAAAAACACATAGACAGTAGGAAAATCACACAATGAAGAACATATGAGTAGCCAAGATTAAAAATTATATAATGGATGCTGTAGTGTTATAAACATCGCTGACTTAGAACAGCTAATATATAAAATAATTTATATAAAAGGGGGGTTGAACCTGTTTTTTGGTCAGCCAACCTTCCCCCATTATGTAAATAATACTGAGCTAAAACCAATTGAAAATAATGGATAGGAATATCTAAATCCATTACAAGATAGAGGTAACTTACCTAAAAATTGCACATACAAATGCAAAGCCCGCGCTAAATCTGAGTGCAATAAATAAATTTAAGTTATTGCCAGATTCTGGACCCTAAAACAGATTTAAAACATGTGAATGGCTGAAATGTAGCACTTAACAAAAGTATAAAAAGAATGGAAATAAAAATTCATGAGTTGCAAATTATAGCATAACTTTAATAACACTAGAGTAAATATGAATAAAATAATAATAAGTAATTTTATCTAATAGTAGATTATGGAGATAACTATAATTATGAAATATTTGAGTTTATAGAAGTAATAAACTATTATGAATCTCAAAATTTTAATCCTAATTGTTTTGAATATCTTTATTCATATAACTATTAATAAAATTAATTGGGTATTTCTGATTTGAGCAATATTTAGTAAAATGTTCATAGTTATATATTATTTCTGATATTTTTGACATCAGAAATTTATTACGTTGTATATAATTAATAACAATATTTCTGAATATAGAAACATGTACAATACTCTCCCAATGAGGAACTTTTATAATATTGAAATTAAATTCTTCTCTTTTATCATAAATATTAGAAACTATTACATTATCATTTAATTTGACATGTATGTCAAGAAAATTTGGTTCATTGATATTACTATTTGTCTGTATGAAATTAAGATATTGTGGATAAAAATTAATGTTAGGTATAAAATTGGCTTAAAGATTATATTTATACATATAAAATTATAATAAGATTATATTTCTACATATAAAATATTATAAGATTATATATATATATAATATATATATATTATATATATATATATATTGTAAGATTATATTTATATATAAAAACTAAGGACATGCATAGCAAAGCTTGATTTTTACACTAGTTATTAATTATATTTTTATCACGATATGAAATTGTATTATACATATTAGGGAAAATTTTAAACTATTTAAAAATTAAATGAAAGATTACTAGGCAAAGCAAAGAAATGTCTACTGGGTCCTTGTTTGCCCATTAACGTAACTATATAAATTAATGTATATTAGATGCATACAGTTTCAGAATTGCATTTTTTTTTGTTTCTTTTATTACATTGCCAAAGGGAAAAAAAGTAATCTTGTAACATATTTGAAATGTTTAATATATATATAGCTAATAATTTTCACCAATTATTTAGTAAATTAAACGATGTTTCTAATTAATTAATTATAATTTATTCTTCTAAAGAGCTAGTTTTTGAAAACGTCTATAAATGTAAAGCTTTGAATGTTCCGATTTACCTGAAGACATTCTGATCTCAGAAGACAATTTTTCCAGGTTTTCCAAACATGTAATATTTATTTTCATATTAACATATGAAAATCGAAATTTTATATAAAACAAAGACAAAAAATGTGCATTAATATTCTTTCTTTAGCATTTCGTTTTAAGTATCTACCAACTTAATTAGGGACCTACAATTTTACTTGAATTATAGCAAGTAAAAGCTAAGCCATCGTTAATTTAAGCACTCTAAGCATCTTGGAACAATGGCAAGAAAATAAAGCGTACATGCCAAAAAGCCCCACCCTTTTGTGCAATCAAATATAGAAATCCCTTAGGGATTTCTCTCACAGAGTGGTGTACAACATTGGCGGGTTTTCCTCAATATAACGCGAAGAACAACACATTGTTTTTTCTTTATCTTCAGATGAGATCCTAAAGCTGAAGGACCTCTTAATTCCTTACTTCATCGTCTAGGCTTTTTCCGACTGCTCAAGGATGTGGGGATGCAATTCTGCTTTGATGAGGAATAGAGAAGAGGGATAAGTTGCTTCCCTACGGAGAAAGTTTCTTCTGTAAAGCCAACAGAGGTCAAGACCTCTTGTAATTGCTAAAGTAATCCAGCTAGTGTGAAAGGCAGTGTTTCTAATTTCCTTTTTACGCTCTTTGACATAATTATCATTCTCGGCTATGTGATATAATCAGTTAGATAGTAAATTAAGATTTTCTTCTGAACATGCATTCTTCTAATTTTCTTGAATGCCGTAGGATTTATTTAGTTGCAAAAATATGTGAATGTTTTACTCAGGAAAAATATAATTTACGATCATTATGACTTTTATCTTAAAACTATATGACTACCATTCTTCACAGTTTTTGAACTTGTGAATGAGAAACAATCAATTCAAAATAGGAGGTGGGTGAAAAACACCTGGAAAATGTATTGCTATTGTTATATAGGAGTAAAAAAATTGGCTTTTGGGTTTAAATTTTTACAAATTATGCTTCTGTTTTTATTTCACAACTAATTTTTATTTATTACTAATTTGATTTATGATTTGGTAATTTTGTTTATTTATTTCTTTGAGAATCTTGGATATTTCAGATATCTTTACAACATTAAACGAGTTTGTATTTCTTGTCAACATTTCTTACACATTTGAATTCATAATAACTGAACACATTTTTATAAATAAACCATTAAAAAATAAAATAGCATGAAACTAAAGATTTTCTTAAGTACTTATTATATAATTTATTATCATATAATCTTATTAATAAATAGAGTAAAATTGTAATTACAGATAAAAATCACAAACAATTATTTTGTCCTATTTAGAAAACAAGACAATTAAACTGTTAGATAAATATTTTATTAGAACAAGGTTTCTCTTGCGTTGCCTCTTAGAGAGGTTTGGCTCAAATAGTCTTTTTTACACACACACATAGAAACACACACACATACACACACACACACACACATATATATATATATATATATATATATATATATAGAGTGAGTGAGTGAGTGAATATTAACATTACACTGTTCAGCTACACGTATATATATATATATATAGAGAGAGAGAGAGAGAGAGATGAATTCACACACACACATATTTCTCAATTTCTCAATATATTTATTTATACATTAAACATGCATCATTCTCTATTTTTTTTTACAATTTTTAGATGGAAATTTATTGAATATAGTTACTATTTAATAAACATATAGCAATATATATTTAATGATTTATTTATTTTAATCTCAAAAATATTCACTTAATTTAGTCTTTAAGACTAAGATGATTCTTTTTTTTATTTGCCCTAAGAATAAATTCCATAAAGTAAATATTTTATGCATACAATACTGTACGAGAATGTAAGCTGTATGTAACACATTAAGAATTTTAGGAAATTTATATGTTCTTCTAATAATCAATTAAACAATTATTTAGAGAGTAAGTAAAAAATAAATATTCGATTCATTATCTATGTTCATAAATAAGTACGTTGAATAATTATCTACTGCATTGCTTTTATTTTACGAAATAGTATGTTTTGTAAATACCAAATAATAACGAATCTGATAAAAATTAAAATTTACAGATATGAATGTACAGTTATAAGATATTATATCACATTTAAATTTCTCCAATAATGTTCATTGTGGATATTTAGATTCCTTTTTATTTTGAATAAAGTTATTCAACTCCGTTTATTAAACTATTTTACAATAAAAGATTGGCTTCCTGGTTCAAGAAAATAATTAACTAGATTTCAATATAAATAAAAGAATAAAATAAATGGATTTTACTTATCAAGAATAGATGCACCATTAAAATCATCTCCATTGACATTTGAAAGCTTTAAATTCTTATAGATGCTCTAGATTGTTGAATTAGAATATCGTAATAGATTCTATACTTTACGCCAATATCACAATAATTTGCACTGGATGCTTCCCAAGCCATTATCTGCTAGAAGACAAAGACTTCATTCTGAAATTCGGCTAGCCTTTATGTCTAGAAACCCATTGTGAACTTCTCTTTCATCTGATCTTACTAGTAACTGCTAAGGCTTATGCAGATGAATCTATCCTGAAGTCAAAGCCTGCGAAGGTGTGTTATTTTAAAACTATATAAACTGATGCGCTACACTGTTTATACAAAACAAAGCAAACATGGAAAGTGCATTGAATATTCAAATGGCATAGAAGTTTCATCTGGATATTTTAAGTTTCCCGTTTGTGTTACAGTGTTTTACTGTTATCTATTATTTACTAAATGTGTCCTTAGGATATTTTCCTAAAAATAAAATATTTATTGAGTTTTCTAAATCTGTTTTGTATTCAAGTTTCAAACTTATCATGATATGCATTTAATTTTAATTATTAGTATTTTTAAAGTTAGGAAATTGATAAAAGCATCAGAAATACCAGTATTTTTATGCAATGATGCTACTATAATTTGTAGCTCAATTATAAATATTTGTCCTAAGATAAAATTATTTTCATTGCAGGCGAAATACACCAGATTTTTGAATTTATTATTAATAAGGCATTAATTAATTATTTTTAAATATATAATTTAATATAATTTTTGTCTATTATGATAAAAAGTCGATGAGTAGTGAAGAAAAAGAAATCACTAAAATTCATAATTGTTTTTTCAAGTTGCACCAACTAAATTATTCAATTTTAATTTAAAAATAATGCAGAAATTCTTAATTTAATTTTAGTGCCTCGCTTCATGACAGTTGGAAAAAATATAATCTCATTCATATTTTGAATTATTAGGTCGGTATACAACGATTGAAAAATTAAATTGTAATACTTAACATATAACGGTTGATTCTACACATGTTGTTAGACGTATCTTACTTTTCATCCATTTCAAAGTTGCTCAAATTACACTCAACGAAGTTATGTTCATCCCGATTTTTAATTTTATGTTTACTTTACTTCTATTTGTTCTGTTGACTCTGTATTCCTTTTTGATATACTCCATGTCAACATTATGCGCAGAAGTGAACTACATAGTCTGTAGTAATATGTATGTTATGGTGTATTTAAGGATTGCCAAAAATATATATTAGCGTTATAAATTGGACTGTCTTTAAAACAGGAATGACAATTAATAACCATTACTGCTTTTTATGGATTTAATATGGAATATGACGATATCTACTTCAGCTAATGTCTGTCTTCACAAGTTTCAGTAACTTAGCATACATCTTTTTCAGTTAATTCGTTCTGTTTACACTTAGTCGAATCTTTTATTTCTGTTTTATTTCTTGAAATCGTATAATTCAGTAAATAGGGATTTTACAGGTCTTCTTTCATCTTATGTGATACCTACTTTTTCGAACTGTACAATTATAGCAGTTATAAGGATCCGTTATAAAAGGATCAGTTATGCAATTCGCACTCAGTAATAACATAATTTAAAGTTAAATTTTAAATAAAGTATCCTGGAAAGTTCTACCATTATTTGGTGGAACTTTCTAGGATACAAATGGTTGAAAATGGTCTCCAAATCGTGCAACATACCCCTTTCTTTTTAATGATTCGTTCAAATGAGAATGAGAATCCCGTCTACTCAATGCAAAAATAGCTCACTCCATTATAAAGTTATTACAAGCTTTAACAGTACTTTGTTGAAAACTTGGATCCAAAACCAACTGGAGCTATCAGCTCTTTCAAATTAAAACAGGGACTCTTGTATTTAAGTAACGATTTTTCAACAATTTAGGGTCAAAACGGTTTGCTTACGAGCCCAGCAGAAATACGACAACTGAAAGTTTGTTGCTGGTATAAGCACCTGAGAATATATTTGGTTGCTACATGCTGACCAGCACGTTTGTAGTACGTTCTGCATTGATTGTTACTGTTACTTGATACAATACTGCTTCCCTGGTTGAAATGGCTACTATACGCATGTGTCGTTGATATTTGTCATTAAGTAGACTCAGATAACGACTTCTCAGCCATGGTGGGAGGCAATGCTTAGAATTATATATTCTTGGAACGTTCTGGACAATGTGAATTGAGGAATGTCGAATTCCTTAACACTTTAGAAATAAAATGCCCTATGCGCGTACCTCGAACTAGCATTCTAAGTTACAAATTTTGAAATACCCAACATGGGTCAATAATCATATCAGAAAATTTTCACATGAATAACTTCATTACAAATGAAACTTCTAGTAATACACTACTTATTTGCACATTTTTTACATGATGCTATTACTATCCGAAAGTTTGCATATTGCCCCCTTGCGACTTTTAACATGTCAGTGTGAACATACAAACATGTGTGCTTATGCGTGTCATAGTCACGTGAACTTTTTTCAGTGTTAGGAAATTTTCCATATAGAAATGTGTTCCAAGATTTATTTTAGGGATCCACATTAGGCGAAACCTTATTTACTAATAAAATATCACTCAAAAACGTTTAAACCTAGAAACTTCTCTTACTTAAAAATTTTAAATATTCAAAATATACATATTTTTAAGTATTTATTTTATTTATCTCAAACTTCAAATAATTCTCAAGCTTATTCGTCAACAATTGAAATAATTACTTTTTAGCGACATGTAATAAAATCCATTTTCATCTGAAACTCACCCCTCAAAATTGAACTCTTCCCACTCGTCTGAATAAATCGTAACAAAATTAGACTCAATCATTCCATCGATAGAACTGTCTACACATTAACAACCTTTTCGATTCTTGTACTATGTTCTGATTATAATTGTATGTGCCATTAAGAACATTCTTCTGCTCAAGGTAAATATGAATGTAACATTTATGAGGACATAACGGGGAAAGTTGGCATTCATTTCAGAACAAAGCTGGCATAGAGTTAATGGAGAAGCATTTGTAGGACAAGGAAAGATTTTGACAATATAAACATTGAAAGGGGTGAACTCAGGAATTGGTGGAATTTTCCGGTGGAGATAGATGAAACACAATAGTTTTCTTTTCTTTTTTTTGAAGAAATGCATTTATGAATGGATGGGTTATCTCAGAATTAAAGAAGCAATATATTTTTGTGAATGGGTGTTTATGCCCTATGCAAGTAAAAAGAAACTATAGCTTCTATTTGAAAAGATTTTGCTTTAATAAAAGTTCATTTATATGTGCAGTCTTAATTTGACGAATAGAAAAAAAATAATTGCAAGTTGTTTAAAAAATCTGCAACTTATCTGTAGAACGAATAATTTTATATAGGTAGAATTTTTTATTAAATATACTGAAGGAAAATAAATAAATTCTATTTTTTTGAAAATCAAATAAATAGAGCATTTTTATGCAAGGTTTTCTTTTTATATACAATTAAAAGAATATCAAATTTTCCTTAAAATCAAATTTATCTAATTCAATTTTTTAAAATAGTTAAAAATATTTACGAATAATATATTTATTTTATTTTAATGTACACCTTGAAATCAAGATCTTTAAACTTCAGTCTTTACCTTTTTACATTTTTTAAATTTTATTTTAGTTTTATGCAAATATTGCAAGCTTCTGTTGTTTTTTATTTCATTATAAACAATTTGAACGTTGAATTTAAAACAATGGTAAGATCTTACTCTATAATGGTTTATTAATTTTGCCTTCAGTGTTAATAGTGATGGCATTCTAACATTAGGTTAAAACCAGTCGTGCGATTTAAACATGAAATCTGAGGATAATTTTCCTTTACTTTAGCATTAAAATAAATTTTATCTCATAATTACACTTATATATTAGCCAAAAAAACAAGTAATATAAAAAAAAAATTAAGTCAATTCCTACTTAGATCAACAAAGAAAATTTTTCTTTTAGCTACTTTTTATTGAATAGTTACAATTAATATAAATATATATATACATATGACAGAATCACAACATTAAGTGGTAATTAATTTTTATTAATTATTTAAGTATCGTATTGCCATCCAAAACTATCGTGTATATAAATTTCAGTTTAACTGAATACTTTAACACGTGAGAATAAACCTTTTCAAGTTTTGAAATAAGTCGCCAAAAGGGTCGCTAAGTCGTCACAGATGATGCCAACGTGACAATATTTGTAATTATTTAAAAAATTAGTTTTAATCAATTAATTTTTATTAATTATTATTATATTATTGTATTGTCATCCAAAAGAATCCTGTAAATAAAATTTCAGTTCAATTGAGCGCTTTAAAATGTATTTTATTAACGATTGAAAATTCCACCAAGATAAATAAATATATAAATAAATATATAGAGATTGTGAGCTAATAGTAGGAATTAAATAAAGTCCATAGTATTTTACTTGCATGAATTTATTTCATAGGATTTTAATTAGTAAAATTATTAAAGTGATAGTCGAATATTTAAATTATTTTAGTTACCCATTTATATGTTTAATTAAGCATTAATTCAATATTACTAATTTAAGTTTGATTTTTCTCATAAGATAAAAATATTTTTTAAAATAAATGAATTTTTGAAATAAGAGATTAAGAAACCCCTGATGTTGTACCTCTTGCTTTTATTATGCTAATCTTAAATGAATAAGTAGATACCATTAAATTATTTTGCGTCTGAATTTAAAAATAGAAAAAAAATTAAATTTATAAAAGTGAATTTTAATTGTAACCACATATACTATAATACTCAAACGATTTATGACTATTGAGAAAAGGATTAAATAGAATTTTTATTAATAATAATGAAAAGAATGATATATAATTTAATTAATTCTCAATACTCTCTCATGTGCTTATTGAATCACTCAAATGTTGAAATATGAAATTTAATAAATATTTATATATAACCTAAGCTTAGAATATCGAAATACCATTAACTCAAGAAAATAATTTTTTAATTTTTATTTTAAATTAAAGAGTAATATATTGCTTTCTTAATATGCATGTTCAACCAATCATTACCATAATAAAAAATTACTTTATAGATATTTAAATAAAATCATTCATTTCATTATAACCATAGATATAAATACCACTTCTACGAAAGATTTAAGATTTTTAATGTCTCTATTTTCTACATCACAAAAAAAATTCGGAAATGAATAAAAATTTTTAATATTCAAAGAAGTGCCGAAAGAGTAATTTTACTTTCTAAATGGAAGAAATGAAGTTTCTTTTTAATCGTCTTAAAATATCATTTTAAAATCCCTCAAGCCAAGACAAAATACCTGAAGGAAAATAAAAAATAAAATGATTAAATTTGAAAAGTATTTCATCATTTAGACATAGGAGTATTAAGTTATTCTTACCAAAGATAATTGGATAAACTCAGTAGTATTTCATTTAAAAAGAAAATACAATTAAGTATTTAAGCATTAAAATGAATAAATACATTTCATATCAATTTGTTAAAAATAGACAAAAAAGGTTTCTTTATCCCAAGGGGGTTATTATGGTTTTGTTATATATTTTATAGATAGTTCTTAGAGTACCTTTATTAGAAAGCAAGTGAACAATTTTTTTCTCTCTTTTAACTACTTTTTAGAGACACAACTTGGGATTTAATACGAAACAAAACTGACTGAGATATAAATTACTGTTCTATTTTTAAGAAGAACTGTGCTGAAACATGAAATTTAATTAAATTTTTGACCTGAAATAATTCATGTTTCGTTATTAACGTATATCTAAATTGAAGAAAAGCACACAAAAAAAAAAGCTATAATTATATTTTTAAAAAATGTCCAATTTCAAAAACATTTTAATGAATTTGAAGATAATATTTCAACATTTTCATGAATGCTTGAATTTTTATCAGGTTGAAGATTTAATATAAAAGCCAATTTAATAATATTAATTAAAACAAGATAATAAAATGTGTATTTTTGAACATGTAACAGTTGAATTGATTTTAATGTGACAAAAAAACAACAACGTCCGTTATCAAAATATATACACGCTCCTCATAAATTAATATTAATTTAGAAATATTAATGTTATAAATAAGTATTCACACGAAAAGTTTTTTTAAGAGCGTTACCTCTTTAAAATTACTTCTTTAACGGAACATTATTTGAACTAAGACTCAAAAAAATCTGCTTCGACTTAAAACTTGCTTAAAATGTTTTAGCTTGTTTTTGAATTTTTAAAAGATGACATTTTCACTTAATGATATGAGCCGTTCCTTCGCGGATGCTGCAAGTTATATATTTGATTAATGTGCATTTTCTGTGTATTTTAACTGTATTTTTAACCGCTGAAGTATATAGGCCGAGTTAGCTCGTTGTATAAGCAACGCATACAATTTCCCTTATTCCAATATAACTTGGACTGCATAAATTGTATCAATCTCTTCGAATTTTTATGAATAATTACAATTATTGTGAATAGTATTGTGTATACATGAAAATAATTTTCAGGTTATTTCTAGCAGATGACAAAATATTTTAGATTCAGTTAACAGTAGATGCTGGTATTTCTTTACACGAGTCGGGTTGATTCATACAGTTTTTATGTTCTGAGGGATGTTTCATGCGTTAAGAAAGTACTTATTGTATTCGTTCAAAAGCTTTGATGTAAAAAGTTAGCATCAATATTCCTATCGGTCAGGAATTGATAAAGTTTAAGTTGTTAACGAGAGTGAATTGTCTAGTTCTTCCTCTATTAGTTAGAAAAATTAGATCAACAATTCTGTATGCTAAATAGAACTAAAAATTGTTATATAAAAGATTATGTTATTATATAAATGATTATATTGAATACGTACCTTTAAAAAGGGCCTGATTCGGAATGAAAGCGTATCTGTTATGTGAATCCAAGAGCAAACATGTTTGAAACATTTGTTCATAAAGGAAAAATATTGCTAAGGATGATGACTATAAAGATTTACCGGTTACTGTCCTACTAATGATGTCAGTTGCTGGACCGCTTTTCAGCCTTCTCTATTGTTCACAACTCTTCAGATTCTTAGCCGACTTGATAATACAAAAGAAATCTAACGTACATGGGATTTTGAAGAATTAAAAAGTCTACCTTACAGATCTGAACAGAAAAATCTCCAAAAGAAGATTTGTTCCTACAATGATAACATGGCAGGAGTTGATAAAGAAGATAAACACTTATATATTTATACTTTTCCAAAAGTAACAGAGATAAAAATACTATAGGAAAATTTTTATCATTTGGTTGATTTTGCCGTATGGAATTCATAGATATTGTACTAGAAATGTGACAGTGAAAATAATATTTTGGAGTATCGACTAGAAGTGGTCTGTACCTTTTAGCACTATACTCCGACACTTCTACACGGATATAAAGTCCAAGCAGTTCAATCATAGATTTTTTCTTTCTTTATTTTTTGAAAAGTGTAATTTGGCTTGAAAAATAAGAAAGCGACCGATTTTTTTTTCCGTCATGTAATTGAACTGTTTCAAAATATAAAATATTTTTTGTGATTTTTTCATTTCTTGAAAAAGTAAAAATACACTAATAAATCGTCTAAGATATTAATAATTAAAGACGAATGAAAATCATTTTTATTATTTTTTTTTTTGCAAAAAATTGTTTTTTTAATCATTCGAATCTTTAAGAATTTTGAAGTTTTGAGAAATGCATTAATGAATTATATTAAACTAATGAATGTGTTTAGTTACACATATTTCCGTTGAAGGCCATTGGTTAATTTTTTTTTTTTTTTTCAATTTACCTCTTTTGAACTTGAAAATGAAGCTTGAGAAGATATTGATGTACTTTTCACAAATTTAAAAATTAACAATAATCCTTTACGTTACGCACTCATTTGGGGAAAAACCCCCAAGATTATATACAGGGTGTTCCAGATTCATAGTGACAAACTTTAAGGGGAGGTGGAGGGCATCATAAAGATTCAGATTTGCACAGCAACCCATGGTCGGAAACGTCTTTGTTCGGCACTAGATGGGGTTGTTCACAAGAGCATTTAAGGAAACATATCTTCACCGCCATCATTTTAACTGTCATCACCCGCAGAGGAGTATGGAACAGTTTTACGAGCATCTATTTGGCAGACATGCACCTGATTCATGGATTGGCTGAAGGAAATGCAAGAGCAACAGAAAGATTGTACCGCAAAAGTTACCCACAGAGAAATGCTCCAGACCACCTGATGTTTGCTAACTTACATCACAATTTGTGGGAATATGAATGATTACGAGGTAATATGCAAAGTGAGGGTGAGCCATGCATTCCATCAGGCCACTGTATCCAACACATTTTGTTTCATGCATGGAACAATGTGTATTGGATACCATTCGAAGGAATAATAGTACTATGTTGGGAGTTGAGTCTCTCACTCAGGACTCTCCCTCATTATTCCTATTACCTCGTAATGGTCCATATCCACACAAATTGTGACACAAATTAGCAAACATCAGGTGGTCCTGTGCATCTTTCTGTTGGTACCTTCCATGATACTATATTTCAGATGCTCGTGCATTTCCTTCTGCCAATCCATAAATCATTTGCATGTCTGCCAGTTAGATGCTCATAAAACAGTTCCATACTGTTATGCGGGCGATAACAGTTCAAATAACTACGGTGCAGATCTGTTTCCTTAACCGCTGTTTTGAACAGCGCTACCTAGTGGAGAACGAAGAAGTTTTCGTCCATGGGTTGCTATGCAAATCTGAATCGTTATGATGTCCTACCTCCCTTTAAAGTTTGCCCCAATGAACCTGGGGCACCCTGTATGTATATCCGAAATAGCCATGTGTATGTTGTGCATTTAAACAAGTATGATAAATATTCAATTAGGAAGTTTATAAGCATGCGTAAAACAGTTTACTGCAATTCATGAACTTTTCTTAACATCTACTGATATATACTCTGATTAATAGAGGACATATTTTATTGACCATACTAAGCACAACTTATTATTTTAATGTTAAACAAATTTCTTATGAGTAAAAATTTGATAGATATGTGTTTCATTTCCCTTTCCTCCATAACCCTGGGGACTTAGTATCTAATTCAATTCCCTATCAATCCAAACACCACATCCGTTTGGGTTCCAACTATCCTAATCCTAAATTTCACATCGTTCTATTATTTTATTAAAATTACTCAAGCTGTTCCTTACCTAATATATTCTTAACAAATTCAATCCCACTAATATAGTTACTAATTATTTATAAATTGATGAATATTACCTTAAGAATTTGGTCATCCATTAATGAATGTTGACACTGCTTTAATTTCCATCATCCAATACCTTTTTCTACTGCAATGCTTCTTAAACTTTGAATATTTGCGACCCAATATTCAACCAAAATTTTTATCACCCCCTCCATACAATTGCAATGTATTTAATTCACTAATACTATAATTTTACGCTAAGGATGCAATACAACTTTAACATCTTAAGTTCCACAGACGTATGTAAACGTCTCGGACAGACAAAGTGTTAATTACCCCAGACGTATATATACGTCTTTCCGAAGTACGATCTTTTCTGTGCACTACTATTCATAAAATCATTCCAAAGATGATGGAATGCTATAAACGGAACAAAAACAAAATTTGAGAAGGATTTACTTATTTATTCCTATTCTTCTCCTCCCATACATGACATAAGCGCGCCTACAAAGAAAATGGTGGCACTAGGCAGCGAATCACGTAACTTTTAATACGCAGTTGAGGTATTAATTATAAACCGCACAAATTATCAAGACAAGTGTAAGTTTTTGTATATAGTTTTATATATGACAAGTCCTTGGTAATTATTTAACTTGTTCTTAACTTAGTATTGTTGAATTAATTATAAAACACATTGTGTAGTACTTACACATATATAAATGTATTACATCAGTGTAAATGTGTATTGTATTTCTTATTATGTCAGAATGTATTTTTGTTTAGTTTATTTTCAGTAAATTAATAAATTTGAAAATAATATTTTGTTTTTGACTTTTTAAATATGCTCGCGGCCCCCTCTCAGAGTTATCCCACCTTCCTAGAGGGTGCGCCCCACAGTTTGAGAAACGCTGGACTACTGTCACGCTTATAGTAGTAAGAATTCACGACAGGTTCAGGATAGTTCAATAATCATAGTCACAATCTTCAAGGTCATCGAATTCCACCCGAGACTGACATATGATCTAATAACAACTGTCGCACATCAGATTCTACCGGACATCAAAGTATCCATATGACTTAGAATAGTGCGGAAAATTAGAGAGTGAGGTATCAGGTCAAATATCATCTTTACCATTCGATCTGTGCGCGAGTCTGCGAGAACCGTCACTTATAGACTTCGTGTCTAGCATGAAATTCCTCACAGTGATCTCTCTTTGTGGAAAGCTAAGGCTCTAATATAGTAAAATCGATGCATAACAATGTAGTCAAAATTATTAAAAAATTGTTTTTTATATATAAGACCAATTAAAAAAAATTCAAATGTAACACAAACACTTTTCTGCTATGCGTCTTACCACAATGGTTGATTTTAAGGCTTTACTGTGTCCATTTCACTCAATATTAAAATTTTTACAAAAAAAGTATTGGTACTGCTAAGACTTACTATGTACTTAATTATTTTTAACTATAACACACATGCTAGTAGAACGATTTGAAAATGTGAAAAGAAAAATTTGCACCATTCAGAAGTTATCACTAATTAATAAATTAGTTATTTAGTATAAATTTGAAATTGTTTTTTGTTATTTGTTTTCTTGCTACTAGAAGAGTAAAATATTTAGCTTATTGTATTAATTTCGATTCAAAATCTCAGACTCAGTAAAAGAAATTGGATGGGAAATAATGAATTGTGAAGCAATTGAAATATTTCTAACTTGTTTTGTGAATAGGTCCTCTTACACCTTACACTAAAGATGTATTATTTTTAATATATTTCAAAACTAACCGTATTCTTTGTATTTACATTCCTCAATCTCATTATTTAAGATTAAATATACTGCTAAAACATTTTAAGTGTTTTAAACTAAACAGATTGTTTCCAATTAAATTCTACTAATTAGGAGACATGGTGCTCAACATGGTAAAATAACTAATTTTTGTAAATATTTTTCATAAAGTTTATAGTACTGATTATTTTGTTATATGCGCTTAGAGAACAGTAAGAAACTTAAGGTATCCGACTACGTTCGGAACCGTGATTTTAAAAAGGTGCATAAATGGATAATTTTCATGATATTTAGTGTCACTTAGATTAGAATACATGTATAAAATTGATTTAAGGACGTTTTGAAAAAAAAAAATTATTTAAATAGAATATTTCGGCAAAAAATTAACTTAGAATAACCTTTATTTCAAAATGTTCTCCTTTTGTGAGAAATTCTTCGGTTATAATAATGTTTTGCCTGTATATAGCTCAGACCTCTGTACAGAGGTTCAACTATGACTTTTGAAAAATTCACATTATTTTCAGAAATACAACCATTTGAAATAATTATCGGCGTTTGTTTCTTAAAATTTCTCCCTTCTGTTGTCGTAAAATACAGATAAAACCACTTCTAAGTCATATATTTCAAAAATTCTAGTTGAGCCTCTGTACAGAGGTCTGAGCTATATACAGGCAAAATATTATTATAATAGAAGCATTTTTCACAAAAGGAGAATATTTTGAAAATGGTTCATTCTATGTTCATTTTTTGTCAAAATATGGTACTTAAATAATTTTTTATTTTAATAATATTCTTAAAACAAGTTTATATACATTTTCTAATCTAAGTTATACTAAATATCATAAATATTATCCATTTATACGCTTTTGCAAAATCACGGTTCCGAACACAGTCGGATACTTTAATAGAGCAACTTTGTAGCTCTTTGAATTAAATTTAAATTTAATAAATTTCTCTTTTGGATTCAAAATTTAAGCAACGTTTTGCAAAAAACGAGATCATCTGTTTTAGTCAAAAAAAAAATAATAAATAAATAAATAAATAAATAAAAGTAGAGATAGTTTTCCGAACTGAATTATGTAGTAGGTATGAAAAATAGTTTTTAAGTTTGTAACAACATTTTTGTTGACAAATAAAGTAAATTCAAATATCGTATTTCATATAAATTCAGTAAGATAATTAAGTACTTAAAAGTCCATGTGTACATTTATTTATGTAATGTAAATGTTAAAAATGTAGTCACAAGTAGATTTTAGTTCACAAAATAATATTCATTTTGATCCAATGAGTATAATAGAAGCGATGAGCTATTAAAAAGTATGATGTTCTCTCTCTTGTTCATGTAGTCCAACTTGAATATTTTTGTTGTATATATTACTATATATTATAATCCTTTTTTGCATATTTATCGTTCAAAACATTTTGTACTAAATATAGCTATTTTTGCTCCCCGCATTCCCTCACAGGAATACAGCTAAGTTATTGCAGCGGTAATAGAATCTTACAGTTTAAAACGTTTTATTCTTGGCTTTTAGATGTTTACCATAACATTATCACATTTACGTCAATGTTATAAATCTTGATTTCCGCTCTTAAATATCTCCCCTGGACAAACATTTCCGATCCTTCGATACGTTGCGTTCAAACGCATCGCTTCTGGGTGTTTTAATTTCCCCCGACAGAAATAAATCCTCATGGTGAGTTTGCGACAAATCGACTTGCTCCTCTCTAAACCATTCTTTTAAAGCCTCAACTCGCTTCGTTTTTTCCCTTCACCCGAAAAAGAAATTTTTTAAAACCGTTGTTCCGTTCATCGTTGCGTACGGAACTTGAATTCCTCCGTATGGTCATTGTGTTCAGCGTGGTCTTTCGTCATTTATCATCTATAAAATTTCTCACCATTCTCTGCTAGATATATCTAGGGTTCTTCTCTCGCACGGTTGCTTCAATTCTTTAATAGTCTTTTCTCAAAAACACTTTATCCAACTATTGCATTTTCTGGTATATTCAGATAAAAAATATTCTAAAATTCTCTCTCTTCATTCCTTTTTTTCCAATGTCATCTACTCTAAAATTTTGGGCCTTCGCTTTTTTTTTCTCCCTCACTTTGTATATATATGTATATATATATAATTCAAGGCCTTCTTTTATGTGGTAGACAGATTTTGCAAGAAAGCACATGTAAAAAAATACTCACATAAAAAGCCTTTACTTATAATGGGAGGTAGATTCCGTAAAATCCGGTGTATAAGGCGCACCGGTGTATAACGAGCACCCATACTTTCAAGCTAATTTTTTATTTAGGTATATTCGCCGTATAAAGCTCACCCCCTTTTTAACGAAGAAATCTGAAATTTTAGTATACATTGTTTTTATGTTTTGAGGTAATTTATGCGAGGTATCATCCCAGACTTTTGAAAAAATAGTACATTTCTGGAACTACAACTCTTCCCTTGTTCATAAAGCTAGTCATTTCTTTTTAAATAAACAATGTTTTGCTACATGTAGAAGTAATTTTTTTTGCTCATCATTTTTGTACCCTGCGTATAACGCGCACCCTTAAATTTCGATCTTTTTTTCTTGTGTTCAAAGTGCACGTTATAAGCCGGATTTTACGGTATATGTTCTATAACTTTCTTTAATTCTTCCCGAAAGACAAAGCTAAAAAAGTCCAAAACTGTACTCAGTGCTTCTCGGTATTAACCCTTCAGCACCATGTAACCACCAGGGGATGCATGCTATGTATAGGGCAAAATCCCATTGTAACCTCATATGGATACATGGCTTGTTAAGATGTACAACCAGTGTAACCAATACAGGAAACATTAATAAGTAGATTTTCTTTTATTTGGATTGTATAAAATTGCAAAAGTTAAGTTACAAGTTGTATGGGTTACAAACATATGAAAAAAATAAGAAAAATTAGAATTAAAAGTACAAATCGTCATGAAGTTGCTTGAAATATCTGTATTTCTTGGAACAAAAAGCTTTTCCGCATGCATTACGTAAGTGTATTGTCATTTTTGTTCCATTTCTTCATCACAAATAGATAAATCCGTATCAGAGACTCTGTCGCATTCATAGGTGTCCAGCAAATATTCTTACTTAGTCCCCTTTTCGTTGAAATATAACGACAACGCCATATTGGAAAGAAAAAGTGAAAATAAAAAACATAAATAGTTACACAGACAAGAAAGTGAAACAAAACTTGCGCTTTAGTGGGAGTCAAAAAGAAAAATGAAATGTGAGCCGTAACGTCAAGGTCAGTATCCCCCGAAATCTCAGATTTCGGGGGATACTAGAAAGCGCAGTCTGGTACGTAAGAATATATTGCTAAGAAGAATATATTGCTCTAGAAATTAATTCAAAGGTGGAAGAGAAATACATATTTATGTACAATAAGACAATTCATATTCATAGATTTATTTAATAAAATCATAAAATAAAAAACATACTTCAAAAAATTATTTAAATTCATTGATTACAATGATTAACAATAGTTTTACATTTTTCAATAATTATAAATATATATTGTGATAGTCTCTACACTGTTAGTATCTAGTCCCATATTAATAACGTCATCACATTTATTAGAATTATCGGACTTCCACAAACTCCTTTCTCGTTCTGCGTAGCTTTTTCTCTTTTCTAAAATTTTAATGAATAATGAAATTTTGCAGTGATATTTTTGTTATTTTTTATCTAGGGCATGATAACTACATATACAGTTATGCTTCTCAGTTTGTAGTTTAAATGCTTGTTTGAATTAGGTTATAGCTAGAAAATGGTTTTCTAGTTAATTACGAGATTTAAAATCTCTAATAAATTTTGTACTGAGATGAACTAGTTTTCTAATCTATCATTACCTTCTTTTGGAGCTACTATAGCATCAAAAATTAGATTTATAATACCATTGTCACTCACGATATCTATAAGCAATTTATTCAAATCATTATGGCTGTGTGTTAGGGTATTAAAATCATCTCTTAAGCAATTCCCTGTGCCAAAGTAATAGTTTAATTTGGTAGTATCGGAATTTGAAATGATAATATTATTTGTACGTATACCGGCTTAAAATCTTCCAACAAGCATTCTTAGACAACATTAAACTTGCATAATAATGATCCATATAAAAAGAGACTTTACAATATATATTCATGTAATAGACGATACCGACTCTCGTTTCACTGGAACTACTGTTATGTTGTATGACAATCATACGCATTTTGATTGTATTGATAAAGATTCTTTTATAGATATTGCCTATTGAGATTTAAAAAGGATGTAGCTTGAATTTCTATAACGGCTAATTTTTATATCTTAAATCCCCTTAACATCCCTTTCGAAGTTAATTTCCTCAAGCCTCATTTTCAGTGGATATATACTCAACAGAAAACATTTGCTTACTAAATTTTTAAGTATGTATGTCTAATAACACAAAAAGGGAAAAAAAAATTTTGTCACTAACTTCCCATACCCTTGATATCCCCTCTTAGTCGAACTCCAGAAAATCACTTCTTAATGGTCCTTTAATAGAGAAAATAATCATGTTTTTCAAATTACAAGTATGTAGGTATAGTAACTCAAAAATGAGAATTGTTGTCCATAAAATCACTCTATTTGGAGTCGTTTCCCTCAGAACACAAGATATTTACTAAAGAAAAAGGAAACATATTTTCTAAATTTCAAATCTGTAATTAATGCAGTTCGAGAACTGCAACTTTTGTCTATAAAGCCCCATCAACCCTCCTTGGGAGTCGCTTTCCGTAAATCTTATTCCCATCGAATCATCACAGAACAGAAGAAACATATTTTAAAAATTTCTGCTTCGGAAGTCTAATAGTTTTTCTGCAACGTCACCGTAACTCCTTTGGGAATCTATTTTACCAAAACCCTTTCTTAGCTCATCTCTACTCAACAAAAGAAACATGGCTGCCAAATTTCAAGTTTGTGAATCAATTATTCCAGAGATACCTGGATGAATATATATGTAAAAGTTATTAGTGTCTCCAGAACCTGAAACAACGACTCAACAGAAGCATGCTATACAGGAGTTCATGACCATTTAGTTACTCTGTGGATACTTCAATTTTTTCCAGTTCACATTAAAGGGATTATTACCTATTTTGAAAGACTTCAATTAAACCTTAAGCATAGATAAATAGAAAAAGGTTAAGCCTTTTTTATTCTTAGCTTTATTCTTAAGCTATAATGCTGCTTTCTACATGTTACTTTCAATCCAGTATTGCACTGAACAATGGAATTTTTATACATTTAGTTCAGTACTTTTCAAACTTTCAATATTTGCGACCCCATTTTTAGTCATACTTTTTATAGCACCCACATCCCCTATATTATAACAAAGAATTGGATACAATAATTAAGTATTTTGACTCTAATGCTACGATATGACCTTTATTATAAATCGTAAAAATTATCAAGATAAGATTAAAACTTGCATATGTTACTTTTAAATAATAGATATTTTATTTAACTTAATTTTAAGTCTTAGTAAAGTATTATGTCTCTTTTCCTATTTACATTTATAAGTATGCTGAATCAGTGTAAATATGTATATATTTTATTGTTTGTTATGTCAGAATGTATTTATATTTTGTGTTGTACTTTCTTTCATTTAGAGGGGTTGGAAAACTAAAATCTAATTTTTTTTTAATATTTGAGTTTTTCCTATTTTCAAATTGTATAGATTTTAACCTTTCTAAAAATACTTTACTTTAACCTCTAGGGTAATTAGAAGGCCTTAAAACCTATTTTTTAATAATCGTTGAAACTGGGCCATGCCCATTTGAAGGGCAAAAAATGTAAGCAAAGTACTTTGTTTTTGCTAAAAACATCCGATATAAACAAAAACATGTATTTTTTATTACAAATTGAGCCTTTTATTTTTTATTTCCTATCCGATTAGATGTCTCACTGAACACATTAAAATCAATTTATCTCAAAATGTAAATTTTGCTGTGCGATGTACCTTTTCTGAGAAACAACTCTTCACAGGTATCTAAATTTTTTTATGATATATTTATAATGATGTGGCTAATATATACTGAAATAAGCTTTTTGTAAAAAACTCAAAAATTTATTTTTTACAAATTTTTTATGCGAAAATTGGGTCGAATTTTGCAATGTTTGATAAAATATTTCATACATTATTAAAAAATTCAAAATTAGTTAAAAGCTCATTTCAGTATAATGAGAAAGGTGTACTTTAATAGTATGAAAATTTTAAGCATTCACATATAACAGATTTTGAGAAAAGGTACATCGAAAACAGCCAATTTAACATTGTCCATTTAGAGAGAGAGAGGTTTCCAACTCCTCTTAATTTAATATGTGTTTTTAAAATAATCTTTTACTTGCGACTTTTAGGTATGCTTGCAACCCACACATAGGGTTATTACGTGCCCCTAGAGCAGTGATCCACAACCCCCGGTCCAAGGACCGGTACCGGGCTGTGGATCAAATGGTGCCGGCCGCCTAAAGAACATTAAACTATTGATATTTTGTTTAAAGTGGTGCTTTCTCTCGGATTTGCGCAACTTTCCACGGAAATCACTTTATATTCTACATTAAATCCTTTATTCATTTTTGGTGTAACTATATTTTATTCTGAAGGTATATTTAAATGTAACTAAATTAAAATTGTTAAACCAAAACTATCTAAAATACAAACAATCAACATGTCCCACCCTCAGCGGGCCGCGTTAAAATTATCAAATGTTGACCGGTCCGCATCTATAAAAAGGTTTCGGAGCACTGCCCTAGAGAGCACGCCTCACAGTTTGAGAATCACTAATTTAGTGTGAAATTGTGTTGAAATATATTTTATAAAATAATTTCTCACGAAAAGTGTTTTTCAATAAAACTTACGCTGCCGACTTTGGGATTGTTAAAAAATAAAATTATACTTGAAAAATGCTGTTAGAGGAATAAGGTTTAAAATTCATTTGGTTTCACTTAATATATCTTAATTTATGAATGAATAAAAAATTAATTTTGATCATTTCTTGACTCTAATTAACTGTGATTTGGGAATTTGTAAAAATACTACTTCAATAGTGAGAAATGTGATCGAATTTTTGTGCCTTCGAGATTGATTCTCTTGTTGCAGTCTCGAAGTCGGAAGAAACACGCCCTATGATTTTATGTCAGTGCGACTAAATGACAATTGGTTGTATTTGCCACTAGGATATCCACTCAAGCTTGTCGGAAATTTCCATTTCCTCGGCTTCCCATCGGATATCAATACACATAAGATCTCTCATTTCACCAAATACTTACCAGAGCAATCTGCAACCAGATTTCTACAAGTATTCCGATTGCTCCGTTTGACCATGTAATATGTCTTTATAAGGAAGATATTAATATGCCCCACATATTCCTTTTACAGAAAGAGGCCATTTGTGAAAAGTGAATTTTTTAATTAAACTTTCAAATGAAAAGAGCTTACCTTTATTTTCATAAGATTTAATCTAAGTTTTAGATATATTTTTTTATTGTTTTAGGTTAAACGATTACAATTTTGTTAAAATATATATATATATATAAATAATGTTGTTCTTTCAATTTAAAAACAATGTGTCTTGCAAACTTTAAAATATCTTAAAAACTTAAGTTCAAATGTATTGTCTAGAGAGCGAGAGTAGCCACGGTTACAAACTCGGGGCCATCATTTTCGAGTCGTAGGTTTAGATAACACCATAACCCATTATGCAGAGTGGATGATGCACATTAAATTTGTCGTAACTCAAAATGCTCACGTTCATTGGGTGTAGAAGTTAAATGAATAGAGTGCCTACAGCCTTCATATTGCTTCAGAGTTAGACGTTACAAAATACTCTCTCACTCTCTAGAAAATTGAGTATAATTTCTCTTTATATAATTAAAGATCACACAGTCGCTCAACCGGTATAGTGTTTGGCGACGCTGACTGCGGTGTCGTAGGGACTGGGTTCGAATCCCAGGGAAGACATGGATGTGTGTAAATGCATAGTGCCTTTGTGGCATGGAGGTAGTCTAAATAGCCGTTGAGCCGCATGTCCTCTCTTGTGGTTGCTGGAAGGGAAAAGAAAGTGGGAGGCCCCTGGCCATCTCCAGAGGTTTCTCCCTCTAAAGTGGGGTGGAACCGAGCAAAATCGTACTCTCACCTTCATGGTTCTCAAAGCTAACGACAGGCGTAAAAATTCTATCCCTTAGCCGCGGTGAATTTTCTGGGGTCGTGTGATTTCGTCAGGGGTTAGTACAAAAACAATATCACCGAACGAACTAAAAGTTATTCCAACATTGTTTTTTTTTTTTTTTAAAATTTTTAAAAAACCGGCAGGGGTTTTTAAAGTGCCCAATGGTGGAAAGAACGTTTTTAAATCGTTTTTAAAAATTTTAAATTTTAATTGTCCATATATTTAATTTTGCCGAGAGCACCCAAGCCAAACACGCGCTCTGAGAATCTTTAAAATGTCAAAAATCTTGACGGTGCTGTCGATTTTTGAAACGAAAACCCTCCGTCGGGCCGGTTTCCCCAACCCCAAACTTGGCACAAGGCCAGCGCCTAACTAAATGCACCACCCAGTTAGCACCCTGCATCCAGTTTTTGAACAGTATATGTGACTTTATTTACTTTTATCACCTAAACATTTGCATAAGTTATGCCAGTCCAGGATAAAAAAGTAAATAATAATAATACAGACAATTTCTTTCAACATCAGTTGTGATTGGGTGTATAAATTATTACTTATACAGTTGATTTTCCCTATTCAATTTAAATTTAATTCCTTACTTTTGCAATTTAAAATATTCTTATAAATGAACATTTTTTTATATTTTTTAAATTATTTAAACAGAAAACTTTTTTTCAATTCTTTTAAAAAAAGAAGAAATCCCTTTGCATTTTTTTCCGAAATTTTTTTAGCTAATTACTTAGAAAAATGTAAAAAATAGAATTTGGCAATATCTTTTTAGCTTTAAAGCCCTTTTTAAAAAAAATGGCCCCTTTCCCCGATAAAAAATGCACGAATCGCATTTCTTTAAGATTGGGGGATCCATTAAATTTTTAAAACTCCTTTTTAACAGAAAAAAAGCCCCAAAAAATTTTTTTTATCGGAAAAAAACCCCTTTAAAATAATCCTTTGTTAAAAGGCGCAACTTCTTTTTCAAGTCGCTAAGATCATTTTTTAAAGTTTATCTTCAAAAAAAGGGGTATTTACTATCCCAATATTTTACAGCAAAAAGTTTTTTTATCGGGTGTTGTTCTTCTAGTGTAGTGGGTTTTTCTAGAAAAAAAATTGAGAAAAGAAAGGGATTATTTGGAAGATATTTAAATGATTTCCATTAGCGATGCATTCAATTTTAAGAAAAACTTACTCACATTAAAGAAAGATTAAAAACAAAATATTAAAATCTAGCTCTAGAATTATTGTCAAAGCAATCAAATGCTAAATAAATTAAAAATGCTGCATTTTTTTTATGACAGATTTTTTACCGGAGTTGATTAAATAAAATAATATAGATTTCCCTTTAATCATAACAAAGACAAATTATAAAAAAAAATTCTTAAATTTACCATTCAATCGTTAATGATGCATAAATTATAACTAATAGGCCAATATTTGTTATCTAACACAATACGAGTAGCAATTCTGTAAAGACACTATTCTCTATTGATTATCTTCAAAACTATGATTTCTTCATTTGTTTATCTCTAGGTTGAGTTATAGTTGCTTTTCAAATGAAATATAACTTATTTGAAGTGCTATTAAATCTGAACTAGGATAACTTGAAAACGACGACACTTACGATAGTTAACCCTTTATTTATGTCTTTACATTCCCTGCCCTGAAGACAATGACGATCCAAATTACTCCATTTGGAAATTTTTTGGGAATTAAACATTCCTCAATCCACAGCGTCCAGAATGGACTGAGAATATTTAATACTATGGAATTCTTCCTACCATGGACAAGACCTTAGTCGACTGCATCTTCTTAATGACCGAAACCAGCGATATCTGATTGATTTATTGATTGAATATTAACGTCGGACTGTTCAGCGACACGAGGGCTTTTGGCAACGGACCACGTAATTTTTAACCATGGTCAAGTGACATGGACGACACCTGAGCAGGCACCCCCTCTCCTAACTACCACAACACACCAACGGGAGGACGTTTCAGCTCTCGACAGATTATATGTAAAACCACTAAAAGAGGAATTGTTATAGATTTGTAATTCTTAGTTTTCTTTTTATTTTTGTCACAGTGCACTTTTAATAATTAGAAAATTTAGCGGTTCTCATAATTTTGAGGGAAAAGAAGGGGATCGTCTAAATGAACATTGGAGGAGAAAAAAATAGTGGTGGTATTATCTTTACAAATATTATAAACGCGAAAGAGAGTTTGTTTGGATGTTTGTTCCTCTTTTACGCAAAAACAACTGAATGAATTTTAATGAGACTTTACAATAATATATCTTATACATCAGAATAACACATAGGCTATAATTTATAAAGATATTGTATGAAGTGTCTAAAATATAACGATAATTGTCAAGTAAGTAAGGAAAAATTCTGCCATCTGCAAGCAATTCTGGCGTGTGCTGCAAAAAAGCCCGCAACAGCATATATCTATATTTTATGTGTGAAGCAAAATTTTCACTTTTTGTTTTGTCTACACCAGGTGTTCGCTTCTAATTTATTCCTTTGATCAGTGTAATCCCTTTTTTTATTTCAAAATAAAAATTAAATTTGAAGGGAATGTGGTTGTTTTAAATATATCTTTATTTGTGAATAGCTACTATTGATTTTTTCATGGGTAAGCCATTATCGCCAAAATAGTGAAATATACACACAATAAAAATTAATAATTTATTTCTATGAACATTTGATAGTAACAAATTGATCTTTATATCAAAATAAATACTTTTATCGCTTCTGGTACTTAAAGTAGATAAACTTTGTCTTTCGTTATTCCTCATTTGGACACATTTTCATAATTTGTTTGTGGTTAGTAGTTAATTTTATAACGCTATAATTTTAATTAAATAGGCAGATATTGCATTTTTTAAGTATAAAAATAATAACTACTGTACTATATTTTTTGGAGTGAGTGACAATGAACGTGGCACTGTTCAGCAATACGAGGGCTTTAGGCGACGGACCACGTAATTTTGAGCCATGGTCAAGTGACGTGGATGACACAAGAACTGGCACCCCCTTCTCCTAACTACAACACCACACCAACGGAGGACGTTTGTGCTCTCAACAGATTTGACGTGCATCGCTGCCCTACACGGCGGGTCTTTAGTGGTACTGGGCTCGAACTCATGACAAGGCAAGCCACGATCCGATACCTATACCACTCGGCTACCGCAGCCACCCAGAGATATCTGAATAGAACAGTCAACGCTACTTCAGAAACAACAATGTATCAGATAACAGCAGAATTCGAAATTGACTTATTAAAAGAGTCCACAGTATAACAAAATTTCATAATGAGGGAGCATGCCAGATCAAGAATGATTTGAATGTCTCTATCCAGAACACACCATCGGTTGCAATGCTTCAGTTGGACGCCTTGAAACTATTAATGAATATTTTCTGGATTTAGACACTATTCTCTAGATGACTGGATAAACGTTTCTTAGATAGCTGAATGCTGATTCTGGTTGATAAGAGCTGATGGTAGGGTTCAAATGTGGTGCAGATCCCACTCTGCCATGTTGACACGAAAACAATGAACAATCTGGTGAATAACCCATAATAGTGTTAGTTGGGGTTATTCTTACATCAGCGTTTCTCAAACTGTTGAGGGCTTTCAAATAAGACGGGGGATAACACTACATGTTGATCGAGGATGTCGAAAACAAAAGATTATTCAAAAAATTATTAATTTACTGAAAGGAAGAAAAAAAAATACATTCTGACTTAACAACAAATAAAATACAAATTTACACTAATGTAATATACTTCTAAATCATATATCAGAGTACTTAACGATGTATATGGTAACTATATTTTAAAGATACTAAATAAGAAAAAATTTAATAATTACCAATGACCCCATGGGCTTGTCACATACAGAATTATACAATATTTATATATATAATTCTTATCTTGATAATTTGTATGACTTATAAAATTAAAATCGAATTGTAGCTTTAGCATCAAAGTACATTATTATTAAACTCAATACATTGTTATTGTATAAAAGGGTGCGCGATGAAAATTTTGATTGAAAATTAGGTAGCAAATATTATCTGCATCTTTATGAAATATCCTGATACTCAATTGATAGTTTTACTCAAAATTTATCACTATCAATGGCTACAAAATTAGAAAGTAAGGAATAATATTTTTTTGAGTGCAAATGCAGTAGTAAAGTATTTTTAAGAATCCATACATAGTGGAATGTTGATATTTTTAATTTAAATTTCTGTTCATTTGTGTTGTATGTTATGAATAATGTGGTACTAATTTTGTGAAACTCAATATAATTGAAATTTGCAAAAATTCTTGATATTATTAACGAAGAGAAAAAACCTGAAGAAACTTAGAGAAATTTTTATATCTTCGTGAAAACGTGTGCTATTTTTAGGAAAATTCACGCAAATATTAAAAAAAATTACTTATTAAATATTTTGTAAAAGCAACAAATTATTTAAAGATTTGCATAACACAAAGGAAAAAAAAAATATCATTTTTTGCATGCATCTTTCGGTGGACATCTAAATGCTCAAGTCAGAGTAAACTTTACCGGATATGGTGAATTTAAGCATGTTCCTTACGTATCCAAAGCTATGAACATTTTATCTAATATTTTTCTAGTGGTAGAAATGCTTGAAATCCAAGGCATCCGATGGTTTTTGGCAGTATAATGCATATATTATCCTGCCTTTATCTTGACCTCTGGTCCAGAAAACTTCTTAGGTATTTAATAATTAAATACTTCACATTTAAGATACAACTCATTCGGCCTTTAAAATAAAATAAGACTTGCTTATTTATTTATTACAGTTCCTGTGTTGGCATTATAAACTTAAAGTTTCCGACTACATACGACAACTTTTTTTAAAAAAATGGAGATACGGAGATTTTTTTTTGTGGTTTTTAGATTTATTTAGTAGATTTTAAGAAAACAATGCTAAAAATAAGAAGAGAAAAATAAATTATTACTATTAAAAAGGGAAAAGACTGATACAATTTTACACAAAATTACATAAACGGTGCCAACTATGTACAAAAAGTTTATGAACAAATTCTCAATTTTTAATTTTGATGTATTACTTGGATATTCCTTTTTTAAATGACCTTCGGGATAAGAAATAGTTAATTTTACAAAAACTAGATCACTTTGTTTTAATTATATGAAATTACTTATAAAAACAGTGATTATGTTCACATAAAGGACTGTAGATTTTGTAATAAGACAGTGATTGATAAATCTGAAGGTTAAAACACTTCTACTGTTATACGGAACATACACAAAAAAATTCAGCATGTTATTTTAAAAATCTTTTGAACAACCACCATCCCCGTTTGAGCTTTTCGAAAAAAAAAAAAAAAAAAAACACATTTCAAGTAAAGCGCATTTTGAAGTTTGACATCGGGTGCACAGTTATGGCATCTGCTTTTATCAAAACACTTGCAGTTTTGGTTCTAGTGAATGGAAAATAAAAAAAAAGTTTGACATTTTTATAAAGCTAATAAGATGGCCTATAAAAATTTTTTTAAAAATGTCAATTTTTGAAAAAAACCATGAGTTTAGGGTAGTTGGATACCTTAACAATACGAATATATGACTTTACAAGATTCTTATATTTTTTTCAAACTACATTTTAATCTTTATTATGCGTTGTCTAGTATTTTCATATACTTAATAGAAGCCTAAAGGTGCCATTCAAACTGTAAAGTATATACTGAAATAGGATTGCGTAAATGTCTGCCAATTTTAGTTAGGCATTGCCCTATGAACTCAAAGTGCTGAAGCAGTGGAATTCTCTACACGGTTATGCTTTCTAAATGTAATGGGTTTGAAATGAAACAGCATAGGATTCAAAGTTTAGGAATATTATCAAAGAGAATCGATTCTCAAAGTCTATTACATCACATGAAGAGAAGAGCAATCCGTGTTATTAGAGAAAACTTTCAGTTAAAAGACAGCGTAATTGAGGGATTTAGTTCTTCATTGCTTAAGTAACTTCAGGTTTACTATTTACGGGAAGAGGAATAATGGTTTATATGAATTAAATATTTGAAGGAAATTTAAATACACTACTGCTCAAATCGAACAAAACTTTGTTTTTATTGCACAGAAGTAAACCTTTGCTGATTTCATCAGTTTTTATGTTATCAACTGCTAAATCCATCACTGGTATCTCCAGAAATTATCACTCTATTTTTCCCCCACTGAAATATAAATGCAAAGAACACAACAATTTTATTATAATTAAGAACAATCATGAAATATGTCTTGAAAATGACTGTTCGAGTAATTACATGGCATATTGTTGATTTTCTTTCGTTTTAGGTAAACTTTTGAGTATAATTTTGTGATCCCGTTATACCTGTAATTGTTTGCATTACTGCACACAGCTAATGAATAGTTATTTTGAGTCTGAGTAGTTTGTGTTTTTTTTTCTATGCAAAACAGAGTTTGTTTTTAAAGGCTTTTCAAGCGCAATGTGACTTTCTGTGTTTAATGGAATACCATAAATTAAAAAATACTTAATTTATATTTCACATGATTAATACACACTTACATGTTGACATAATAAACATATTGACATATTTAAATAATGCTAAATGTATGAATTATTGATGCGTAACATCTTTCCTCTCGGTTACCGAATTTTGTTGGAGTGAATTCGTCAAAAGGGACGGATGTGGGTAACAGGAAGTGACGTAAGCGCGAACTATTTGATTTGACCAATGAGCGCGCGTGATGGTATCTTTTCACTACTCTCGCATCGGGTTCAATTCCAGTAGGTAGTTGTTTTTATATTGTTAGATCCCATGTTAATCAAATTGAAGCTTCTCAAAGCATCATCCTTCGTCAAATCTTAAATGCTCGATAGTTCATGAGGAAACACTGACCTCAGGACCGCAAGTAAAATGCTGCCAATTAGACAATTTATTAAAAAGATTGCAACAAACTTCTTTCATAATAGTGTTAATTCTAGTAATCTCTCGATCTTGGATATTGAAAAATATATCCCTGATCCTAATTTCAACAGACCTAGAAATATTCTCTCAGTACCCTCTTCATGTAATTATTTTTCTCCTTTCAAATTTCGCTTCTTCCATTTTAAATACTTATTTCACCTCTTTCCACAAGTTTCCCTGGTCTAGTGGTCAGAGTCTCTCGCTCCCAATGCTTTGCATCGGGTTCGATTAACAGATTCTCTAGATTTTACTATTTACTCTTTAATTTTCCTCAGAAAATTATTCCGACAGATCTCTTTTTTATTTTAATGTTCCTCTGCTATGCACGTTAAATTTGTCGAGGCTCAAAAATCATCCCGTAGGTGTGGTGTGAAGTTAGGAAAGTGGTTGACCATGGTTCAGTATTAAGAGGTTCGGCACCAATAGCCCTCTCGCAGCTTTACTGTGCGACGTTATAAAGTAACTCTCATTCACTACACAAACAAACTTTAGCTCTTTTTTCTAAAATTTGCTGTAATAAAAATAAAGCTAATTCGTCCTCAAATAAAAATCTTGGAAGCTGGGAAGTTAGGTAATGTAAAAGCGAATTCCATTAAGGTTTCATTTTTCCACTTTGTATTTCATTGGGTGTAATTCAATAGAAAAAAAATAACCAAACATTATACCATTATATGTTTTTATTTGGGAAAGAATTATGTTCACACACATGTATATTTTAGTTTTATTCCCATTATCTTACCATAATCAAAAATTGTTTATGTGTGTGCTGTTGCGCGAAAAGCTTTTTTTAGTGGTGTGATTTCGATATAGAAGTTCGTTAGAATCACCTTTCTTAAAAACGGCTCTTTCCAGGAAACACTCTGTAAAACTCTCTTCACTGCATTGAGTATCAGCTTGCAAGTTTGCCATATTCTACAGCTGAGCAGTTCAGCGTTGATGTCTGTTGGCAGTTTACATAAGTGTGTGTGTGGAGAAAAAAATTAAAATATAAATTAAGACATACAAAGAAACACATGCATGACACTTAATTACTTTTACACGCAATTATTTACTTGAGTGCCTAAGATTACAATTCATTTCAATATGCAATTGGTTATAATTCTCAGTGATTTAGTGCGTTAAACTATAAGATGTATAATAAAATAGGCGTAACGAAATAATCAAAACAATCTAGAAAAAAATGCTTGAAAATAATTGTTTTAATTTTATTAATTAGTCATTTAAATAAATTTTCAGTTTCACCCTACTTGTCTAATTGTAGGTGGTTCTTGTGCATCTGTTTTAAAAGCTGTAAGTTATTTTATGCGAACGCTTGTTTTTCGAATGACTGAAAACTTTGCGCTAACATTGTGTAAGTTAATGAGCCAATTAATTTCTATAAATAATAGGCTCTTTGTGGGGATTTAAATAATTATTTACTTATATTTTATGAATAATTCAAAATGAATGTTTTGTTATTTTTCTATTCATTTATAATTATTTTCTTTTTCTATAAAATATATAAAAATGTATAAAATAATTATTTATTTATCTAAATTGCAAATTCATATTCAAATGACGTTAAAGACATGAAACTTTCATCTAGCATCAATTTGTCCCAATAAGTAGATTATTGCATGCAAATAATCTAGATACATTTTTTTTTTTTGTATTTCCGTTATTATTAAATTGTCTCTTTAAAAATAACACGCACACATATTTAAATAATAACAAATAGTATAACTTAATTTTTAAGTATTATTCTTATTATAAAAGCAATTATATTAATTCTGTTAATCTAAAATGGATAGTGGCGTTTTCCATCTGACTGATATTTAAGGTTAAAAATATACCCAAGCAGAGCAGATACTCTCGGTTATTTTATAGAAAAAAAAGCTTAATTACAAAAAGTTAATTAAACTATTTATTACATTGTTACCAAAAATCTTTTTTTTAGATATCCTTTTTTTGGAACTCTTGTGTGATTTCATATTGAAGTCAAACTCAACATTTTTTTGGATATTTTTTTTTGTCCTTTTGCAATTTTTTATGCGCATACTAAGATTTTTTTTTTCTTCTCACTTTTTGACTTAGTGAAACACAGACTTTTTCAAGGTGAAATGGAATAATAGCAATTTTTTTCAAGAATTTTTGAAGTTTGTTAAATAAAATTCAATAGTTTGGAGAGTTTTCAAGACAGTAATTTATTCCGCTTCGTTTAAAGTATGTTTTTGTATCCCTTTGTTCTTTTGTAATCCCTCAGGTGCCAATTATCTCTCTTATATGTTCAAAAACATTTTTTACCCTAGTGGAGAAGTCAAGTCGAGAGAATAGGACAGACCCCAGGCGGTGGAATTTTTTTTTAAATTAGTATTCACTTACGTGTTATTGTAAACCACTCTTTCATGTCATTGATTTGATCAATAAAAAAGTAGAGGAAAAAGAAAGAAAGAAAGAGTCAGTACTTACGTTTCATTTTCTTATACATTTCTTAAATTAGTAATAAAAATTTGAAGTTTATTTTAACAAAATAGGAAGTAAGGAAGTAGTTTAAGCAATCCGACTACGTTCAATGATTGATTGATTGAATATTAACGTCGCACTGTTCAGCTACACGAGGGCTTTTGGCGACGGACCACGTAATTTTGAAACATGGTCAAGTGAAGTGGACGACACCTGAGCTGGCACCTCTCCTAACTACCACACCACACCAACGGGAGGACGTTTCAGCTCTCGACAGATTTAACGTGCATCGCTGCCCTACAAGGCGGGTCTTTAATGGTACTGAGCTCGAACTCGTGACAAGGCAAGCCACGGTCCGAATACCTATACAACTCGGCTTCCGCGGCCACACGACAACGTTCGGAACCGTTATTTAAAAATAGCGTATAAATAGATAGTTGTCACTATATTTAGTGCCATTTGGATTAAAATATATGCATAAAATTGTTTTAAGAATATTATCAGGATAAAAAACATTATTTAAATGCAATATTTTAGCAAAAAATGAACTCAAATCATTCTCATTTGGTCAAAAATGCTTCAATAATAATAATAATATTTTGCTTATATAAATCAAGTCAGCCGCGGTAGCCGAGTGGTATAGGTATCGGATCGTGGTTGGCTTTGTCACGAGTTCGAGCCCAGTACCACTAAACACCTGCCGTGTAGGGCAGTGATGCACGCTAAATCTGTCGAGAGCTGAAACGTCTTCCCGTTGGTGTGGTGTGGTAGTTAGGAGAGGGGAGTGCCAGCTCAGGTGTCGTCCACGTCACTTGACTGTGTTCAAAATTACTTTGTCCGTCGCCAAAAAGCCCTCGTGTAGCTGAACATTGCGACGTTAATATTCATTCTTATATAAATTAAAGATTTTTCCAGAGAACCTGAACTAGGATTTTTGAAAAATTCAAATTATTTTCAGAGTTACTACCAATTGAAATAATTTTCAGTATTTTTTCTTAAAATTTCTCTACTCTGATATACTAAAATATGGATAAATCCACTTTTAAGTTGTATATTTCAAAAATCCTAGTTCAGACTCTGTACAGAGATCTGAGTTATATATAGGCAAAGTATTATTATTACACAAGAATTTTTCATAAAAGGAGAATGTTTTGAAAATAGGTAATGTAATTCTATGCTCATTTTTTGCCAAAATCTTGCATTGAAATAATTTTTTACTATAATAATATGTTCTTAAGACAATTTTATGCATGTATTCTAATCTAAGTGACACTAAATATCATAAAAGTTATCCATTTATACGCTTTTGCAAATTAGCAGTTTCAAACGTAGTTGGATGCTTTAAAACTAAATTTGTTTTATAATATTTTATTTGTGTGCGTGTGTGCATATTTGCAGATTAGGGATGCAACACTGAGGCAACTAAGAGGAACTTTGCTGAGACTCTTGGTAGGTCATGCATTAATCATATTCACTGCTCTATAAATGAATTTGATGTAAAACTGTGATTTAATTAATAGTTTAAAATACATGTATTTAACTGATTATTTCACAATAATAATTCTGTGGTTTAGTTTATATTTATAATATGTGTTGTAACTATACATTAATAGTTCACGTGCTGTTTTAGAGTGCGAATAAATTATAATTAAACCAAATGAATGCATCTAAAGAATGAGCATAAAGTAGATAACTTTGTAGTGTAAAGATATATGCTTTCATCTATGCAATTCCTTTTTTTTCTAACTTTAAAGGTTATTCGCTAGTATATGTGAGCCTTATTTAACTCAGACATCGATTTAATCTCTCATTTTGAATTGCCGGACCGATGAATCGAATTGTTAAATTTCTCCCCAGACTTTCAACTTCTCTTTCAAAACCAAGACCCGCCCAATACTTAATGCTTCCAAAGCTGAACTTTATTAAGAAGTCCCGTGAACATTTCATATACTCATCATGCTACAGAAAACGAATTATTGTGCATTAAAAATAAATCCCTCGTATTTAATACGGATTTTCCTCGTGCAATGAAATGACATTGGAAACAAAAGAGGCGCTTAAATATAATTAATTTTTTTTTCTTGTAACATGTCCAATATTTCGTTGAGGAGCAAATCAAAATGCTGACATTAAATATGGCGGTTACTCCCCTTTTCTCTTTACAAAGTAAAAGTTCATTGGCGACGGAGTTGGCGCACTTGGAATGCCTTATTTCTCACAAGTTACTAGGCGAACGGCAACCCTTAGGCGTCCAGTGTTGGTTATACCCCCGCCTCGTACGGTCGCCCCGTTTCTTATCGAAACCCATATCGCATGTGTGGAGCCTTGCTTAGTGTGGAATTCACGACGTGCAGGAAAGAAACTGTTGCAGGCGTCTTTTGAGTTAAGCGAGCGCTCTTGGCTGGTTTAACGCTGGCCAAACTTTGAGCGGCTCCGCATTTTTTTTATAGTTGTACACAAACATCAGGGGGCATGCGGTAGGAGGTCAAAGGTGATGTGGGTGGAAGTAATCGCTTCGGCGATGTTTAGAGTTTGGCTGTGTCTCGTGCCCGTCCTCTTGACGGTGGCTCCGGGACCAGCGGCACCGACCGGCCCATCTGGGTAAGTCCCGCTCCTTAAATAAATTTTATTAAAAAGCGCGCCTCCCGCTCAAAAAAATAATTAGAAGGAGGTAATTTAATTTTAAAATATTATTTGCGCTCATTTGTTATTAAGTAAATTTTTTTATAGTTATGCTACAAAAATATGGAAGATTATTAATTAATTATTTAGAAATGTTTTCTAAGTAAAGTAAAAGTGTTTCGATTAAATATTCAACAATTCGGCACTTTTAAGGTTGTATATGTTGCGCATAATTTAAATGCTTAAGAAAATGGCTGTGCAATTTTTAATATTCCTTAAGTGGAATATAAAAAAGTTAATGGATAGGTTATAATAATTTTATTGATTATAATCCGTTATGATAAATTATTTTCTATTTAAATGATTTGAGTTTAAATGTTAGATGTGCTCCATTTGAGACTAGATTTGATTATTATTATTTTTTTGAAAACTCTCATTAAAAATTTATCTTAACTTTTTTTCTTCTTTTTATGATTGCTAGTTACGGACTCTTTAAAGTCATTATAAAGCAGCGAAATATGATTGCATTTTATTTAATAAAAAAATATATATATAATTTTTTTTATAAAGTTGAATTGGAATTAAAATCAATTATTAATTTTCGTTTTTTTTTTTATTTAACATAAATATTTGTATGATTTTCAATAAATAATTTGTTCAAAATAAAGATTACAAAGCGCACTACGGTATACATTTTTCTACCAATGCATTGCAATATTATGATGTATGATTTCTCTTTTTTATTAAGCTTAGCATATTAGCATATTGTATTTTCTTTAAAATTCTTCCACATAAATGTATTTATTCATGTCGTTTTTTCTGAAATAATAAGAGTGAACATTTATTTGTCTTATATCAATTCATTGAAAAGAGGCTCAACTATTAGAGTTTTATGTACTTGCGCAATATGCTACGCACCATAATCTTTAAATGCAGAAAAACGCTTTTAATTTTTAGATTAATTGACTTAGGATTTGTATTAACTTTTAAAGTATATGATTGCTCTTTCTTAAACACAAAATTTAATTGCTACCTTAGATTTTTTTTCTGATTTGCTAAGTAGTGCATGATAAATTGCTATAAAATTGTAATTAATTGATTTTAATTAATTAATTTTAATCAATGAGGAATGAAAAATTATTTTGTGCAACATAGTGTTTATGTGTCTGTGTATATATATATTACAACATATAGTTTTTTTATTCTTTAAAAGTTTAATTAATTTCATGCTTAGCGATGATCTTAAAAAAATTAAATTTTAAAATTTAAGAAATAAAATTAAAAATATTTTTTTTCGATAAGTTTTCCCCTTCATTGGGGTTCATTATTTAATTTTTTAACGATAAAAAAAAACCAAATTTTGTGTTTCTTAAATTTTTTCAATTTTAAATAAATACAGTTTGCAATACTTTTTTTTTGAATACGGTTTGTTTTTTAATGAACATTAATTTTTTCAAAGCAGATTAACAGGTACTAATATAAATTAATTTATAATATCCCAATGAAATTTACATAAAATGCTTGGAATTAAAATTGTTTTTGAAACTTAAAAACTAAAAAGGTCAGTTATTTGATTTTATATTATCAAGCATTAAAATAATTTTAAATTTTTGAATTTTGTTTCTGGCTTATGATTATTTGATGAACATTTGTTATAACATTTTAATATCCAATCATGCTACATTAATCTTTAAGCTTATGTAATGAATAGTTAAGAAGGAAACGGGGTAATATTTACTGATCTTTATAGTTCTTAATAAATTAATAGTTTACCATCTATTTGCACATAGGTTTACTTAAAACGGGAAATAATTGAAGAAGATAATTTAACATTAAAAATTGTAACATCATGGAATAATTAAAATATATTTTCTTTAGAGCAATTTCAATTCAATTCATATTATTTCTCTCTATATATTCCAGTTTTATAAATTTAAAAGATGCTTTGTGGTAGAAAAAAAAAATTTATTACTAAGAAAATAAATCGATGTTGTAAAATATATACTATAGTTTAGGAAAAAATAACACTTGCTATATTAAAGGACTTATAAAATATTTTGAATAAAAAATTGATTATTTTCTTAAGACAATACAAATTTTTCTTACATTAAAAATCCTAATATATTTAATTTTCTACTATCAAATTAATTATTATCAAAATTTATCTAGTTCATATATTCTTAAATTTAGTTTTTTTTTTTTTTGGAAACTTTTATTGAAAAATCAAACGTACTTCGTCTATTTTACATATATATTTAATGTGTTTGAAACCCTTAAAACGCAATATGTTACTCATAAAAAATTAAATAATAATGTGATAGATAAAATTACAAAAAAGAAATTGTTAATTAATGGGAAGTAAAACACGCGATATTTTTTTTATCGCGTGCGATAAAAATTAATTTCTCCTTAAAAAATAGGAAACTGTGCATCTTCGCAAGCAATTCAGCAAAGCTTTAATTAAAATTCAAATTTTATATACTATAGTAGCTCTCATGAAATAGTCTTCTGAAACTATTTCGTATTATTGGGTGGATAATGGAAAATGGAAGTGACGCGCTTTCTTTTTAACAAAAAATATACAAGCATTGTGATGATAATATTTAAAAATATATCAATTATATTCTTTTTAACCGAAATTTATCTTTTTTATTTAATAAATTGGATAATAATCTTTAAAAAAAATTTAGATAATATAATTTAACTCTTTTTTAGTCATACTGCGTAATTGACAAATCCTGCATTACATAAAAAAAATAATTTGCAATATACCTGTCTCTGTCGTTTTATGTATACATGTATGAATATATATGCGCCCACGCATACACATACATATTAATTTATGTTGAAGGTACTGTTTGAAAATTAGAATTTATTTCTTCGCATATTCATTTTTAAACTTTTAAGCGCATAGATTCATTTCAATTTTTAAAATAATGATAGTCTTTATTTATTCCTTCTGGAATTGAATGCGCCAATCTGAAGCATAATTTAATGTCATTTCTAGCATGTATGTTTGGTAAAAATTCATTTTCACTATTTCGTATACGTCGTAATCTTAAAAACTCGGAGAAATGCTTTAATCCACCGCATAAATATGTTTCAAGACTTAATTTTACCAGAATTCAGTGCAAGTCGGTTTATATATTCGGAGTTTTGTCAGTCCTTAATCTTCATGTCCGACTTCCGCTTGTTGAACATTAGGCAGCTTGTTACGGTCGTTTACATGCTCAAGGAAGTGAGAAACCCTATTTTACTATGCGGTTGCGTTTTTAGCAGTTAAGAGAAACCTAAATGCTGTCTTTTTATTTTTCGTTTACCCTGGCATTTCTGGCTTGGTTATTCAGTTAAAATATCTTATTACGGTGGTGCTGACTTGCCTGAAAACTTCAAATATTGTTGTTTTAAAGTCTTTCCATGCGTAGTTAATGGACATTTGGCTTCAGTGAGAAGCTTTAAATCTAGTCCGATTTCTTTCTCTTATATTCATAAATGCATATATGCATGTTTGTAAACATATATATGCAAATTATTTCAATAAATTGAAGATAAGGTTAACATTATTTATTTTTACAATTAAGGCTAAGATTTGCATTTAGAAGATAGCAGAATAGAATGATTTAGGACATGAAGCGACAATTCGTATAAAATAAAATTGCTCTTGTATTTAATCAGAAAGAACTTTTGTTGGATGTTTCAAATTAACAGGTGTTTAAAGTTTTCGTAGCGAAAGTATTAATTGGTACTGAAATGAATATGACAAATTTAAATTATTTTCTTAAAATAAATCGATTTATCAAATTTTTGTAAATCTAAATGATCAAACGTTTTATATGATTTCTAAGAAAATATCGCGTAAGAGAATTCATTAAGCATTATTTATAACCTTTATAAAAGTATTTAGTTTAAATATCTTGAATATTTTATACATTAAATAATGATTCTCTATAAATTAAATATTAATTATATTTTCTTCACGTAACTTTTTAAAAAAATGCCGACTTTAATTCTGGGGGTAATTTCTGATGTAAAAGGTTGATAAAATACAAAATGGTAAAATCAGTTAAGTGTTAAAAATCAATGTAAACTTTAAAAAGTTGAGGATATGTCACAGGTTATATGTAAAATCACTAAAAGAGGAATTGTTATAGATTAGTAATTCTTAGTTTTCTTTTCTTTTTTATTTTTGTCACAGTGCACTTTTAATAATTAGAAAATTTAGCGGTTGGCATAACTTTGAGGGAAAAGAAGGAGGTCGTCTAAATGAACATTGGAGGAAAAAAAAAATAGTGGTGGTATTATCTTTACAAATATTATAAGCGCGAAAGTTTGTTTGGTTGTTTGTTCCTTTTTTACGCAAAAACAACTGAATGAATTTTAATGAGACTTTACAATAATATATCTTATACATCAGAATAACACATAGGCTATAATTTATAAAGATATTGTATGAAGTGTCAAAAATATAACGATAATTGTCAAGTAAGAAAGGGAAAAAATTCTGCCATCTGAAAAGCAATTCTGGAGTGTCTGAAAAAACCCCAACAGCATATATCTATATTTTATGTTTTGAAGCAAAATTTTTTCACTTTTTTTTTGTCTACACCAGGTGTTCGCTTCTAATTTATTCCTTTGATCAGTGTAATCCCTATTTTTTTATTTCAGAATAAAACTTAAATTTGAAGGGAATGGTTTTTTTTAATCTATCTTTATTTGAATAGCTACTATTGATTTTTTCATGGGTAAGCCATTATCGCCAAAATAGTGAAACATACATACAATAAAAATTAATAATTTATTTCTATGCACATTTGATAGTAACAAATTCATCTTTATATCAAAATATAATAGTTTATCGCTTCTGGTACTTAAAGTAGATAAACTTTGTCTTTCGTACTTCCTCATTTGGGCACATTTTCATAATTTGTTTTTTGGTTGTTGTTAATATTTAACCTATAATTTTTTTAAATTTAAAAAGGAGATATTGCATTTTTTTAAACATAAAAAAAATAACTACTGTACTATATTTTTTTTGGGTGAGTGACTATGAACGTGGCACTGTTCCCAAACGAGGGCTTTAGGCGACGGACCACGTAATTTTGAACCATGTTCAAGTGACGTGGATGACACCTGAACTGGCCCCCTTCTCAACACCAAAAACACCAACGGGAGGACGTTTTTAGCTCTCGAAGATTTGACGTGCATCGCTGCCCTACAGGCGGGTCTTTGTGGTACGGGGCTCGAACTCTATAAGGAAGCCACGATCCGATACCAAACCAATCGGCTACCGCCCCATCAGAATATCTGAAAAACGTCAATGCTATTTCAGAAAAAACAATTTCAATAACAGCAAAATTCGAAATTGACTTAAAAAAAGGGGCCCAGTATAACAAAATTTCATAATGGGGGACATGCCAGTTAAGAAAAATTTGAATTTTTTTAAAGAACACACATGGGAAATACCCTTTGACATCCACTTTTCCCCTGATATTATGGCAGCGGGGGTTCTATATGAGTATTTTAGGGAAGGCGAATAGTTTTATACCAGAAATTGCGTTTTTAGCGGATTGCAAAGATTATCATTTTTGTCCCGAAAACATAGTTAATGTCAAAATTTAAGTGTATTTTTTTTGTATGTTAATGACGACCATTTAACTCTTTATTTTAAGTAAACAGTGTATATAATTAATATTTTACAGTGGAATACTTTAATTAGTTAATTAGCTCTAATGGATTAAATTTTCCAAAGTTGAGTATTTTGTTTATGTATATCCCTTAATATTCAATATAGTGATCAAAAAAAAATTATTGCATGGAAAACACTGCAGTAAATCATAATGCGTTAGATAAAGGGTTAACGTGTATCGCTTTCCTACACGGCGAGTTTTAGTGGTACTGGGCTTAAACTCGTGACAAGGCCAGCCACGATCCCATACCTTGACCAGACGGCTACCGCGGCCATGATATTTTTTGAAAGTGTAGATAAAGTACCTACTAAGAAATATGCCGTGAAAGCGTAATTCTAATATTTCATAAAGCTCTAATAAAGTGAAATAGGAAAGTAGCTAGAGTTGCCAACTTGACTCTATCGCCAACATTTCCTTTGTTTTTCGTTGAATCGCCATTATGATTTATGAAACGGCGTTGTTGCGCAAAATATTACAATTTTAACAAAAAAAATACAAAAAAGTAATATTGGGTATTACACTTTCAGAATTAAATTATTTACACTATTTCACCCCGGAATTTACACAAAATTTGTAACAATGTGTTCCTTTTTGCTGAGCAGAGATCGCTTGGGAAGGTATTTTAAAAAAATAGACCCCTCAAAAAAATTACGGGAGTTAAAAAAAAAAAACCCATCACTATTGATTTTTGTTAAATTTACAAAGTGTTTTTTTTTCCCTCCTTTTTTTTTTTTTTTTTTTTTTTTTTTTTTCTGAGTTTAAAAAAGCTTTTTGTTTAATATGCAATTCACGTAAACAATTAACTCATTAAAAACTTCTTTATCCTTCAATCTGTGTTGTTTAATTTTTCAGTTCCCCCGTGCGGAGATCGAGTATAACTACTAGTATATATGCATGACTATTAATTGCATTTCAATTATCTTTTAACTACTTGGAATTTTAGAAAAAAAAATGATGCTTTGAGATCTTTAAATTTTTTACCTTTCCATTGTTACCACTTACGACTCTCTACGACTTAAGTTTACATAAATAGTCACAAAATAACAAAGATACGCTGTTTACCTTCACATTTTAATAGGAAAGTTTGCCATGGCGTCAAACTTCGAGAATTTCTTGGCACACTTTTATAGGTAATCCACTCTTCCAAGATATATGGCAGCACGGGTTCTATGATGCGTATTTTAGCAGGAAGGCGAATAGTTTTATAGCAGAAATTGCGTTTTCAGCGGATTGCAAAGATTTATTTTTCCCCAAAATATAGTTAGTGTAAAAAGAAAGTGTCTTTTTTTGATGTTAATGATGCCTAAAACCATTTAACCCTTTATTTTGGAGGTGTATATAATTAATTTTTAAAAGGAATATTTTTTTAAATTTAAATTTAATTAGCTCTAACGGATTAAAAACCCAAAATTGAGTATTTTGTTTTGATACCCTTAATTTCAATGTAGTGATCTAAAAAAATATTGCATGGAAAAGTCTGTAGTAAATCATAATGCAGTAGATAAAGGGTTAACGTGTATCGCTTTCCTACACGGCGAGTTTTAGTGGTACTGGGCTTAAACTCGTGACAAGGCCAGCCACGATCCCATACCTTGACCAGACGGCTACCGCGGCCATGATATTTTTTGAAAGTGTAGATAAAGTACCTACTAAGAAATATGCCGCGAAAGCGTAATTCTAATATTTCATAAAGCTCTAATAAAGCTCGAACTAGGAAAGTAGCTAGAGAGTTGCTAACTTGACTCTATCGCCAACATTTCGCTTTGTTTTTCGTTGAGTCGCCATTATAATTTATGAAACGGCGTTGCTTGCGAATATTACAATTTTAGCATAAAATAAATTAGGGTAATTTTATAAGTAGAGTCACCTTTATAGGTGATGACAGTATGCCAAAAATAATAAAAATGGGATGAATCATTATAGTTTTTTCAAGAATTAAATTATAGGGACTAAAGTTTACCGATTATTATAATTTAACTTAATTTTTTTATGTAAATATATACCATTTTCTATAATATTTTGGTATTAAAATAATCACTGAGACGTAATAATTATGAAACCTGTTTTTCGAATTGAATAGTGATTAAATTGAATCACCAAGTTTCCTAAACATTTAATTTACAACTGAAGAAATACATATGTATTAAATAACCAACTCTAGTGCATATTTAAATATGAAAGCGTATTATAGCGACAAGTTTCTCAAAACTAATCATTTATTTGCAAAACTAGATATACTTTTAACAATATTTAAATGAACTAAATTTTGTGCTGATAGTTTTAAACAAATTACACTTCTAAATAAATTACATTTATTGCAACAGCAAATGTGCCTTTATATAAAAAATAAATTAATTGATCATTTTTTAAAATGAATATCATCGATAAGAAATGGTAAAAAAGCCTGTATGCAAAATTATTAAAATGACAGTTTTATTTTAAGGTTTATTTCAATTCTGCTATAAAAAATATAAGGGGAAAAAATTAAAAATTTACTTTTAAAATATGTTTTAATGTTCTAAAGCTTAAATGATTCTAAACGTGTTTTAATGTTAAAAATAGAATGCTAGAAAAGGTACAATTGTTTATCTATTTTATTACATACTAACAGTTATATAAAATTAAAAATAAAAAAACCCCAAAAACCCTTTAAAAGGATGTAAATAATGGAGAGATTACACTAGACATTAAATTTATTTTAAAAAAAATTAAGAAAACTAATATAAACAATTATAATTTTTGCGAAATGTGTCAAATTTTATTCCATTTACTATTAGCAAATGCTTTTAAGCTTAAAATTTAGAAGTCCTTCAAAATGTAATTCTTAATTTATAGCTAAGAAACTATAGAAGTAAGGAACAAAACTCTTAATTTTTTATTTCTGCAGAGGTAAAACCTTTTAAAGTTGTTTATTCACAAAGAGACACAAGGTAGGTTTTAGTTTCAGGGAGTAGAAAGCTCTTCAAAATTGCCAAATTGAGCTAAAAGTCAATAGATAGAAAAATGTGATTGAACAATTTTCAGAAACAGCTATTAATTTCGATTGGGCGAGATCACGCGATCGCGCGATTTGGAAATGCTGCAATGAAATCAATTTTCTTGAGAATGTTTCTGAGCACCTTAATATCTTATGAGGAACGTGGTGTTTATTTTGGTCTTACTTTTTTATGAGTTTGCTTAAGAATCAAAAATTATGAAATTGATTACCTTATACAGTTGATGTCTTCACACATGGCTTAAAATCAATTTTAGGAAATATCAAATAACTTACGACTTAATTTGTTCTCATTTTTTTTTTTTTTTTGGGGCAGTTATTTTAAAACAATAAAAGTAGTTCTAATAATGGAATCTAAATGTGTATAAAATAAATTAAAACACATGCAATTTTATTACTTTAACAGCTTTGGGTTGATTAAATTATGTAAAGTTATTTTGAACAAAGTGCCAAGAAAATAAAAATTAAAGTTATAATATCGTAAAATGACTATAGCTGTTCAAAATAGATTTTAAAATGGTGAAATACTCACTGTGTGTTGCAAGAGACCAAGACAAAATGGCGCTGATCAGAAATAAAATATTTTAATAAAAGATGAAAGTAATTATTAGAAAATCGCAAGCTTTAATTATTGCAACCTCTTATCTTCTTAAAGAATAAAGATAACATTAAGTTATGTATGTGAGTTATCTGCGTAATTGACGGAAAGTATTACGTAATTTCTTTAAAAAGATTAAAATTCTAATTAGAATTATTTAATCTTTCATGAAGATAATTTAATCTTTATCAATTAATTAAAAAACAAATAACCATCTTTAAATTGGTGAGATCTTTTAAACAGACTCTTCCTCTCGGTTTCAGATGCACAGCATTTCCCAACATATTTAATGGACAAATGCTTTGACAATTCCTTTTATTCGTAGAATCAGAAACTGTATTCGTGAAATTAGAGAGTGATGAAATTTCTATAGTAGTAATAAATATTAACTGCAACAATATTTCGTAAAAGTTGCAACTATTTTGCAAGATGAATAATTTGCATGCGATTGGATTTCATCTTCCAATTAATTTAAATGTGTAGATATTTAGTACATATACATTTTTGTAAGTGGGTATCTTTCACAATCATTTCACTAATATAAAATTTTCATTTCATTAATTGCAAAGCAGTAGATACCAGAACATCACGACAAATTCATGCAATCTTCAATGCCTCATTTTATGTTTGAATTTTTTCTTTTCACTTGCAACTGGTTTTATTTTTTAAACCAATTTGCTTAAAGCGTTATCTTTTTTAATTAACAACATATGTGGGAATTTAATAAAAACAGATTTTTATTAAGAAACATTCTTTTTCTGTTTTCAATATAATATGTTTGCCCTTTAAAATTTCAGTTATAATTCATATACGATGCATAAATGTTTGAAAAACAAAGTATTTGAAATAATTTAATTTTATGAATTCATATGTTTCTCATATACTATTTTATTATTTTCTGTAACTTGAATGTGAAAAAGGTATTTGCTTATATTATTCTCTGTTAATTTCTTATCAAATACAAATTTTAAATTGTTTTAGGAGACATATATTTAAAGAAATGTCGAATTAAAAACTCTTCTACCATATATCGCTGAAATAAGTTGTGAATTGAAAATAAAACAAATTTAATATTATTATCATTATAAAATTGAGAAACACAATTGTGTATGATAATATTATCTTTACATTTAGCAACTTTGGTTTATATCGCGTTTTTATTATTATTATTATTTATTTTTAAACAAGATGATATATTTATTTATATAAGTATATTATTTAATACATTATTTTTATGTCATATAAACGACTTAACACACTTGCTTTGTGCACAAACAAAGAAACTGTGTTAACAAAGAAACTTAGGATTACAATAAAGAGCATTTTTCTTGCTAAAAAGGACCCATTTAATTTTATCTTAATAACATTTATTTAAATTCAACCCACATCAAATATTATATAAAACATTTATTCATCTATTCAAACGGTAAGCTCCTTAAAGTTATTTTATCTTGAATTCGTTAATTCTAGATACAAATTATCAAAAACATCGGATTAAAAGGAGAGTGTGGCATTATTTTTTGTAACACTATTGGAGGATATTTGCCATTTTTGAAATTTTCTCATTCAGGCTTGTTTTTAAATGATGTTGCTTCAAATTACCCGTATTTTGCAATTTCAATACCATCCCTAATTATTTTTTCTTTAACATGGCTTTAATTTATTTGATGAATTTTAAACAAAACTACAAGAACTATTGAACTACAATAAATTGTGAGATTAATGGATTAAACATAAGGAAAATTTTTTTCTCAATCCTTATTGTTATAAAGTGAAAGCTTTATAAACTCTACGAAAATGAATTGTAATTAGTAGAAAATATTTTTCTTTAAAAACAAAAGAAACAATTTTACATTTTTTTCCCAAGATCACGCTTTGTATTTTTGTGGAATGTTATTTTTAAACAAAATTAGCTTCCTTAATCATTTTACTATGTCTAATAAAAGCAATAAAGGGAACTATTATAGAATGAATTCAACCATTTTTTTTGTTTTTAAATTTAGCAGTATAATCTACAATAAATAAGAATTCAATGCCTTATTTGAAAAATAGAAAATATTCTGAAATGAAATAAAATAAAGCGGTCCCAATTAGGAGAAGTGATTAGAATACAATTATTTCTTTTAAAGTTCATTTTATATTATAAAATGTCCCTGGTTTTTGCTTTAACTTTTAATTGCAATTTGTTTTCTTAAAAAAGTGGTATTTGATTTTTTTTTTAAAAAAAAGATTGTAGTTTTAATAAATTTATATTCATTTCCCAATTAGAAGGAATGGGAAAACAAGAGAAATAAGGCAATTGCTTTTTTTAATTTTTAATTTTATATCCCATATAAAAATTTAAAATTCCGCAATAGCATAAATATATTTTCTGAAAAAGAAAATAAACTATTTGTTATTTTACCTGTATACTACTACCAACGTGGTTTAAAATACATGTTAAAAATTTGTTTCTATAGAAATAAGAATAAAGTATCTGAGAAAAATAAAACAAATAAATATTTAAACAAACTCAGAGATTAAGTGCACTTTTCTTAGACTACATAAATTCTAAGTAGACTCAAAATCCTTTTAAATTCTAGAATGTAGCTTGAAATTTCCAATGCACCCAAGAATCTATCCGATGTTGAAATCAATTTTCACTCGATATATAAATATATAACAACATAGGAAATATCACGTGAGGTGTGTGAAAAAATATAGAAAAACTAAATACTCCTCACAGTGAAATGGGGAAAATGTCTATAACCTTGCAGACATTTTATATTTTTTATAAGAATTTGAATCGATACTTTCTGTGCGTGACTTTTCCGTTTCTTTGCGTGAACTTAGGTGGGAGTGGCTGCGAATCAGACGAAAATTCCTAGCTTTAATAACCCCTGACGAAGAATCGTAGTTGTAGCCACTTGGGATAAGTAATTTTTGTGACGAGTTTTGTTTGTTCTATAGACCCCTAAGTTTCATAGCTTTCCTAATGCTTCGATATATACAATATATACACAATATATATATAAATATATCATAACATAATTCGTGTAAATTTTATCTAAAGGCATTTTAATTCATAATGATCTTGAGCCCCTCCCCCTAAGATTTCACGTGATAATTAATTTATAATGTACTCGTCTAACGGGATATAACCATAACTTTTTTTACCCAAAACTAAATTTTCAGCATTTTTAGAAAAGGGTGATGCAACTTTGCATCACCCACGTATAAGAATTAATTAGAAAAGCATTTACTGGAAATCGTAAGATTTTAATAGCTCACGGTTGGTCATGAGTATAAATAGATGAGTTCTCGGGAGCAAACAAAGAATGAGTTCTTGAACACCATAAAAACTTCGCGAGTTAATGCCTCGTTTTTTGTTGTCTTGTTTGTTTTATGTTGGGTGTAGTGTTTTTTACGTAACTAAATAAATGCGGATTTTAACATAGCAACATGTCATGTGTGTTGCAATATGTCATATATACATATATATATGCGATTAAAAATTTAATTTTAAAAAATAACATCATTAACCTAAAATGGTAATTTTGCATAAAAGTCGCTGTTAAAGTTGATGAAACAGATTATTTTTTCTATTCCTTTATATATTTCGAAAATCTCACGCAATGCAATTTTTAAAATCGCAGCTATAGTAGCAACAGAAACATTATTACTCTTGCATAATATTTTTTTTTAAATGGCTTTTGCATTCAAATGAATTTATAAGGCCTAGGACAATGCTTTTTAATGGTATCCATAGCGATGGATTTGAAGAATGTACCAGAGGCTTAATTTCAAAGAAACAGTTGGGATTGGATCTCGATCTGTGCTAATATTTATCTTTAAATACTTGAAGGAATTGAAGCATTTATTTTTTTGAAATGTGGAGTGCAAAAGTAAACTATTGTGCATTTAGGTGAACTAACTTTCTTATATCTACGCATGATGCATACAACTTAATAAGAACTATATGTAACAGCTATTATATAACATTTCTATATTTTTTTCGATGCGATTTTAAATGCAGTATATAGTCTCTCTTCCGCTTCAATTACATGAAGAATTTGAGTATGTAAGATAAAATCCTCTACATATTTGTTTTAATTTTTTCATCATCAATACTACTTATTTTAAATACTACGTAATAGTTTAAATAAAGCGAGTCATTTAAGTATTTTGACATGTAATTTTAAAAAGTAGAAATTAATATTTATAAATTTGCTTGAAATTATATATATACATATACTTCAATATTTGAGACGTAATCGATATCTGTATACCTTCAGATATTTTAACTTGAAATATGTAAATTATTGCCCCACTTAATCCATTCTGAACTTTTTATTATAGGTTTATTATTTTTGTAATTTTGAAAACAATAATGATAAAAAAAATGTTCAGTTAAAACCAAATCTAAATAAAAATCAAACTATAGCTGTATAAAAAATAATTCAGAATTTGCTTACAGCTAAATTTTTTTTCTTTCTTTCTTTACCATATTCTTAAATATATCTGATGAAATATTCCTATTTGGGTTTATTTCTCGACCCAAAATAATACAGATTATTTTTATTAAAAAAAGTGGTGGGTGGGAAGAATGGAGAAAGTTCGTGCGTACTTCAAGATAATGACAAATACATTTGAATTTAAAACGGACAAAATGAGTTTAAAAAAAAAAAAATAATTTGAATCTAGTATAAGACATTACTGATAAGGGGAAACAATAAGTGGTTGAAAAAAATGAAGAATCAGAATCAACCCGTCGTCAAACGCTGTCTGCCTTGCAATGAAAAGCAGTCGGGTGTGTATGTGTGTGCATGAGATGTTTTACCATACGAGATCGATTGTTCTTTTAAATCGATATTCTAATAAATGATAGTCTGCTTTATAATGCTTCGAAGTAAAGGCAACATTTCACAAAGCCATCGTTGAAAAATTGTGTTAATGTGTTTTATCTGGAAAATATTATTTAGAGCTTCTGTTTATAGGAAGTTGAGGCATCAATTTGTTCCGAAAAATTCCCGTTACCGCGTTTAATGTTGGTTATAATGTGAATCGCTTAATGTTTGAAATCGTTTCATAAGGAAGTTACGAGTAGTTGGAGTTTTTGAAAAAAAGTAAATAAAAAGCTTACATTTGTGTCATTAAAATATTCAGTTTATGTTCCTGTTTTTTTTATTTACACGCACCATAAAAATAATTAAAAATATTATTTTTCCAAAGAAAATAAACAGTTAATGTTTGGAAGAAATGAGAGTCAAACACTTTTTCCAATAATCAAGTGTTGCAAAATTATATCAATTAATTAATTTAAAAATGTTTAAACTCCCCGCTGATTTGATACTCAAATTAAGATACTTAATATGCGTATAATTTAACCATAAAATAAATAGCCTAAGCATTACCGACGTTTTCAATTATGGATACAAAATTTTAAAAGTAAAATTTAAAAAAAATATGCAGGAATGCTTGAGTTCTAAGCTTTTGATTAGTCAACTATACGCCATTCAAAAGTTTTTGTAATTATGTTTTCTTTAAATAATACTATTTAATTTAAATAACGACAAAATTAGCCTTAAACGGAAATTTATGAGGATATAAAATTTATTTTACGATTTTATCATCCGTAATTTACAGTTAAAAATAAAACATTTTTATCAATCAGTTCTAAGGGGTCAGGTTTTATCAGATTACAAATTCCTGTTCAAAATGTAGGAAAAAAATACGATTAAGACTGCTTATATATTTATTTATTATATTTATTTATTTTACTGATAGAAATAATAATTCACAAACTTGTGTTTTTTAATTTATTTTAATGTAAAAAATGTTTGCTTAAAAATCATTTATTGATCCTGTCTAGAAGAAAAGCATTTTATGTATAAGTATTTATAATCTTAAAGTATTATATTTATATTATGAAATGTGTTATATAATTATAAATTTTTCCAACTAACACACACAATTATGTTTTGCATAATTTTATAATCAGCAATAAAAAAGATAATATAAATAGTAGATAAATTTCAAAACTTCAACATGGGAGAAACTTTCGAAGCAACAAAAGAGATAAGTTTGAAAAATTATTTTTTTTATCCCTTGTACGAATTTGTATGCTTTGCAACATACGATGAAACTATGTAAAAATCAAAGCAGTGGTTTGATTATTTTTGCATTATCAGACACTTATTCTTTCCCAAATTAAATGATATATATTTTTAACAAAAACATCTCTTAATTACTTTGTGATAATATTTATAAAATGTTCTTATGATAAGAGGAACAACGCTTTCTACCATTATTATTATTATTTTACTTTGCGAAATTAAAAATACTTGAAAATCCTCTCTAGTATCTGAAAATATATCATCAGAATAATCTATAAATGGTTTTGAAATTTCATGTAACACTAAGTGAACCGACTAATACGTACAAAAAGTATGCAAATTTGACTGTCATTTTTTTTTCTTTTTAAAATAATTTTATGTGTGATTAAAAATGTTTTTTTGTCTACTTTCAGATCAGAAAAGATAAACATCACCGAAATTTTAAACAGTTTCTTTGACAAAGGTTATGACAAAAGAGTTAGACCGAATTATGGTGGTAAGTAGAATATATCTTTTTTTTTCAAATGGAGAAATATTTATGTAAATATTGCTCTTGTATACTTATATTAAGAATTTGAAAAATTAAAATGCTTAAGTTCTTTACTTTATAATATTGCCTTTTATTTATTTATATCTGTGTTTATAATATTCATCGTATATTTTTTGCAAAATTGTACTTTTCCTGTTGAATAATTTATGATGACATATTTTATATTTAAATATGTGAAATGTATTATATTTTGTTTGCTCAACTGAAAATAATTTTGACTACAAACATTCATGATAGTAAATGCGAACAAAATTATTCATTGCAAGAAGTATAATGCAATTTATGATTAGAAAAAATGTATGAACTATAATATTTGTAAAAACATATTTTGGCTGAAATACAGTAAGAGTATAAAATTTAGTTATAAAGAACAACAAAAATATACTTGAAGAAAATTCAACATTGATAAGATTTTTAAAAACTAATATCGAGACACCGTTATTTTTTATTTTCTTCCGTGTAAGCTGTAACCAGTTATTAAATATTTTTTGACTGCTCTAGATAATTTTACAGTGTTTTTGCCACAAATATTGCAAGTAATATAATATCAGAAAACTAAATATAACCTGAATTTTTTGTTAATTACTTTATTTGCGTCGTTCTTAATATCAATTGAGTAAATATAAACTATAAAAACAACGATAAATATTTGCTACAGATAAAAATTATTTTAAGTATTTTTAAATGAACTGTAAGACGTAACTACAGTATACAAAACTTCTATACAATTCCACATAATTCACATGCTTTTCATTTTTAATTCTTTTACATTTAACGTATATTAGTATTTGAATTTTTTAAAGATTTCTGTAATATTTACAAACAAGAATTTTTCGAAATTAAAAAATAAAGAAATATTTTACTCAAAATATTTTTAAGATTAGTTATATTCTTTAAACACCGTTATATTCTGTTTTGTAATGCAAGTAATAATTTTAATCAATGGTCATGATAATATAGTGCTTAAACTTCTAAATATAACATAATATATACACGGGGAAAATATATGCAATTATAACTTAATCATCAATTTAGAGAAAAATATATATAATTATATATATTTTTTAATTTTAAAAAAGGAAATGCTATATAACATAATACAGGTTTTAGTAATATTTTACAATACCTAATCCGAGTATCTAAACTTCAATACTGGCAAAATTAAATGTTGAAGGCAAGGGAAAAAATGAAGCAAACAGATCAAGAACAAACGCTTTCTTTATTTGCTTTCTGCATAACGAATAATAAATGAACATTCATAATTAATTATCAATATAAATTCTAATTTAGTAGAGTCCACATATATCCTTTGTTTGATTAAAACTAATTAACTATCCTATATGTGCTTAAAGAATTAAATCTATTGCCTGATAATAACATAGCATTTCTAATGAATAAAAAAAAAAGATATATACGATGTGCAAATTATCTGCAACTCTGTTTGCTTCTGGCATTCCTTAGAGACTGTTCCAATACATTTCAATCGTAATACGTTTTTATGATCATTAAATCTACTTCATCCTTCAGCTAGTTGAAATTACTTTCACTTCAATAATTTTTCGAACGTTTGAATTAAAGATACGATCAAACCATCAGAGAATAAATGGCTCATTTATTTCTGTATTGAATCAAATAGCTCTCACTTGCTTTCTTCAAATATATATGATTTGAAAATTGGCATTAGAGATCCTATGATATTCAACGTTTAATGAAGGTAATACATTTAAAGTACTTTGTGTGCATATTTGTGTAAGTCTTGCAAAAAATACGGCTGACGTCACCGATGACGGAGTTTCAGTGTTTTCAGTGCTTGGAGTTCAATAATTCACCTGATTCTTTTTTGTAAGAATAAACTCTAATTATAGCTTCAGAGAAAAAGATAATAGTTGAATCTTACCTAATTACAGAATATTTAGCTTAACAATTTCATTATTTCTGAAATATGAAATATTATTAGTTTAAAAGTGCTAAAAACTTGTGTCTTATCGTTTACGATGTTAAAAAACATTAAAAGGAAAGTATTAAAACGTAATTAAAATTATTTGCTATTCAAATATAAGATTCGCAACTTAAACTAATTTCTTTAAATTCTTCTTTAAGATTATATATATATATATATATATATATATATAAAAAAGAGAGAGAGAGAGAGAGAGAGAGAAAATAAACATGATTAATTAATTAAAACATTGTTAGATATTAAACTTTTAAAAGCATCTGCTTACACAGATGAACATTTTAAATGATATAAAAGTAGCATACAGTAAGATTAAAGCCCATTTTGAATATACCTTAAGTAAGCAAAAGTTTTAGCTTTTAAATTTTTATTTTTTTTTCAAATGTAAGGTTGCGTGTTTATATTTTTACTTTACTCTTATTTTATACCTTAATTTATTGCTTTAGAAACAATTAAATGCATTAAATAAAATGTCTCTTATCATAATTAGCTATTTATCAAAAAAGTTTTCAAATAATAAAATAAAATATGTTTGAAGTAAAACAAAACACTTCAGGGCATCCTATTGTGCTATTGTCATTAATAACATTACTACTACTATTATTATGAATAATTTTAATAAATACTATTATATCAATGATTAATTCCAAGATTAGCCTTTTTATAAATAAACATAAAATGATTAATCGAAATATGATTATATAAATTGGAACAACTTTGCATTGACAAATAATGCATATTTTTAGAGCTAAACATTTTTAATTTAAATTGCTGTAAATATCCATATATATATAATGAATTTTAAGTATAATGTTTTAATTAGAGAAGCAAATAAATTCTGCTGCATTTTCAAGACCTGTTTTTAATTTTTAATAACGATGGCTTTGTTGTAAAACAAAACTGAATTATTCAGTTTATCGTTGAATGTAAATGTTGCTGAATAATTTTATTTGAGTGTTAATGAACATTGGATATTCACTAATAAACGAATTTTGTTCTGATTCAACAATTTTAGAGCGCTCGTAAAATATGGAAAGCAGAAAAAGAAATAATTTATCTTCAACAAGATTGAATGTCTCTTTAAAAATGTGTAATTTTCCTATCTTAACGAGCTTTCTCTGATAAATTTCATTCATCGCCCTAGATATCAGTAACAAGCACCAGATTCTTGTACACACGAAATATGTTTTAATTAAGTAGGTGCATTAATTACCAATACGTGTTGTGAGAGTCTCAGTACATTTATTTTCATAGTCATTACGTGTTCAATTACGGTTTCTTAATTGTATTCTTATGCAAAAGTAAAGATACTTGGCATGCGTCCACAAAACCGTAAAATTATACCTGCTCTTTGGGTGTTAAAATAAAATATTTGAATTTGAATTGTTTTAAGAGATAAGATGATTGTGTGTGAATGTATTAATCACAATTTCTGTTTTAAATCGTTAACATTTTATGAGGAGTGTATATTGCTCTTTGAAATAGTCATTGTCAACAAATTGTATCTGTTGAGCTGTGAATAAACAATATATAAAAGTTTTATATTGTGTTGAACCCTACGATTTCAAAATACTGTTTAAACTAATACGATGATTCACTATTTATGAGGTTTTATATTAATTACATGTGTTCTGAAAATTTTATAATCAAGTCTTATCAAATAAACCCGTATGATTGACTATTGAATTAAATCAATATATTAAATGTTTTTTGAATTGTTTAAAAATATTATATCACTACAATATGTATATGTATTTATGTATTATATATACTATTTAAAGGTGTATATAGAATATAAAATGTTATGAACTGCACAGTAGACTGCTAAAAAGAATACATTATACAGGGCATTCGTTGGAGACGTTTTAAAAAATAAACATGCATTATTCAAAAATATTAAGAGGAGTAGTATAAGCAGAAAATAAATAAAAATCAATATCATAAACCTAGCCTTATTTTACTTTTACGTGCGTTTATTAATAATAAAGGTAAAATTGCGGAGAATGTAGAAATAAAATTTATTATCTTACGAACAAGATTATAAATTTATATATATATATATATATATATATATATATATATATATATATATTATATATATAACATGCATGTTTCAGTTATTTTGGGGAAAATAATATACAGCTATTAAGCACTTTAAGATAACATATACAAAAGTAGAACAAATATTATTATAAAAAATATGTAATACATGAAGCCCAGTGGCTAAATGGTAGCGTTTCGCGCATCCACACCACAGTTCCGGGTTCAAATCTCGGGCTGGACAGGGTCGCAACTCAGCCTTTCATCCCTTTAGCCTGTCGAAAAAGAGTACTAAGCTTGCTTGGGAACTAAACAATGGGGGTTTCGCGTCAGACTGACCACCTGACCCAGATATTTGCTCATGAACCTCAGTGTGCCCAAGTTCACGTATACAGAGAAGGACACAGTAGGCCTTAGCCCTCATAGGCTGTTGTGTCATTGAGTTAAATTTACATAATACATAACACATTTTATCTCTGATATATATATATATATATATATATATATATATACCTTATTTATTCAAATCTCAGCCGCAACCCAAATTCCCAACAAGTTTTTGTGAAAAAGGAAAAATAGTGTTAACTGGTTCATCGATATTCGATTATACAAAATTTATATTTTAAAATGATAGTTAATAAATAGTGAATAATTAGTTATTTTAACAGTATTATAAACTGTTTAATGCATTCATGAATCTTTATTTGTTTTAATCTCTCGTCCAACGAATTTCTTTCATTCGATTCTAAACCACACCCGATTTTTAGTAGCATTAACATAGGAAAAAAGTGTTGCTTAGATTGGAGTAAATACAGTATATGTATTATTTTGAAGATAAATATAAATATTGCTCTTAAAATAATTTAATTCATAAGACACTTGCAACAATATTTGAGCGAAAAAAGAGTAATGTACTGGAGAACAAAACTAAAGGACTCTGTGTAAGAAATATCCATGCATCGTAAAAATCATGAATTGTTGAATGCCGACTTGCAGATATGATGCTGGCAGAAAATTGTACACAACACCATGTATTTATTTTGAAACGAGAAAAAGCGCATTATTGTTGAGACATTTATAGGTTGGACCTGGACACACATAGATGTACAAATAAAAAAGAATGCAACGCAGACATTCTTAAAACACATGCCATTGCAAAATATGTCTATCCATGAAGTTCAATGCAACTACCAACACTTCGGGTCATTATATTTATGACATTATCTAAGAGTCATGAGGTAATTTGTACTATTATTCCTATGTAGAAATGATAGTTCCTTGTTTATTGAAGACTCTTAGTAAGAAGGAATATTAAGATGTTGAACTAAGGCATTTCAAACATTTTATATTATGTTAAGATCCAAGAATTGTGGGGACCTGACGAAACGTTGAATAATCTCGCAGTCTATACAATCTTGGATTGTGCCTGTGCAATGATATGGTATGTTACTATCCATATCATGGAAAGTATTCCCAAAAGCAGCATAAATAAGACCTACACCACGCAACATAATTTCCTTAGTTTTTTTATGGGCGTTCATAGCAATGATGCAAACTAAGGGTTTGCATCGTATGAAGCAGTGCGAGGTCATTCACACAATGACGCGTAATATCATTTGCATATTTAATGAATTTTAATGGTTTTACTCTCAACATACATTATTTAATATAATTACCTCATTAAGATAATAAATGATCCATGCTATGCAAAATTTAATGTTTCAAATTATTTATTATAATTCAGGTAAAACAAAAAACAATATATCAATAACGCATAGTACATGGTTCTAAAAATGACTTTTTATTTTGTAATTATAGCTTAAATTTCTTAAATTACAAATCCACGAGAAAAGTATTATTGTGTTTAAACTGTATTAAGTTTTATCAAAAAGGTATTATACTCACTGTGAGTAATTTGTGTAGTTTCCACTTATTTATTAATCGAGAAAACAAACTAATAGAACAATTGCATTGAGAAGCAAGATAACTATCAATTTTGAGAAGACATAATTGGAGAAACAAGTATTCTAATACAACAAAATGCAGTATATAACCTAAAGAAGACTGTACAATTTTTATCAAATGTAACTTTTAAGGAAATCAAACAGCACAAACGTTTTAGCTTTGATACATTATGTTTAAATATGTCTTAAACTTCCCTGAGGTCATTAAAATTTTAGATGACCGAATTAATTCATGTTCAGTTTTCTACTACTGTAAAACTGCAATGTTAAGCACTAAATCCGTGGCTAGAAAAGAAACGGAATTTACCACTGAAGGGAAATATTCAACCAGAGCGTTATCCTACGTTTCCACAATGATATTGTCTTCTAATATTCTTATTTGTGTCACTAAAAGCATTTCTTTTGAAACCTCTATTTCTTTAAGTATACAAAAGGAGCAATGTACCACATTTAACGCATTTTACCCTAAGCCACAGAAGCGACGGGCGATTGAAAATAAATTCTCTAGCTACGTCATCTTTCCTTTTACGTCCAACGTCCGCTCTCCTTTTTCCTCAGCGAGATCCTCCGCATCTTCCTCGGCTAGAGTTCTCTTCGAACATCCGTCGAAATCCCTCGCTCTTCAAAGCATTTACGTTGAAGGTTTCGTACAAAAGAAAGAGCGGTTGGCGCGGCTTAGATTTAAGAAAAGCGGTTGACAAAATGTATACTTTATGGATTGCGAGCAATTTAGGGACTTTTTAGGGTTACTTCTAGACATAAGATGTTTTTCCTTTGTTTCTTTTGTTTACTTTACGTTGTTTAAAATCGTAAATGCAACAGCGATATTTTGACCAGACTCCCGATTATTCGTGATTTGTTTCGGTTTTATGGGATTTATGAAAATGGAATGCGTTTCATTTTCAAATGTATCTTGTTGCATAACTTAAACGCAAATGAATTTCTATTTTTATCACAGATATTTTTTTTTTCCCTTTCAGTTTGAAGAATCACCGTAGTGGTTTTTTGACAAGTCCGCCCTGTGTGTTAACTTTTTAGATTAAATTATTTTTATACATTATTTATATTACGGGTATTGTCATATATATATAACAATAATCGTGTGTAATATGTTCATTCCAATATTTTAAGAATAATTGTTAATTTTATTTTTATTGAGAATTTACGTTTGCCATTCAATATATATATATTTTTGTTTATTTACATATAAGTCAGTCTTTAAAATTGATTTTCTGAAATTATATCTTTATTCTAGTTATCACATACTTTTGTGTATATTCATTACATGTGTATGTGTATGATTTACTATTTTCAAACAATTGAAATTAATTTTGTGTATATAATTTTGTTACTAATATTTGATTTTAAAATAATGCTTTCATGTATAAATAAGTCGTATATATATAGTTTACGTCATAGATTTTTATTTTATTAAATTAATGAGTACCAGTCATTCACTTCCTGGTAAAGATATATATTCTTTAGATCTGCTTGTGTATTTTTGCTTTCAAAAACAAACATACCAACACTTCCAATTTAAAATCTAATAATTGTTTGCTAGAATTTTATTGTATTCTTGGATTTTGATTATGGCATCTATATATATTTTAGAGGCATCACAACTTCCATTTAAGGTATCCGACTACGTTCGGAACCGTGATTTTGCGAAAGCGCATAAATGGATAATTTTCATGATATTTAGTGTCACTTAGATTAGAATACATGTATACAATTGTTTTAAGGATATTTTGACAAAAAGAATTATTTAAGTACAATATTTTGGCAAAAAATTAACTTAGAATAATTTTTTTTCAAAATGTTCTCCTTTTGTGAAAAATGCTTCTATTATAATAATATTTTGCATGTATATAGCTCAGACCTCTCTACAGAGGCTCAACTAGAATTTTTGAAATATATAACTTAGAAGTGGGTTTATCCATATTTTACGACAACAGAGGGGAGCAATTTTAAGAAAAAAATGCCGATCATTATTTCAATTGGTTGTAACTCTGAAAATAATGTGAATTTTTCAAAAGTCCTAGTTGAGCCTCTGTAAAGAAGTTTGAACTATATAAAATCAAAATATTATTATAATAGAAGCATTTTTCACAAAAGGAGAATATTTTGAAAAAAGGTTATTCTAAGTTAATTTTTTGCCAAAATAGTGTATTTAAATAATTTATTTTTGTCAAAATGTCCTTAAAATAATTTTATACATGTAGTCTAATCTAAGTGAAACTAAATATCATGAAAATTATCCATTTATGCGCTTTTTTAAAATCTCGGTTCCGAACGTAGTCGGATACCTTAAAATTATCATTTGGTTTTACAAAATATCAAAAAGACAGAAGGATATTTTTAAGAAATCCATTTCTATAAAATCAAACACTAGGTAATTTTCCTTATACTTTTAATATTCTTATGAAACGTATTTTTGCTAATCATCTTACATATTATATATTTATGCTAAATTCATACAAACAGAAAAACCCTCAGATTTTAAGTAGGTTTTATTAATGTATCGTATTCACTTATTCTTAACTCAATGCTATTTGAAGAATAAAATGTATAATTTTTTTTAAATATTTCCTAGTCAATTAAAACCAAATTGCGATAATATATGTTTAATTTTAATAACATAATACATAGGAGTCGAGTATCTGGAATAGTAAATAACCAAACAAGTAAATCTCTCTCTCTCTCTATCATGGAACTGTCATCATTTACTAATTTCCATCTATAAGCGAATATGAGCTGTACCTAGAAGAATGTGATAGCTTCCGCGGTCAGTCACCGTCTCCAATAGGAAATTAGTACGATCAATAATCTGACCGTGGTCCAAGTTCGTACGTTAACAGACTAAATACCAGAATGAGTAAAAGCTCTTATACAACCGGAGATTGTAAGCGTAAGTTTAACACAGGATCGTGCCAAAATAAACCAAAATATGATATGACAGCAATACGTTATACTAACAATTAGAAATAAAAAAAGCGAACATTAGGTTACCTCAATGGATAAAAGTACACAGATTGTTTTATTTATTTAATTACTTAAATTGGTGTGCTCCATGACAAAATGCCATTACCCATGCAAAGTACAGAATTCGTTTTAAATGTTTAAATAACAATAGTGTGTGTTTTGTTTAAACTAATTTTACGTAGAATTAATTATTCTTTATAAAGTTTAAGCCACAGCTTGATTTACGGAACAAGAAATATATAGAGAGACAGATTCAGTGGTTAGCGTAAAGAAATTCAAAATAAAAACACATCGTTATAGCCAATGTATTACAATTAAGAAATATATTATTAGTATTAAATATTTATTAACGTTAGGAGGAAATCTATAGAAGTTTTAGAAATTTAATTTACATAACATATAATAAAAATACGAAGAAAAATTTAAATGATGTTTATTATTATTATTATTATATTTATTTTTAAATAGCCATCAATCACCGCCAGGAAAAAAATTATCAATGAAGATAAATGGCAAAAAATATTTTAAATTAATATTACTATACTTTTTTTAAATTACACTCCAACTACCTAAAATTAATAAAGTACTTGATGTACATTAAGTATTCATTTTAAAGGTATATTTTTACAATTTTAAATGCGTTTTTTTTGCTCTAAGCAAAGCTTAAGAAAATTGTTATATATATACATAATTTATAATTTGTATATAATTTGGTATTATGTTTATGTAATTATAGATGTGCCTGTTGCCGTTCCAATATGGTACTTTAATAATCGTGAAATTAAAAAAGTTCTGTCCTTAATATATATATATAATTAACGTTTGTTCATCTTATTTTTTTTAATTTGTAACAGTCCTGACCCTCCAGGACTTTCGCATAAATAATTATCTCTTATTTATCACTTAGAAATTAAAACATTGTGGCATATTTAAATTAAATTACATATGACATCGTCTTCCGATTATCTGGACCAATCAGAAGAGGCGTCTTCGGAAATCATGTGATTTTTTAGTTCTTCTGTGTTTGCCGCTCTGTATAAAATATATATATATATATAAGGATATATCTCGTATAAATAATTTTCGCAAACGTCACTATTGTGCTTGACGATCATTTCTCTATTTCTCCGTAAAATGCAAGAAGTGAATTTTCAAAACATTCTTCACAGAATTATGTTATCCCATTTACCACATATCTCTCATTACTTTAATTCTATTAAGCTATTTCTGATCTGACCTTAGTAATTGACAACCGGTGTTTATATGCATATATACAAATGCTTTACAACCAGGTAAAAACTACACAACATAATATATTATTATTTATAAAAAAAATATTAAGTAATTGTTTCAAGGAAAAAGATTAGTAAAAATAAATTTAAATTCATAACATTTAATAATTTAACCATGAATGATATTATTTTAGAATATATTTTTTACACGAGAGAGAGAAAAAAAAGAACTGAAATTGGTACTATATCACACTTATTTTTAAAATAATGCAAATAATGCATTTTATTCAGGAAAATCACTAGTAATTAAAGTGTTGCTCTTTTATTGAGAAATTTACAGTTTTCACCTAGATTTCTCCTTTTATTTATGCCTAGATTTAACTTACCTAAAAATTCTTTATATATTTTAGTAATGATGTAATAGCATGCTCAGTTAAGGATGTTTTGATATTTGATCCTGTACTTCCTGAGCTTTTAAATTGTTCTAAAAATAATTTTATGAACTTTAACAAATTTTGTACCACACACACAATACGCAATCATTACCAGTGTGATATAGCACTGTGCTTGAAAATCATTGAGTAGTAGCGATTATTATATAATCAAAAAAATATAAAATAGTATTACTTAAGAAAATTATTTAATGCAACTTACAAAATATTTAATAATATAATTCCATCGATTATATTTTAATATATTAAAAAATAATATTTTATTATATTAACATTTTTGACGGAAGTAAGAGTAACTATAATATTTTTAGAGAATAAAAATATTACCCCAGTAGTTCACTCCAAAAGCATTTAAAATTTAATATTGCAAATATTAAACACGTTGAGAAATTTTCAAGAAATTAATATAAATGTTTTAATGGCATTAATGAAAATTTTTAGTCACAAATTTAAAAAAAAAATATCGTAATATCATCTGAAATGAAAGATATTATTGCATTATTATAGAGTGAAATGTACGGCTTTATTGTACAAAATTAAATAAAAATATTTATCTAAACATACTTTTATATACATTAAATTGTAGGCTAAAAAATATATATAATTTAAAAATAGATGCTGCTTTATTACAAAACATAAATTCATAAATATAATTGTAATATTTAGTTAATTTCTTTAGCATTTACTAACATAATTCAAAGTCAATCTATTTTATTCTTGTATTTAAGTTTAAATCTTGGGTATTTCATATTTGAATTATATTTATCGGGATTTTAAGGATAAAACTTGCTTCCCAGATTTTTCAAAGTTTAGTCGCAATATGGCTGATAAGCAGGACATTTTAATTCTAATTTATTCTCCTGCACATTTAGCTGAGATATCCTAAATCGTTCATTCTTTCTCAGTGTATTTTGCACCCTGTCTTATCCTGTGTATGCTTTGTCATTTCGCCTGACGATATTTTCATTGACAAGCAAATAATTTGAGATGTTAAGCCGCTTTTATATTACGGTTCTTATTTCAATTTGGAATAACTATCTTTTCTTTCACACACGGTGAATTCGATAATCTGATGACGCGTAACTTAGTCACATGAGTAGAGAAGGATTATAATGTAATTCTTTAAAAGATAATTGCAACATTATCTGAGTTAACGGGGAAAGTGACAACAAATACAGCTCTATTTTTCAGTGTTTTAAGTATCTTGAAGGTAAATTAATCCATGAATTGTGCAGGAAAATTGATGATGCAGATTTTAGGAGTTTTAAGAAGGTACAGATGCAAATCTAAATGTGATTTCAATTGTTATTAATTGGGTATACATTATATTGTTTTATCAGTACGGTTTTAAAAAGTTGTAAGTATATCAGTTAAGGTAAAGAAAGTTGTTAAATGATTTAAATATAGCCTAAAAAGATGCCATTTTTAACAGTTTTACCTAATAAGGCATATCTACCTTATTATTGTTTTCTATAGTAAATAAATATATTTATAACAAATAAAACTCAAAATTTTCAAAACTTTCTTTTTATACAATAAAAAAAATACTATTTTCATAAATTAGTTGATTTGATTGATTTGATTAGTAACATACCACACTACGAAGTTACACTAGGACTACTGGCGACGGACCTTGCCATTTTGAACCACCTATTTCTATACGTATTTTTTCTAAGTTCAACAAAAATAGAATACTGTAATTGTAATTAAACATGATTTCTAGCACTGTTAAATATTTTCTTAAAAATATTCAATGAATAGCATATTACTTCATTATAATATCAATATTCTTGTGTAAATATATTTTTTCTTAACCTTACAGCAAAAATGCAAATTTGTATAAATGATGTATCTGTATGTATAAAGCTCATTTATGTAAGAAATTCAATACGATTATTACATGTGAGAAAAAATCAGAAACTTTTTAAAAGTATTACTCCTTAATAATAAATTCAGGAATTTCCAGTGATCTCTGAGAAACGCTTCATTTTTCCTTGCATAGATAGGATTAAACTTTTCTCTGAAAATAACAGTAGTAATTTAATTCCATTTGTAGTCATTTTATGTAATTATTTCCATCTAAATTATATTATTTCAACTTCAAAAATATTATTTATTGTTTATTTCTACGTTAACAAACGATTATTTTGAAAGCTTTGTTTTGATAAACACTTATGATTCCATCTTCATAATAATAACAATCCCCTGAGATTTGGTTTCGTATTACTCAAATGGAAATATAAGTATTTCGCGATTTCATTTAAATTACCCGATAGTTACAAAATAAAGCCACATGCGGGAAAGATCCTAATATTTGTTTTATTATTGATATATAAACAAATATATTACAAAAAGGATAAACAAGTAATTAGTGATCAAAGCCTGACGTTATTAATCTTTGCAAGATTGTAAATAATTTCCAGATCACATTTTCTTTAATTTGCCGCTAGTCATCATTGTAAGCAAACCACTCGGATAAATAGGTTTTAAAGAAGGAGCTTCTAATTCTCAGAAGTAAACTCTGATTTTTTTTCTAATTACACATGAAGAAAACAGTAATAAATTTTCAATGTGCTTCTTTATTTCCAATTCAATTTAGCTGAATTGTACTTCTGTTATATAGTTTCACCGATCTTTTATCACATACTTTTGAAACTTTTTAATTTCTTTTATTCTTCCAGGTCCAAGTAGTTTAGGCATCTAGATTTTTTTTTTGATACACGGGGTTGACTTATAACATTATAATTGGTATGTATAAAATACATTTTATAGAGAGAATGTCTTCTTAGGGTTAATGAGCTAGAAAAGGTCATTGATCAGCGCTTACTAAATCCTGGCAGGTAATTTTTTTTAAGGCAGCATGCCGATTTACCATGCTAGAAATTTTATATTCCATATTTTTGTACCTTCGGTAGAAGTTTATACTCAACCATTACAATATGCTGACGTCTATTAATGTTTTATTTATCAATGAATCTTTTACTCGGAATTGTACCTTTGCCAATAGATTGACTGCTATGATGCTTTAGTTCAAAATCAATTTTTTTCTTCTTATAATAAAACCAGCCTTATTCGATTAAAAAAATGTTTATGTACTTTAGTGTTAAACCAGATTATCAGAGGTTAAAATTTCTTATTACTCTGATATTTACATTTTCATACAGATGCAATCAACAGCTGTAACCAAGTTGCAGTACAAAAGTTATTTATTTTGATGTGTCATTTTAAACTAATTCAGAACTGAAGATCAACTAAACAAAAGCATTTCTTGCCACCACCTGTAGGACTATGCTTAGAGAACCACGGTCAATCTGAAATGCATCGATTTTTACGGCACTTCAGCGTGGAGCTAAAAATAGCCAATGAAGTTCATATAAGTTCTCATCCTAGGCTATTCATAGCCTAAAACTGTTGCATATACTACTTCATTCCACACACACTACTCTTCTAAAACCGCCATAAAATGTATACTTATATCAGGTTTATTGTTGAAAAACCCATATCTGCAGCGACGTTCACCCTAAACTATTTCTTGCATCACTGAGCATCTGATGTAGTTTATGCTTGTTGAGCAACCACGAGTATTGACGATTAGAAACACTTAATTGCGATTTAGATTGGCACTTATATGTTGGATCATCCTACTGAAAAATATATTGAAAGAGCGAGGTAATATTTATAATTCATGTTATGTTTGCTTTCTAATTATTTTTTTCTTTAAAAGTTGTAATTGAAAAAGAAGCAATGCTTGTGGAATGAAAGAGACGCTGATGAAATTTAAAATAAAAGGATGTGATTAGACTTCGGAGTATGAAGTTTCACATCACAGAAAAATATGCTTTATTTTTGGTTTATAAATAATGGTTTCTAGAAAATTTATTATTTTTTTTGCAACTTCATCTGACCATGAGTGAGTGTGATAAAGAGTAGGTGAGAGATTCAACATTAACTGTAATAAATATTTAGATGATACGTACCATCCATTTTGCATCGTAGAATCGTTGATATTAGGAGAAAGAACACAAAATAAAAACTAGATGCTTGTAGCAATTACTTTAATTCAGTTTTTCTATACTTTATTTTGTTTTATTTTAATTTTAAATATTTAATTTTTTAAGCAACTTAATATTTTTTAATGGAAGATGGATTCCATGAATGGGAGACACACTTTCACACCAGTTTTTAAAGTATTTAAATCATAAATATGTCAATGTGCTTATATGTTATGTGGAAAATGTGATTATAGTACTAATTTTGCATTAACACCAGTGATTATTCATAATAACCCCTTAAGTCGGTAAATGACATAAATTATTGAATACTTAACGCATTAACCGATTTCATCATATATTCAAAGTTGAATGTGATAAAAGTCCATATCTTTACTAACATTTGTCCAGTTGGCCCATTTGATTAGCTTTTATCAAGATGTAAGTCATTGAAACATTTTGAGTTTGAAGCCTGTTCGTTATTGGCGGTCTCTATCAATACTGGATGCATTAGTTTGCGCATAGATTGGTTGTGTGGGATTTTAGCAATATGTTTTAACCTGTTGCTAGCTAGAAGCTTTCTTTTCCCTTATAGTATTTTGTATACTATTGAATAATGACTGATATACTTGAGCTTTGGAAATATAAAGCTAATAAATATTATGAACACTAAGAAAGTAAATTATGGTTTTCGGATGAAAGTAAGATATAACTTGTTAAAAGAAAATGCATTTTAGTAAAAGCAAAAAAAGGATATTACCATAGACTAAAACATACCGCGTAATGAAAGTAAGCAATGGTGAAAAACTTATATCCCCCTTAAGTAAGGGCCTCTGTTACATTACATTTTACATGTACTTTGAAAAGCTTTTTTACCATAATTCATACAAACTCAAACTCAGTGGCGCGCAGCCCATGAGGGCCAGGACCTACTCTGACCATCTCAGTATAGGTTATCACTGGGTGCTGAGATGCATGAGCAGCAGGTGGTCAGTCTGAAGCGACACCCCCAGTGTTTAAGTCTCCAAGCAAGCTTGGTACTCATTTATCGTCCCACTGCTGTAGAGATGAAAAGTTAAGTCGACCTTACCCACCCCGGGAATAGAACCCAGACCTGTGGTTGTGGAAGCTTGATACGCTACCACTCGACCACTGGGCCTACCATAATTCATGATGAGCATTTATCTGTAGACCATGGTGGTAGAAACAAGATTTTAAAAGAATTTCGAGAAATACGAAAACATTCTCTGGAAACACGGCAGATTTGTTCAAATTCGTGTGAAAGTTTTAAGTATTCGTATTTATCGGAACCTAAGATAGAACTTGTTTATTCAACTGTCCTTCAAGAGATGAATTTGATGCTAGTTAGATCAATATGGCATGCATTGTCAATCAGATGAAGGCTTTAAATTAATATTTGTCTACCAAGACTAATTGAGGAAGTTCGTAGTATTGCGTGCCTTAAAAGCAAGCTTCAGAAGAGGCTGCATATCACCTAATTGTTATTTTTATTATATCTGGAGTCCCCACTGCACTACAAAATAACAACCATAGCACAGTAACGAAATCGTAAAAGCTTGTGCAATGTGGCTGGGTTTGCGAATTGTGAATGGAAATTCTAGCCACTGCTAGACTCAAGATACGGTTGAGCGTAAAAATTAAGATATAGAAAATAAGCTACGTTCTTGGTTGGAAAACAATCAAACTATCAGATGACAAAAAAGGCTACGTTTGGGCAATTTGAAAAAGGCATTTCATGAAGGTATCGTGTACTTTTATGAAGCATTGTTTGGAATAGCATTAAAAGTAGGTTTTAAAACGGCTTCTTTCCAGAATGACTATCGAACACCTTAGTAACGGAGAAGAGCTTTGAGCTTTAATTGAGATATTTTTTAACGCTTCCAAAATCACCAATAGTTCAATAGATTATTTTAATTTGGACAATAACGATTAATCACAAAGAGACTCTCAACTTGAAGAGAATTTTGAGACTAAGAAACAGTATGAAACCGCAGTCTCTTTAAGCCATATAGATATCTATAACTAGCAAGAACAAATAAGAAAACATAGTAGTAGCTCTAAGAAAGTTTAGAATCACAGACGAAGAAAAGGATGATTCAAATCCTCGTCATAAAAAATAGTTACATAAGGTACCAGACGCTGGCAGAACAGCAAGTGAAACACGAATCATGTTTGATTCCAGCAAAAAAGTTGTATATATTTGTATATGTGTGGGTGTGAGTGCCATAGCGCTTGTATTTTCTAAGATGTTGTGAGAGTTCTTAATATCAAATTGCTTCTAATTAGAAGAAAATTCTTTATATTTCCTATTGATCGTTCTCTCGAGGTAGTTCAACATTATTATTTTATAATCAAAATTCCCAATTCCTTACTTTGCTGGTCTGATTTGCATTAAAATTTTAATTTTCTTTAAAATCTTTCAAATGGAAAGGTAATTTTTACCTTATATTGCAAAGCAAGATTCCTTTGTTAACGTGTTAAACATTTAGTCAAATAAACGCATCTATTATTTTCATTCCGGAAAAACCAATATAGAGGATTATAACTGAGGTTATTAATTCTATAGTGAATGTGATATCATAAGTAATAAATAATACTTTTGTGGAAAGTTATTGCATAATATTCTATTTTTTTTAAAAGTTTGTCGTAGCCCTGAGATTTATTTCACCAATTTCGAAGCTTATTGGTTAAATCAAAGCCTAGTTTCTCCAAAGACTTATCATGCTGACTTAACCTGGGTTCACAGGATTTGAAAATTAATAGAGTGAATATCCAGCTAAGAAAATTCTTTATCACTTGACCGTTGTCCAAAATTACGAGTTCTTAGGCATAAGCTTTCATATGTCTTTACAAGCACATTAATTTGATGCAAACTATTCAAATGTAATTTAAATAATAATAAAAAAATATTCCACTTAGAAATATAAACATGGCTTTTCTCTTTATCAATCAGTTGATGAAGAACTTTATTAATTTTTCTACTGAAACATAACTTTAGCTTTATTAAAACTGTAAGAAAACATTGCATTAAGCAGCAGTATATAACGTAATTAATAATGTGAGTTTATATATGATTTAATTCAAATCCTGAGTGAAAATGTAATTTAATAGCATTAATGTTCATCAATGAATCACGCGAAATCGAACAGTATCGTATTTTACATCTAGTGGCCAATTTCAACTGCTTATGGTAATTTAGGAATAAATTTCTGCGCCATTAATAAGATATAATTTACACACTTATATTCATAATTTATATAAATTATTGAAGTTAGCATTAATTTCTCTCCAAATGAGTTGATCGTTCCCAATTAAGTGATCACATCATTAGTCACTCTCTATCTATATTTTAAATGACAGCTTAAGAATTAAATATTTTAAGTGTTCTGGATCATGCGATAACAAATTTTAATGAGTATTTCTCGTAAGCTGTTGATGAAACAGGAGGTTCCCCTTAAATGACTGTTTTCTGGGAATAATTATGCTGAACAAAATAGAAATCCTGTTTCTCAAAACTTAGCCTTTTAATAATTTAAGCTTATAGAATTCTAAAAATATATAAACGAGATTGATTTTCCTCAAGCAGTTATGTATATATATATATATATATATATAAAATACGGTTTCTCATAATAACCCATAAAATTATATTAAAATAGTTCCTAGACTTAAATATTTAAAAACATGTTTACTTATCTACTTAGATAAAAAAGGGATCATGTGCTGAAAACATGTTTTGAAATATATTCTGAAATATCTGTTTTGTTGATTTAAGGATATTTTAACAGTTGTCCCAATGTAAACTGGTGCTAAAAATGTGACAAATTTTACTTTTCATGGATTATCTCATGAAGTGTAGCGGATATAATTTAATAACATTTAGCACAAACATATGGCTCTTAAGCGTATGAAAGTTTAAAAAAAAGGTTACAAAATGGATACAAAAAATGATGAAATATATAGGAATAATATTGTACAACTTTCTCGATTCAGATTCATGCTGGAAATGAAGCAGTTGATGAGTCACTGTGGTAGTCGGTCCATCTTCTCCAGCAAAACTGTCTTCAAATCTCGAAAAATAAAACTAAAAAGAATCTGGAAAAGCCAACAAATAAACAAGTGTTATAAGAATTAACTAAACGCTATATCTTTATATCTCACTGAAATCACAGAGCTTCTGTCAAGAACAAAAGAGAACACACTCGTCCAATTTGATGTTCCCTCTGTCCAAACCTCCATTGACATACTGGTCCCTTTCTTAGATGTTGTAAGACGTGTAGTGGGTTTCTGGTGCTCTACAGGTAAAAATACAATGATAATCAGTGACTAGGAGAAATCTGGAATCATTTGTGAATAGAAAGGTTTGCTGCATATCCCTGTTCCAGTGAAGATACTCTCTGAGCCATGTTATATGGACATTTCTATGTGAGGAAGAGTTTAAGCAGCAAGTTTTTATCATGTAGGTATCAGGAAAAAATAGCCTTTTAAACTTTCTTTAACTGCGTAAAGTTCTTGATATAGATTAGAAGTTGCCTTCCTGTTTTGCATTGGTTCAATCATCAATTATCGGTCTTCTTTGTTTGTGTAGGTTCTTGAAACAAATTATTCAGGCTTTTTCTGTAAGGATTCAATCTTATTAGTCTATATTTGTTTGTTGTAAAGGTTGGTGTACTTCATTTTCACTGCTTGATTTTGAGTTTCACTGAATGGGGCAAAAAGATCACAGAAGAAAAAAAAGTGTGAGAAGCAATGAGGTATAGAATATTTCAGCATATGCTATACCCTGCTTGGATCAGCATATTTGTTTAGATCCAAAAATTAATATTACACCCAGTATTTTTCAACGATCCAACTAAATTTTGAAATTATTTTAATTTTCTCTCAGCAACTGTGTATATTTAATCTATGATAAAAATCATTTAAAGTTTATCTGAACAAAAATACTTTTCTGCATTTGTAATGTAATAATCATAACGTATGTTTTGTTTTCCCTCTGATTTGTCACTTTGATTTGATTAAAGCATTAAAAAAAATTGGAATTTCAGAGAAAAATTCAATTTGTAAATATGTACTAATGTTATTGAAAATATATTAATGCTCAAGTTATTAATACGGCTTACCAAAACCTCCAGTGCAAGCATAAAATTATTAATTTAATCTTCGATATGCTGATTAATAGAAACTTTAATCAGACTTTTTTCTACAAAATAAATTTAGTATTGTGTTAATATTCAGAATGAATAATATCGTTTAGAATAATTCATCAAAATACTTTGATGTGTAGCAAGCTATACCACTGCTGCAATGATAAAGTATGTATCTTAAGTTATGTATATTACTGAGAGCAAATTGAATTTATTAAATCTAAGTCATGAATATATATATGCAATTATATAATGTATATAATATATATGCATGTGTGTGATAATATATTACGATATATATGTAATGATTCTCAATTTCAATTCTCTTGAGAGGGATTTTCTTTAATGTATTTTTGTTTGCCCTGAGGTCTCCATTCCTTTGAATTTGTTTATTTATCCATCCAATGGGAATACAAATATTAGCTACAACTTTAGTTCTCAAAATAGTGCCACTTCATCAAATATTTGTTGTGAGCTAACGCAATATTGCATCATACGATGGATCTGACTAATTGGTTTGTAGAAAGAGAAAACGATTTTGTCCATCTTAAACTTGGCTCGCACGTTTTCGTATTGCTGTTGTAAATCGTTTTTTTTGAAATAAGCCTTTTATGAAATATCATCGTGAATTAACACTAGAACGTCCATCGGTGTCAGCTTGACACCTGATCCTTTTCTGTTTGTTCTCATTTCCGCATTTTTGCTCTGGGAATTAGAAAAAATTTTGTAACTTTTAATTATTTTCTATGATAAATACACAGTAAAAGCTTTGTGGTTCTAGGTTAGTTAAAAGAAATTTTATAACTAAATATACTTAAAACGTCTGCTGGGGGGTGTCAATGGTATCTCATATTACTATTAGTAAAACAAACATCCCAAAATACTATCACACATTTATATGACCTTGAATGCAGTGTTATTGGGTTAACAGCGAAACGGATCTTATTTTTCTAAAATTGCTGTGTCTAAGTGTTTCGTTACATAACATTTAGTTATCTGCTCATAAAAAAATCATTCGATTTTCGAGACTTGTGCAGAACAGACACCCTGAAACGATGGCTCCTAGAAAAGGTCTAAGCCCTGATCAAATTACTAATTTATTGCGAGAGATTCTGAGAATGAATACAGATGGTGGGGAACTGTGTGTGTGTGTCTTACTCTAATTTAGATTCTAATGAAGATATAAGATTGAGTGAAAGTGTCTGTGAAGAATCTGAAGAAAAAACATATATAATTTATTATATTTCAGTAAATCCTGATATATATATCACTAGGGATGCACAGAATGGATAGTTCATAATAGTTATGTTCCTGGTAGATTTACGACTCGAAATGTTTTGCGACAACTCAGTGGAACAACAAGTTTCGCGAAACAATGTCAACGTCAATTTCTTATGATGTAAAGGGTCATAAAATACGTTAATTACGTGGAATAATATTAAAAAAGTCAAAACTTAAAACCCTACTGCACAGTAGTCCTACAATTATTTAGTTACAAAAATTATTTTATATATTTAATGTCGCGTTCAAAATGACACCAGTGGACGTTTAAGGGCAATCAAAATTCAGGATCTTTTAGTGTTAATATACGAATTCAACATATTTTCCTATATCCTTTCGAGTATGATTACCTGTAAAAATTCAACTGAGTACCTCCCCCCCCATGTCTTAATTAGCACAATTTAAATAAATTTAAATTAAACTGTAATCAGTAGCTAACTGAGTGTTTCCAGAAGTAAAAATAAACTTGAGTTATTCTTATTTTTGCTGAACATAAATTTCGACATATTGTGATGCATATTTTATGTGGTTCTGCTGTTAACTGTGAGTAGGACACTGAAAGGTTTGTAACATAATTCTTAAAAACATAATTCTTGGATGCATCATTTATACGCATGAAACAAATAATGTAGATGTAAGACGAGCTAAAATTTAAAATTAATATTAAGTTATGAAACACCTGATAAAGTTATTCCCAAAATATATCTACCGTATAAAAGGGATTTCGGTATTTAAAGTAATAAGCCAAGAAATATTTAACTTCATAATTAGTTTTAAGAAACTTGAAAAAGAAACAATTATGAACAGATTTCTATTAATAAAAATAAATGGTTCCAAGACTTTTTTACACTTTCATTCATAAAATAAAACAGTTATTCGAGCACAAAACTATCCATACCTGCATATAGCACTTTTTGCTAAATCATGATTTTTGTACAAAGTAACCTGCTTATATTTTAATATAATTCGATAAAAAAAGCTTCGCAACATTTGAATCGAAGACCAGAAATATATACTACAATACATACTAGTATACATATATCGACGTTTAGAAGCGAATCCTAGAGAGGCCTGCCTTTTTCACTCACTTCAGATTCATCCATGCATAAGGTAACCTCAGAAATATAAAACAAGGCACATCACTCCACCTTTAGATGCTCGAAATCTATGTTTCACATTTATTTATGGATAAAAAGGGATGCCTTAGCCTTCAGATCTCCTGTAAAGTAAGTGTAGGAAATTTAGCTCCAAAGATATTTTGCATTCCTGCTGGAAGATGGAAGGGGGGTATTTTATGGAAATAAAAGCGTGGTGACATGGTAATATGGACACATAAGATGTACGCAACGGGGTGTAAAGGCACAGCTTGTATAAAATTTTCTGCTGTTTACGATTTCAACCAGCGACTCAGAAACTTTGCTGGATTGCACCCGAAGAAATATGCTTGCTTTTTTTACTTTATCACTTGAAGGGGAAAGTGCACTTTCATGGGGTATTTTTACAATGTCGCTTTGGTATTTCGAGGGAACTTGTTCTGGGCATGGTGTGGTTCCATTTTTCGAGAAACAGAATTTGGGCTAGCAACATTTGTAACTTTTATCCTTTGGAAACTTATCCGTTCCTTCGGGAGCGGAGGGGGGATAGATCAGGACAAAATATCATAGTTTGATGATTTTAAGCCACTCAGAAGAAATATTAAAAAACTTAATAAAATATAACATAGACATTCCAAAGGTAAAATAGGGGAAAAAATAAAGAGAGGCTTCGGACATCCACCTAACATGTCATTGAATCCCATTGTAAATCTATAGTATCGCATATTTTTATAACATGAAAACATTAAATTTGTATTTTGTTATTTTTCTATGAGAATCTAAAATATTTGATTAGGAAAATCCATTTTATTTCGAACTAGATATACTCCAGTTTTGGACACCAAGAATCTTAAAATATTTGAACAAAAGCGCATTGGTAATGAATCTCAAAGGACCCCTTTTACAAAGCATGCCATTATATGAAATGTGAAACGACAATAAAATAGAAGAATGCTATTTAGGGGGAAAGCTTTCTTAAAGTGGCCCGGTGTTAAACGCATTTTTGAACCAATCAAAAAGACTATACCTGGTATTTTAGTAAATAAACATTCACAATCTTGTATTATTAAGAGTAATAATACACATGGAGCAGATAAACGATTGTGTGTTTACCTTCCTTTTCAGGTAGATAAATGATAATTTATTTCAGGACAGTTTTCTATCCTCTGTCTAGTCTTTCTAAACCTTTAAGGCCTGGAGACATATGCAGACGTGTTTCTAGCAAATTATATTACAACACAATATAACAGCTATTTCAATCAATAAACTAATTGTTTCAATGTATTAGAAATAGAATCGATAGTTGAATTATATATTACATTCCTATTCATGTTACATAACTTTTTTTTTCATTCAGTATAAATCTTTAAGTCTTAAAAAATATTTAACTACATAGTTTTAAAATATTTTAAATGATTTCTCTTTCTGTATATTCTTTTTTTCTATTTCCTTCTGATACGAGCTATTTCCTAAGTGATATTTGAAAGGAAACACATTGAAGCAGATTTCTTTCAAGTTTGTAATAGATTTAATAAATTTTCTTGAAATGAAGTATTACAAATAAGGAAAAGAAAAGAAAAGAATATCATAATATTTAGCACAGTATATTTAAAACAGTTTAATACATAGCCCTTATGTTTGAAAAGACTTTTAAAAATAAATCAAAATATTTAATAAATAAATTATTTAAATATTTATAGTGTATGCTATTTCTGCACAAAACAATTGTAATTTGTGTTTCCTACAAATAAATAGTTTAAATAAGGTAAGAATATTAAATATTTCTTAAATTTACTTAGTTTACAAGAGAAAGATAATATTATTTAAATCGTAAGCGAATAGCTACTAAAAATAAGATTACATTGCTTAATGATACTTAGAAAGCTGTTACGATATAAAAATGCAGAATTTTTCAAATTAAAAATTAACACTGATTTAATTCTAAAGTGAACAAATAAACTCATTTTACTTCATTAATTGAATCTATTAAGAATTCTTAAAAGTTCAGTTCTATAATAATTCTAATTTCAATTTCTTCGACAAATGAATCCCAATTTGTTCTTTTCTAATTTAAATCTATTATAAAATAAATCATTCTTCAGGAAATTCAAACAAATTGGCTACAATAAAAGAGTTGTTTTAGATGGTAGTACTTTTTTTTATTGATTTGAAACATTCAAATACTCGTAATTTAAATTCAATTCAAAAACAACTAAGCACAATTACAATACTATGCAATGAATAAAAATAAGCAATTGCGAGGAATTTTAATGAGAGATAAAATGCTTGATACAAAATAGTATGATAAAATTTTAAAAATAAACATTATAATAAAACGGGAAATAACTTATTTGTGCAATACATACTTAACCCTTCAATTAAAATGCGGATTTCATTATGTTAAGTCATGGCTCAATGTATTTCTTCTAAATAAGAATGTATTGTTTTATCTTGTATTAAGTATACTTATTTTTATTTTAATAAAAAATTAATACATCGATAACTATGCACACTCTAGTGATTAATTGAAATTAAAGTGTACAATAAAGTAGAATCTACTAGAATAACCTTTAAATTTCAATTAAACTATAACTTTACAAAATAAAATATTATTTAAGATCAAAATGGATTGCACACGACCCATGTATAAATGTTATCTAACAATTAATTACGATGAATCCACAGATTAAAATATTACTGCAAATAACATTCCACAAAATATAACAATTCTAAAATACACAGAAGGAGAGTATAGACTACAATAACTAGAGCAGAAACATTTCCACATGCATGCTTGTTTTTAATTCATATAAATAACCATATAACACTGGTGTTATTAAGAATAAAAATAATAATCAATGGTCTAAGTAAAAGAGATCGTTGCAGCGAAACAGTGAAGTCCGAAACTGACGTATAAGCCTAACATTGCCAGTAACAAATTACTATGACTCAAAGAAACGATTTTTACACTGCCAAATTCTAGACATTTTGAATTTAGACGTATTAAATAAAAACACCCGAGAAACTTAAAATCATGAAGAGTGGCATGTATAGGCCTTGGAAGGGGTTACGATAACTGCTGACACATACATATGATTTGATGCCCATATTTAGGACAAGTTGGTCTATTTGTAAAAAATGGTTCATAAATGTCCAACTCACGACATGCCACTACCAGAAATGCAAGCTTGGGGCTGAGAAAATGTTAACTTAGCATTTTTACAATTGATACTACGGATTTTCTTTTTCTGATGAATCTAGTTTTATCAATGAAAGCATTGGATTTATATTCTATCCTCATATGGGAAGCATCAAGTGCCCATTACAATCAAGTTATCTCGTTAAAAGCCACCGTTAAGTTGGGGTTGAAATTATCTTTGTTGGCATCATTATCAGAAGCATTATCCTATTATCACCAGGTCAATATTAAAACTATGGTAAGCTTTATTTGTCGGTATATCATTCTCTTCTACAACACGTAAGTCTAGCCATAGTTACACTGGGGGAATATTTTCCCTTTAAATGGAAAATATCCTTTTAAAGGGAATCCCCCCCCCAATGTCCTTTACAGTGGAAATATCATTGTCGGATGCCTTAAAGAAAAGCATATCACCCCAGTTAAATGTCCGGAACCCTTTCCTGAAGAGCCCCTTCGAGTATGCATAGGATTACTTGGCCAACGAATTTCAGTTTTAAATCCACGTTTCATGCTTGATCTGGAACATCTGAGGGCATTGGTGGATGGACTTTATTCAGATGCATAATTTGGTGTTAGCATGCCCAAATGTTTCTCTGACTTAATTGCAGCACATTGCAAATACACAGCTATAATCAACCTTTATACAAATCGTATATTGTTGCTGCTACATTTTACATCGAAGGTATATTCTCCAAATACTATGTAGCAAGTACCATATTTTTTTATCTGGACTTGCTCAATAAACAGGTTTCCTGTTTGCATTACATTTTTGTTGCGCTTTTATTGCTTTCTGAGTACAGACTGTCATTCATAATTTATGTGATTGTGGATTTACACACATGCACATGAATACACACACACACACATATATATATATATATACATATATACTGTATTTAAAGGTTTAACCAAATAATCAGATACAACTGACCATAAGTAAATAAATAATAATTCATCCTATAATGTAAAAGAAAATACGATGGGAAATATGTAAGTTACAAAAAAAATAAAAAAAAAAAAGAAACGAAAACAATTACTTGAAAAATATTTTTATTTATTTACATGATGCTATTTATATTAATACATTTATTCAAAATCTTTTTGAGTTTTCCAGTGTTTACTGCACAAAACTATTTACAGTACAGAACTATCTTAACCATATATGAGTACCATACCCAACGCTTGCAGAATCGAAAAACGTTTGCTGGCCTTGTGTGATTTTAGTGGACTGAACAGGTTATATTCTCTAGGATTCAAGTTTAGTCTTTAGACTCTTCAATTTCTCTTCTTGGTCAGTTGATTTGTATCACTGCAGCATATCATGATTTAACATGATTTCTTGTTTCCATCGAATTGCATTTAGAAGCTTACAGAATTTTATGGTATGAGTTCACACACACAGTCATAGCAACACCATATTTCAGGAAGGGAATGCAGAAATTGCTTGACTATCCCAATACACTATCAACATTACCGAACCAGCTGAGGGCATGATCAAAACCTCTTTACGAGTAAATTATCTTTTGTACAGTGTTCATAAATCTAAATGAACATCATACAATAAAGTTGTGCTGCCACCTGTTGACATATTTAGAAACAATTTGCTTCTGATTCCCAAATTATTAAGGTTTCTAACCTTCTGACTGAACTACTTTCGGACATAAGAATCAGAAACACCAAATCATTTAAAATGAGAGGTGTATGTGTATATAATATATAATAGGAAGATGACTGCGTGGTTTTAGAAAGTGGAAAGTACATTTTAAGGGCTCACCAACCTCCTCCCTTATATTTATAGTATTGAACAAATTAACATATATCTAAATTAACACAATAGATTAAACATGTAAATTTATTATTAAAATCATAAAAAAGGAACATGTAGAATTTTACGAGTGTGCTAAGAGCAAAACGGGAATTTAGTAAATAAGAAACAAGTTCAAGATCAGTTATGCTGAGATGTATTTATGTAATTTATGTGAACTTTAAAAATATATCAACGATAATACATCTGTATTAATGATTGTTTTCAAAAACGTTTTAAAAAGAATCAAAATGCTTTATAAATATATTTTAAATATTATTATCTTTATGAAAATGTTAATTATTTCAAATCATTTTTAAGTGAAATTGCTGTTATTATGTAAGAAAAGAAGTAATTTGTTTGAATAATTAGAGAGCTTAACTATAAATACATATAAATACATAAAGAAAACAAACAAGAAATATGTTGAAAAGTATGAAAAATAAACAATAAAACCAAAGATTTAACAAAATATCGAATAAATATTATAAAAAAAGAAGTAAAAAATACATCGGAATTTTTTTAAAAAGACTAAAATATATATATATATATATATATATATATATATATAAGCAAAATAATAAAATAAATATGTAAAATTAGCATAGCAGAAATACAGTTTAAAACAATTAAAAGTAAAACCTTGTAACTCTAAAACCGATTATGACTGAAAAGCTCTACTATAGGCCTGGCCTCATACTTCTTATTAATTCAAAAAAGAATTAAAGTACACTAAGAAATTATATGTATTTATATGTGTGTGTATGCCTCCGAATGTACATCATATCATTTTAAAAATAATGGCATAAAAACTTACAGAGTGTTATATCTATTTCTTACATTTTAAATATCATTATATAGTTTCTTTTTTGTAAAACATGATAAGTATTTAATTTTCGTAGGAATTTATAATTTTTAAGTTTTTTTATTTCTGTGTAGCTAAATTATTGTTGGGATACATTTAATTTAAAATTACAGTTAGATTAAAAGGAATATGTATGTTACAATTACAACAAAAATATTTTTAAAATATTGAACAATAACATTGACTAATTTATCGTAATAGTTAGAACTTAGCAAATGATATGATATTTGTAAATAAACATCAAGAAAATCTGTAAGGGATGGGTTAGTTTTTCTTTTACATGGTATTAAAATGTAGAGGAAGGAAAGTAATATAATAATTAAATTTCCTATTTCAACAAAAATTTATAAAATCATCATAAATACAATGATAGTAAATAACATGAAAATCAACATAGATTTCTTCAATATTTATATCCATAAAATATTATATATATATATATATATATATATATATATATATATGTATATTGAAAAGTTGAAAACAATAGATTATTTAAAAAATTATTAATTTACTGAAAGTAAACAAAAAAATAATTTCTGATATAATAAAATATAAAATACACATTTATACACTGATAAAATACACTTATAAATGAATCAGTACTGTACAATGCATTTTATTATTAATTTAAAAATACTAAGTTAAGAACAAATTTGATAATTACCAACCACCCCATGGGCTTGTATTAACAATTATCTTGATAATTTGTTCAATTTATAAAGAATTCCTGAGATTAAAAGCCACGCGATTCGCTTCCCAGTGCCACCCTTTTTCATGTAGATGCACGTATTTTGAAGCTTTTGAGGAAAAGGGGGAAGAGAAAAAGAATATATAAGAAAAATCTTTCACAAACACTGTGAAGAGCTTTTTTTTTGCATTTTAAATCCTTTGAAATATTTTTATAGATATCAGAGCACAGAAAACATCGCACTTCGGACAGACGTATATATACGCCCAGAAAATTAATGCTTTTGGCTGAGTAAGACGCTTATATACGTTGGAGGCACATAAGAAGTTAAAGTCGTATTACAGCTTTAGTGTCAAAGTACAGTATTATTGAATTCAATACATTGTTATTGATGGAGGGAGGCGCGATGAAAATGGCGATTGAATATTGGGTCGCGAATATTGAAAGTTTGAAACACTGTCTTAAACAGAAATTATTTGTTGGCATGTTCTTTTGCCCTATACTTATGAACAGAAGAAATTGTTTGTGTTTATTATAATGTTTCATTGAATAATAAATATTTTAATAAATGCTTAGTACACATCAAAAATCGAAAAGCTTAAAATATTATTTTCTGTATTCATAATATTATTTCTATTTTATCATGATTTCAACTATATTTTATATTCATTTAGAATAAGTATTTCTTCCTTTTGTCCTTAGATTTATCATATTTTATATTTTGAAGCATTGAAATATGTTTTGTTAAATGATTTCGAAAGCAATTTATGTAGTAAAATTTCGCAAAATTTTATGCAAGAAAAGTCTTTTCAAGAATGCATTTTACATTTAAAAAAGAATATTTATGATAATTTCTATGCTTTCGATTATGCAAAAGACATGCTGTTTCTTGTATTGCATAATCATGAAGAAGTTTTGCATTTCTGTTATTTTGTTTTGGATAATATGGGAAACTATTATAGAAAAAAATCTTAACTCTTTTTTTATGAACTATAAAATGAAATACACCTTCAAATTGTCGTGAGCATTATAGAAGGAGAAGTTTGAAACGACGAAACATTTATTCTGTAGAGAAATCCTAAAATCCATCAATGATAAGTAAAGAAACTTTTGAAAGTACCTATAAATAAGTACCTTTTAAAGTTTTCGGATACATATCGACTGCTACTTCGAAGAGATTCATTATTGTACAGATCTGTGTCTTGTGTCTGAAAATTGGTGTCTTCGTATTAAATATTATTACTCTATTTCGATAAAGATACAGGTTTTTGATATTCAGAAACTTAAATTTACGACTGTTGTCTTTAAATGTTTCCTTAACGGTTTATATGTCGTCGAGAAATAAGCAACCGTTGGAAAAAGTAATGTTTACTTTCGAGAAAGAAAATGTGTTACTTCCTTGGTAAAATGAGGAAGTTCAAGTAAGCAAAACTTAAGGCAAGACTGTAAAATTTCCCTTTTTGTTGTAATTTTTTCGCATTCTTACTTATGAAATGATTGTTGATAAATAAGATAAATTACTTTAATATAAAATCAATATCATGATTTTCAAAAATAATATGTTTTTGTATTTCTTTCCCATTTATTTTTGTTAGAAAAAGTTACACTGTGTGTGAGATATAACTTCAAATCACTAAAATTTAATTCCCAACTCAAATTTATAATTTATCACTAAATAGTTTTGTTTTTCAAGAAATCGAAATAATGGAGAAGCTAGATTAAGTCAGGCATGAAGAGAGGGTCATGCTGAACAGCTGTTCACCACTGCTCATATTTCCTGTTGGTATAATGACCACACTGCGAGATAGAAATTAGATTTTTAAACCGTATGCAACTTTTTCGAGAAGTTCTATCGAAACCCAATTCATCTTTATAAATGAGAACCCTCAAAAACAAAAAAAACTAAACGTGTTGATAATTCTCTAGATGAAGAAGATATTCACCATATGGTATGGTGTACGAGGTTTCTGAACTCCAGACCCACAGAGAATGTTTCGGTTGTTCGTGCAAGTGCCATTGCACTCCGTCAACCCTCTCTCAGGACACTTGAGGCTTTGAAATCTATACTTTTGGAAGAATGGGAGTTGCCACCACAAACACTGATAAGCACGCTCATAAACAGCATGGATGATCGTTGTAATGCTTACAAAGCAATACGAAGAGGCCACATTTCTTATTAGTCCGATCAGCCTTGCTTTGTGATCTATCTTGTTTTGACAATGTTGCTCTCATTTGCATATCACCTTACATTTCACACGTGTGTTTTACTTTCGTTTTAATATTATTGTCTGATTCATAGTTGATGTGAAAGTGAATCGTATTCCTTTGCATGAGAAACTAACTTTTTATTCTCTAGATATTGCATTGCATTTTTTATGTTTGTGACCTTAATTTTGGACACCAGTGTGTGTAATGGAATCATTACTCAACATATTAAAAATTCACTTTAAATTGATTAAATGTATTAAATAGTCACACACTATATACTATTCTGACATCTAGAAAAAAATCAGCCTGTAGAATCTATTTTACTAAATGTGATATATATTTTAAATATATATTAAAAGGCTAAACAGTATTTCAAATTAGAGCCAAATCTCTTGACCGATACATTACATTTGTTTAATGTGAATTATCACATTGAAAATTCATGCATTGGAGCTATGATTAGATGAATTACAATTAAGAATTAGGCGGTTACCACAAATGTGTGAACAGATCATCAAAATTCTTTACTTCATGCATCATATTTTCCTTGAATATGTGATGCTGGAATAACGAAAGATATTTTTATTTGTTGAGGAGCATGGCACGAATCTCTTTTCACAACAAATTTTAAGAATTAACACTTTAACAGGTTTGTCAGTACACCGTACGGGCTACCGAAAGCATGCTACAACCGATTTGCACGTACAGCGTACGGGCACTGATATTTTCTCCTTTCTATATTTGATTTGTATATATTTTTAATTCTTATAGTGAGATTGTTGTGCTAGTGTTTTTAAGAGATTCAGTATGCTCGTAGTACTAAAATACTTCTCTTCCGAGATTTTCTTTCTGGTGAAGGCGAGAACTTTTGATTGAAGACCGAAATATAGATTTTTGAAAATATTCGATAAATAACAGGAATTGGTGAGGCAATGAGCAATTTGTTGCTTGAGCAGAAATGAAAATGGAAAGATAATCCAGAAAAGCCCATATTATCTATGACCCCACTGCAATGTAAGATTTAGTATTACAACACACTTCAAATTGGGTGCGATATACATGCACGCTTACAAGATCCTCGACTATTTGAAAAAGTGGTACGAGCATTAAATTCTCTTATAAGTAGGAGATAAAATATTTTAAAACATATTACAAATCTTTCATAGCATGCAAAGTGTGCTTATAAAAAGCAAACATTTAGGGCGTCTTGTGTTCCAAAATTATAAAATAAAAAATAGTATCAAAACTTTAAAATTAAAATAAAATTCTTGCATTTTCGCATTCTGTTAAGTATTATGCTCAGTTATATACAATAAAAAATGTGCTTTTTTAGGAACATTTTAGGCAAAAAAATGTATCTTTCGAAAGGTTAAAATCAAAAAGTAGAAGGAAATTATAAGAAGACGTAAAAATAACAACATAAAAATTGTTACATACTATTAATAATATAAATATAAAAATAACAATAACATTTTTATTTATAATAACGGGCTTCGAAATTGATAACTAGCTTATAAGAAAATACTCAGTAGATATATAAGGCTCAAAGCCATATATATATATTTATTTATTAAACTTTATGTAAGAGTCTTTAAGTTTGATGAAATCACATAATCACTTTACTTTATTGTTACACATACATATATTTGATATTGTATCAATATAATTCAGGATTCTAAAGATTTAAATATATAAATATCAGACAAATAGAAAGTAATGTAATTTTACTTAGGGACCCACACACACACACAACACGGTTGTTTATTTAATTAAATAAAACATTTCAGCAGATCTATTTTGACAAAATTATATGATAGTGAGGGAAATAGCTGCGAATGAGGATTACTGAACATTTTTAAAAGCTGTGATATTTCTGGTCGAAGATGTAATGGATCATCGAGAACACTGGAGTATGAAGCAGTTTTTCCCAGCGTCACTGGAGACTACGTTCACTAGAAATGAGACATTGCAGTGAAAAGATTAGATTTTCGATAAATGGCTTTCCTGAAAAAAGGAAGAAAACTGTGTAATATATGTCTGCCATAGAATACCTGAGCTTTGAGTAATGGTATTAGAGTTATTTTTAGTCTTATCGCTACAAAACACTTCCATGAATTGCAAACCTAGACTACACTGTTGGACAAACTAAAGTAATGGTGTAAGTGCATTACGTTAAAACATATACACCTGTACAACCTGCACAGATTCATTGTAACATCTATGTTGATGTAATGATAGAGCAAAATATTTGCATTCATATAAAACGTTCACAATATAGAGATTTATATTTCCTTTCTACAAATGCTCTTGAAGCATTAATTTCAGAAAGAGTATACGGCCATCTAAAAATATTTCGGATTGGTTTTAATGGATCTAGAAAATTGTAAATATTAAATAAAGTAATTTTGCATGTATAGGCGAAGCAACGAAAAAATTTTCAAAAATAAAATTCTTATTTCTTTAGAGTTATTACTAATCATTGATTCAAAACTAGAAGTTTTACTACAACACTTCTAATTATTAACAATATTTTGATTAATAAGTTCAAGTTGTGTGTGAAAAATCTCAGAAAATATTATTTCATCAGCTTTTAATGCTTAAAATTTTGGAAAATAATGCACAAATATATAGAATTCTACATCTAATATTTTCATAAGTAACTAATATGATTTCTTGTAAATTAAATAATCCTTCAAGACGCAATTCATATGATGTATTGTTTTAGAAATGGGGTATATTAGTATTTTTTTTTAAAAAAAGTTCGAATTTTTTTCGCGAATTTTACCTGGAACGATGGTGGTAAAATAATTGTGCTTCAGTACCTTTTTTGGAATAAAACATTAATTGAATTTATTTTAAGCTACAAAAAATAATGTACTATCATTTATTTCGTAAGAAAAATTGCCAAATTTTTTTCTCTATCAAGAAGTTTGGTAGTTGCTTTATAATTTCATCTGAATCAGCAATAAAACCCAATTCAGACGTGGACATTCACCTAAGAAACGATTGGAGAACGACTTAGAGTTGAACACTTCCTTCAAGTGAATTCAGGTACATATTCTCTAGAATGATGAAAATGAATGAGTCCTTCCTTTGAAAATAAAAATGGCTTCACTTTTTCGAATCATATCTTATTGCTCAATATTTCATTTGGGTGAATTCCTTCAAATATATCGTGACAAATTAAAAAAAAATAAAAAGAACAAGTTAAGTTTCTACTACTAAAAATATGAATCTTTCACATTAAATGCTAAAAATTTCTTTACAATTTAAATGAACAATTATCCAGAACTAGATGAAGGATTGAGCTTATTTTAATTGGATGCAATTTTAATCAATAGCAATGATAACAATGAAATTACCTCTACATTTAAATAATAGGTTGCAAGCAAATTTAGATTCATTATATATTTACACTTCATAAAATATTTTAGCTATTGTGCAATTTTTACTCGAAATACAGTTTTTCGTAAAGAAAAGCAAGTTATAAAACTGCAATAATATAATGTTTCATATCCCTTAATTAGTTATTCTTTCATATACATTTTGAAATGAAGTTGGAAATTTACTCGATTTAATTTTATCCTCATAAAGTATTTATAAGCTTTAATGCAATTTGATTCTTCAGATGTTTATAAATAAAAATGTCAAATCAAAATTCAACCATTCTGGAGATCTAGTGGTGAAGAAACCTCATTGATTAAGACAATAAATTCTGTGAAATAAACACCTTCCTATCGATTCTTCCAAAACAACAAGAAGAAATGTTTGACATATTTTAGACAGTTATTGTTTCAAACAGCTGTATTCCGTTTAGTAGCTTTGTCGACTTTTCCCGAGAAAGTAATTTGATGATGTACATTGGAAAACACTACTATTATTTTCCTTGATGATCAAGATATAAAGTTACTCTTCGGCGAATTTTTCGAACAAGTCAGAAAAATAGAAGGATACATTTCTTCGTTCTTCTAGTCGCACAAAAAATATCATCTCTACAACTGAAACGATTCATTGTCATGTCTTAAATGACATATATGTGATCAAGGTAATTGGATTCTATAAAAATAATGAATCTTTGTTGTTGACTGGTACGATGTTAGATGAACAAACTTTTAGTATAAAGTTACATCTTTAAGCACCAATTAACCTATAAAAGGAAGCACATGATATAATTATACTATAGTACTTAAAAATACGAGAAAACACTGCTATATAAAGCACTGTTTTTACACATTTAGGTCATCTTTAGTATGACGAGATATTTTTATTCTTTACTCTTCATTGTTTATTAAAAATGTGCACACAGTTAACTAATACTGCAAAATCCTCACAGAACATAAATTAGAAATATATAATTTATAATAAATAAGATTTTAAAAAGCCCATGATTTTGCACTTCTTAAATATACTATTCTCAAAATAATACTAAAAATATCCGATATCTAAACTTTCGTTATTTTTCATGCAACTTTTATTATTAGACGTCTGATACAATGGTTACATGCAACTTTAAGCTTTAGATACTCGATTAATTATGCTGTTTTTCTAAAACAAGTAGAGCCCTGATACCATATCTGCTGATTTTTATGTGAAATGACCTTGTGTATTTGAATATGACTCCCCCCTCCTCCCAATTTGCTCTGTTTTTTTTAGACACCCTTCCCTTATTTTATCAATGTTCAGTAATTTTATTCCCCTGAATCTGATTTAAAGGGGAGGAGAGGAATGTTTTAACGTTAAATGACTTCTGGGAGATACACAGGTGAATTCTAAGGCCTGAACAATTTTTGCAAGGAGAAAGATTTTCAAAAATAAATTTACAAATAAGTCAAAACAAATATCGTTTTTTTCAGATGTTTTTCGCATATTTTTCACTTATTTTAGACATATTTCAACTTACAGCCTCTTTTCACTATTTTCTTTAACTATGAATCACAGCTGATAAAAATATATATCGAAAATCATTGTTAAAAGCACGTGAGTACCCGAAGCCCTCATAAGAAAGTTTAAAAGATTCACTGAACAACGATGCCGATCTTCCATGTACCCTAGCAGTATGCAATTATGATTGATGGCAAACCATTCTCATTGGTCAACAGGAAAACTTAAAAGCTTGTGTTCGATGAGTCTATAAAGTCTCTATTTGAGTGGAACCAATAACAACCTCAATTCTACCATGATTCCATTTATAAGAATTATTTCACGGTTTACTGGATCTATAGCAATAGAATTTCACGCTCTTTTCAAAGAGATTCTACTTCTGAAGTTTATATCCAAGAAGTCGGGAAGTCTACTCTTAGAAAATTCAAACTGTAGTTGATCATTCGAATTCAGGCTAAGCAGTGAAGTTAGTTGTTAATGAAAATTAATTCAGCTAGATACTACTCATCGTCATCTGTGGATGTTCGTGGTCCTGGCCTTGGCTCAAAGCCTTCCAAATCTGTTTCTAGCTGTAGAGTGCAGTTATTTTGTATCCAATTGAGATTTTAAAAGGTCCGTTATGTGGAACTGTTATTTTATCTAAAGGGATATAAAGGATGGATTGCTATATTTATTTTTGTTAGAAAACCTATCGTGTGCGTGTGTAAAAGTCATAAAAAATTAGCAATCTGTGAGATGACAGTGAGGTTCACACCAAATCAAGGGCATGGCAAAAAGCATTGATTAACGGGTACCTTTAAACTATTTGGTCAAGCTACTATTAACATGTAGTGAAATATAACTTTATAGTCCAATCTTTTTCCTGATCACCAAATTGGAAATCAAGGTAGAAAAACATAATTTTTAGAAGTTGAAGAAAGGGTTTCTTTGTACTTATAAAGTCAGTTCCCCATAAATACTGGAGTCTATCGGGATGGTATTTACACACCCGTGTGGCATAATAAAACTAAATAGTAAGTCAACGCTCGGTATTAATAACAACTTACACTGAAATATTACTACAATTCACATTTAAAAAGCCCGAGGAAAATAGCTGAATCATTTAATAAAATTTAAACAACAGGGAAACAAAATCACGAAAGGTGGGAGTTATTCAGAGAAGGACAGTTGTACAGAGTAAATCTTTTAAACTTTTTGCCTAGGGCTTTGGAACCTATCTTCCTCATTTGCGTTTTAGCTAAAATTGTTGCTATACATTTTTGTTATTTGGAGTGTTTTTGTAAAGAAAAGAGTTAATAGGTCAGAAAGGTGGAATATGTAGAAATTAAGTAGAAAAACGACCATTTTTATTATTTCATAGCGTTCTCCAAATATTCTTGTTTTGAAATTTTTCACCTCCTAAGCCCCTCAGAATATATTTCTTAGTTATAATAATCCTTCTTCCACCAAATCAGTTTTAGGGCCATAAGATATTGAACAGGGAAAAAAATTGGAGGAGGGGGAGGACGTCCCGAGAAAACTGTGGGTGATAGGAAGAAAATGGCGATCATTTTCGGATTCAACATGCCATTTTACATAAAAATTTCTAGAAACGGTATTGGTGCCAATATTCATTCAGAACAGTATTATTCATCAATGTAAAATGGAAACAAGTTTCATTTTTACTAGAATGTTTTTCATTTCTATCAACTCACAATTAACATTATATTGCCCAAGGAAGTCATTTTGACTGCTTTTTAATTTCAATTAGAAAAACAATGGTGTATCTAATGACACAATTTCTTAGACTTTTTAGAAATATTTTTTTCAAGTGAAGTAAATTTATTTTATTGGTAAAATTTACCAATAACTTGTTATATTTTTGAAATAAATTAAAAAAAAAAAGGGTTTAATTTTAAACAAATTTCCTTACACATTAATCATTCTTTCACAATGCAATCATTTTGAATGATTTTAAGCAATATAGGTATACTCTAAGATTCAGTCTTTCAAATTATCTTTCCTCAAAATCAGTCATAAATATATCTTTGTAATTATGTAATTATGTAATTATATATATATATATATATATATATATATATTATATATACATACTCACGCCCTCTAAAATTCTCCGAAATAAGCTTAAGTGCATTAATGTGATTTGAAGTTTAATTTAAAATGTTCATTATTTGTATTTCATCGCATGTACACATTCTAATTTAAAATTCCAAAGAATTTAATTTAACCCAAAAATTCTACTAAAAAACTTGCAACATCGCTTACTTTTTTAAAAAATAAAACACTTCTTACTCCAATTTTAACAAAAGAGTTGTTTTTAAAAGCAAAATACGTATTCGAAGCACGTAAGCTAATGGCAGAAAAATCCTGGGCTTCGAAACAAAGTAAACAATAATTAAATCTGTATTATTTCTTCCAAATTACTTACAAGGATTCCAATGAACGATTTCTCACGCCTTGTCTGCTTAAGAAAAGAGGAAAGAAAAAATGCGAGAAAAACATTCTACTTTACTTTCAAAGTTTTTCGGTGATTTGTTCCTTCACTTATTTATTTATTTAATGAAAATAAACACAAAGGTTTTAGTTTAAGCACTTTTTCGGTTTCATTTCGATTTTTCATTAGATATGGTGGTGCATATATATATATGCATATCCATGTATAGGTGTTTGGATATATATATATATATATATATATATATATATATATATATATATATATTCTGAGAAAGAGAGAGAGATGGATCAACGTTCTTATATTCTATAGCAATTTTACTTAGGAAGTTTTTATTAGCCTTCATGCAAATAACTTCCGTTCCGATCCTTAAATTTAATGATAGCATACACGCAAATGCTTCACCAGGCCCAGGTACTATTTTATCACGAACATCGTTTTGAAAGTAAGAAGGGGGGGGCGAATAAATGAGAAAAAAAAACGGATGAGAATTTAAGAAGGGGTAAAAAAAATGAATAAGGAATAAGAAAATGTATTTTCTGAAAATGGATAAAAAAGAGGCTGAAAATTATTTTCTTTGAAAGTATTAAATTTTGTGGAAGTCAAATGTGAAGCCAGAAGAAGGAAATCTCTTATAAACGCCGAATATTGGTTAGGAAATTTTTAAGGCCTGTTTTTGTAATTTACACTTTAGCTTAAAATTTTGTGTTGAAGTGAACATATATCATGATTACATATGTGAGAATAATAAATATTATTCTCAAATAATAAAATAGCTTATAATAAAATAATTAATAACTTTAAATGTTCTTAGTTTCTGTTATTAGGCTAGGAAATTAAAATGAAAAATGTAAAATAATCAAGTTATTGCTTTCATAGAGGTAGTGCAAGGAAAAATTCTTAAGATATTTTCAAGTCAACTTAAGTTTCGAATATCTAGCAATTTAAATTTCGTGAAAAATATTCCTTAAATCGAAACTTAGATATATACTGTTCATAATTTGATCAAGACAGCACAATATCAATAAAACCTCCTACGCTAAGTATAAAATAAACAATATAACTATCGATATTCCTAATTTTGATCTCGTTTCTCATTTGATGAATGTCTGTTCATACAAAACTCTTCTGCCGTCGTATTTACAGTGCCGATGGATTATCAAGTTTCCTAATTAGTAAATTAATATTTCTCATCAGTAACATGCATTTTGTTTAAATTGTGGAATGATAGAAAATGGTTTATATTACTTAATAAATAAACACAATAATGTATATATATATAAATTAAGGCATTCTATATAACTTTACTGAGTAATATTCCTGATTTACTTGCATGCTTTTCATCAATTTGTTCGTCATTCTTGGAATTACATGACAAAAATGCTCATTAGCTTTTAAATAAAAATCTCCATCATTCATCTTAGAAAATTAATCTCAAGTTACCTATTGCTCATTTAAATCAATGTAAAAGGAGATCTATCATTGAATAAAATTCATTGCATTTACGCAACATTTATCTATGAAATATTTTCCAGTTGAAAATATTTTATGCAGTTAACTGCTGTAAAGCTCTGAGAGAGAGAGAGAGAGAATAAACCTGATAGAGAAAAATAAAAAAAGTAATATCCATCATATTTCTTATCAATCATCTTCTTAATACGTTTTACACAACTTATTCTGTTTCATAGTACACTAAAGAACTAACTTTTAAAAGAATTGAAAATATATTTTGATTACGTTAATGAATTTTAGATGCAGTTATGGAATCTTAATTGTAACATTTTTTCCCTTTTTTTTATGTATTACACATATAGTATGTTCACTTATCGCCTTCTAAAAATTTGAGTTTTTGGATTAAAGGGAATCAGGAAATATGTTGAAATAGATTGTCAAAAATGCAGGGTGCTTCATATTGAATGGTACAAAAAGAAAATATTATTGTGAACGTTGTAATTAATATATTTAGAAAATTCAAATTTACCTCAAAACTACATTGATTCAAATTTCTATTGGTGTTCAATATGTGCCCCTCCGGTAACACGATAAATGTCTACTCGGTAATCAAGCTCCTGCCACACTCGTGATAGCATATCCTCCCGTGTTGGACATCACCTCAACACTGAAGTTATCCGCTGCTTCAGTTCCTCTAAGTCCTGAAAAAGTGGACGCACAAACACCTTGTCTTTAACGAAACCCCAGAGAAAAAAAATCACAGGGCGTTGATCTGGTGATCTCGGCGGCCAATGAAGACATGTCAAATCCTGTGGCCCAGCATGGTCAATCCAGCGATGGGGTAGATGTTCATTCAGGAACTCACGCACGTTTTTATTCCAATGTGGGGGAGTACCATCTTGCTGCAAAATGAAATCAGGAACAGCTTCCTCCAGAGAGCATGTCTTGGTAAATGTCCCCTTTAATCAATTTTTCAGACACGAAAAATGAACCAAGAATACAACTGTTTGATAAAGCGCAGAAAATGTTCACCTTGGGAGAATCACGCTGATGTTCTAATGTTACATGGACACAATTTCCGTGCCTCAAAATCGCAAATTATGGCGATTAACTTTGCCACATAAGTGGAACGTGGCTTCATCGGTAAACACCAGTGTGTTCTCGAAACCATTCATGTCGAGATTTTCTTGAAATTTCCCACAGAAATTCTTGCGCAACGGTTTTTCAGTAGGTTTTCAAGCCTGGACCATCTGATATCTGTACGGCTTGAATTGGAGACGCTTCCGTAAAACACGCCACACTGTTGTGTGAGAAACAGCCAGTTCTGTACCTGCACGTCGCGTTGATTTTGAGGGACTCCGTAAAACCGAACGACAAATTCTTTCAACCACTTCGGGTTTTGTTTCTTTTCGTCCTGGGCTTTTGTTCTTGCATAAGCAGCCGGTATCCTGGAACTGCTTTACCCACCTGCTTATGTAATGCTGACGTGATGGTTCTTTACGAAATTTCGTGCGAAAATGTTTTTGCACAACAGTTACCGAGGAGGTTTTGGCATATTCGAAAACGGAGTACGCTTTCTCCTGCATGGACGACATTTTGTTTAATAGCACCTCTAGCGGCGAGATCGTCATTCGATGATTTTTTACTGTTGCCAAATAAAACTTGTATAATTGTAGTTGCAGAATAAATTTGTCTCGGCTGAATAAATCCATTACGGCAGTCACACTGGCTATTCTTTTTGTACCATTCAATATGAAACACCCTGTATTATGGTTTTGAGACATTTACTCGTATAATGAGTAAAGATATTAATACTATATTGCTAAGTATATATAATCGATAAAATATAACTATATAATCTATTCATTCAACTTAAAATTTGAAATAAATTATCAAAATTATTTGCTTAGATAAAACTAGGCATTGCGAGAATAAATCTAACCTCATTAATGAAACACCGTTTCATACAATAATTTGCACAACACCGGAATTGTTTTTTTTCCTTTAAACTTTAAAAATTCATTATCATTCATTTAATGAGCTTACTCGTAAGAACTTAAACTATTTATTTCAATTCCTCTTGTTAAAGCGTAAAATACCTAATAAAAGCAATGTTTACATAACCAATTTTGATCATCGCTGCATACCCGGAAATAAATATTCGCTTTTTTTATCTCTGTATTTAGGGCTGAAAGTGTATGATAATCATTTTAATTTCCCAAATCGTATAAACTACATAAATTATTAATCTAAAAGTTATAGTTGCAAGTTATCTATTAGCAAAAGTAATATTTTGAAAAAGTTTTGGCACACTATAAGAATAATTCAACAACATATGCTCTAAAACCTTGAAGACAAAACTGTTTAAAGTCTGGAAGAAGTTCTTTTAAAAATGAAGTTAATGAAAAAGTTTTGTGTACATTATATTGAATACACCTTTTAAAGTTTACCATTCTTAAGTGCTGACGTCAAAAACAATTGTAACATTTAATAGCTTCTGCAGTGCTCATTGCAGTTGGTCAAAATTTGCATTAATGTTAAAGGTTCCAAGATAACTAAATTATGATGTAAATGTATAAATTAATTAAGTTACTCTGCTTAGTTAATTAAATTCTGTAACATTATTTTTCCATTACACAACACCCACACTTTACAGAGTTAGGTTAGGAATGATCTAATTAGTCCATATTCTAAATTTTATTCGAATCCAATCGTCTTCCCCAGTGATGTTCGAGAAATCCCATCGGGGGTATATAAATGCTAGATTATTTCGCACAAATCTTTCGCAATATCTTTCCGTCCTTCAATAACAAGTGGTAAGTGAATCGATAATTGAACTATTTAAACTAGCGTACGACCCCAAAAACTCTATGATTTTTTCCGATTGTAATTCCAAATTGAGTATTTATTGGATTAATTGAAGGAGTGGTATTAATAGTATATTTAAATGTTTCTCGAACGTGTGGAAGTGAAATGTACACACATTTTAGTGTATTTTGTTTCATTTCTTTGTAACTATATTTAGCAAATAATGTCTTGCAAAATAATTTTTTTCAATCCTTTTTATGTATGTTCATCTGGATAATATTTTCCTCCAAAGTATAATAAATAGCTTTAAAAATAGATGGGTAGATATTTTTTTAGGTCTTCGGTTGTTTCTGATCTGCTCCCTAAAAATTAGTCAACCCATTTTTAAAAGCTTGAAACTCAAAACCTTTCAAGCAAAATGTTTCCAAAATTTTAAATATAGTCTATTACAATTTGAAAGATTTGAAGAAATTCAACATACATAATGTGAAAATTTACTTTCAGAAATTAATCAACAATGTTAATTCAATTAACTGATTCATCTATTAATATAATTAATTTAGATTCCTTTGAGTTATTAATATTGAAAATAATTTTTCTTAATTTCCATAAAAATTAAGAATGTTTTTTAAAAAGAGTGTACCTGTTTTTTTCCCGAGGAGAGCATGTGACTGCACAAACAAAATGAGATATGATATATGTTTTATCAATGCAATATCCTTAATAGTAATATATTTTAGCCTTCACAATTTCAGTAATGTCCATATTATTATTATTTTTGTTTTAAAGATAAACAAGGACTTATACCTGTTTGCCTTTAAATGTATAACTTAATTTATTTAATACTTACATTAGAATAACATTATTCTTGTAATATATATTTGATAATATTATTACAACGATTTAATTTCAAGGATTAAATTTTTTCCTTGAACTAACCTTTTCAATTTTGATAAAATAAAAATTTCAAAAATAAATATTTTTCTGATTTGTTATTTATAATTATCCTCTGGCAATTAATCTTCCTTTTTAACCTTATACATGTATAAGAGGATTAAAATTTGAATCCATATTGCTATACGATATCTTATTATTCTTGATTAAATAAAATCTTTCATAAACATAAAGGCGTTAAGTAGGAAATTATCCACACACACACATTTTAATTTTACTTTATACTATAACTATAGTTTCAAATTTCTTTGATTACTCACTTCTACGAATGACACGTAGGCGTTCAATTTATTTTCCCACACATTTAAAAAATCAATTACTATGATATAAAAATAAAGTAGCCTAGGCAATTAAGCTAACACACTAATCTGAATAAGATTCTACTTTTTCTTTTTCCTTTTTAAGGTGCATGAAAAAAAGGTATTTTAAGTATGAAAAAGACTTAACTGAGTGTGTTTTATTATACATAAGAATAAAGGATATAATTTTGATAAAATATCTTATAGAAAATCATTTATTTTATAAAAATGGATATTTTATAGAATCAGAACTTTGTACGGAAATTTTCAAATATTTCGAAATTTATGATGAAACACATATAAATTAAATTTTCACAATAACAATTGCAAGGAACTTTCAGAAAAATAATTTCAGATATTATTAGTGAAGTACTTATTTTAAAAACGTGTGTTATTTGTTCTAAATGATTTTATATGGTAAATTCTTATTGTAGACACATATAATTGAAAAGAAAATATGTTTATGATATTATAAAAAAGGATCCTTGATTTAAAATAATTGAAACAAATAACATAAAGATATGTGCTGTTCATTATATCAGTAAAGAAATACACACTGACAAATATCGCATCCATCCACGCACACATACACACACACACAACGCATGTGCATGCGCAAGATTCCATAAAACTAGATTTTCTTTCATTATTTACTATATTATAAATATCACTTTTATTTTTATTGTAAAAAAATGTTGTTAGTGAAGTTTAGCTGCAGCAAGTGATGGAAAAGTTCTAAAAATTCGTATACAATTATCACTTCCGTTTAGCATGATAGAGTTTGTGAATGCTGAACGAATACAAAAGTTTTAGCTCCAGAAATGCCTTAAAAAACGCTACATTTGGGCTTAACCCATTTATTTAAGGCAAAGGGCAGAAAAACCTAAATGAAGTGGATGCTAACAGAGCAAAGAGGGTTACACATTGCACATGGAGAAGATACGTTTTCTACTAAATAGGAAAGGTTTGGAGGACTAGGAGGTTTTCTCTTATTGCTGTCGTAAACCCTAGGAATCCGAATAAAAGAAGAGGGTCTATCTATTTCAATAAATTGGGAAAAAAGTCATTTGGTCTCAGCATTTAATACTTCTGTATGGTAGAAAAGATTGTTAATATGATGTTGATTTTTATAAATGAGTGAATCATATTCTTCGGCAAGGATTAGAGTGTTTTGAAACCTTAATAATTGAATATTTTTTTAAAATACGAAACACAATTTAATTTATTATATTTTCCCTATTTTTCACATTATGTCATTTTTTAGAAGCAGGAAACATGTGGTACGCGTAATAATTGAAATCCTTTGCTATAAAAAATTCTATTTCATCGCCAAAACCCTTTTTATTTCTGTACAAATTTAAATGTGGACTTTAAATTACAATAAAAGTCACAAAAAAAAATTTCTTTTCTAAAAATAAAACATCAAATTCTGAAAACATGAGCAAATGTTGCCAATAAGGCTCATTTTCATAGAATGACAAGCAGTTCACTTATTTTTAATAAATGAATGACGGGTAATGGAAATTTGGCCTCAAAATTTTTACAATTGAATATTTTTTTTCTTATTTTTTATTTCAATGGATGTGGATTATTTTTTTGTAGACCTGGGGCTTTTTGAATGTATTTTTTTTTCGGGACACTATAGTGATCAAATCGCTGCAGATAATTTTGACGCCCAGCCTCCCTAAAAAGAGGCACCTGACCACGAGTTTAATTTTGCCCAATTCCAAGCCAAACGAAAAGTTAGGGGTTTTTTACTCCGCCCAAAAAAGCATGGGTTCAATATTCTGCATCATGAAAATCCACCAACGGCCAGTCGAAAGCGCCCCAAAAAGGGCCAAAGCGACAACCACGCCACCAATTGAATCTTGGTACAAAGTAATTTCCTGCACACATTTGTTTAATTTATTTTTAATATATTTTTATTGTATTTCACCAAAATATATATCGTTTTTGAACTCAAAGTATGTTAAATGAACAATAGTGAAATAATTGATGAATAATAATTATGAAATAATTATAACATGTTTTCAGTAAATATTATATTTATTGTAAATGGTCTCTTTTGTAGAGTTTTACATTTAATTAATCTGTCATCGTATTAATCATTAACGAGTTTTTCTGCTTATGATTAAAAAAACGGTTACATTTTTCAATATATGGCTCTATAATGGTTAATCTTCCCCTTACGTAGTGCACTAGTCTTCCACTCTCACAGTCTTTTGAGCCTTACTTGAAAATACCTGAACATAAAAATACAAAATGTGAAACAATTATGCTTTTATAAATATTTATTATTTTTTTTTTAAATTTAAGTAATGTTTACAGCAAACATGTTTTACAAGTAAATAATTTAAATTTATGAAACATTCAATACTTTGTATTGAAACAAATTAATTTTGTGAGTGTGTGTGTGTGGAAAAAAAATGAACTTTTTTTAAAAAGGAATGTATCCACTGTCAATTGCAATGCTTAAACAGCATTAATAACTGTTGTATGCTACATTTCCACTCTCTTAATTATGCTGTCGGAAACTGGAATGGAAAGCAACACCCATATGAGTGCAACCCTTGTTGTAGTGCAATGAGAAGATCTTAAAAGGCTTAACCCAGACATCAAACAATATGAAGAATATTCAAATCTGTTCTATTCGAGTAAAGTCTAAAGATTGTGTTGGTTATTCCATTCACTCCAATCGTGATCCTCAAGATATTTTTCAGCAAGCCAGTTCTGGGATGTAGAGCATTACAATCCATTAAGGAAGAATTTAGCATTAATAGCACTAACATAAAGTGTACTATGTAGAGCAATGATCTTGCCCCAGACTTTCTAGAAATTTTCCAACTAGAACCATGGTTCCTCTTTCCATATGATTATATTTTTCAACAATGCTAGTAAAATATAATGAGTACCTGGTTCTCTCCATATCAGCATGTGATTCGATGTACTCTATAAAAAAATCTGGTACTCGTCTTTGAAGAAAACAGGATACCATTGTTGCCCGGTCTAAGCACCGTTCTTTATTTACAAGGTAAATGAACACTTACATGCTGTCTATTAAAAGTGAACACCCACAAGGGATTGCCTTGCATAGAGTCCTTAATTGTGAAGATGCCTGTTCCAATTACGGTATGAAGAACTCAAATGATTTGAGGAACAAATGTGTTTCTTTTACTTAAGCCAATAATATAAAACATAGAAACAGAATTAGACAAAAGTATAACTTAACACACAGCCTTATTTAAAATTCATAGATGCTCTAAGACAAATTTTGAATGTACCGAATTTTCAGTTTCAAACCGATACCAGAATCTTTGGACTGTACTATTAGACATATTAAGCTGTATATCAACGTTATTCTTCCGATCTTTCTTCACCTTAATAAATCAGGACACCTCCTAGACAGAGTAAATGATATCTGTAAACCAAAAATTGTGTTGAAGCTTAAAAATTTTTCCACAAATTCTATTAAAGCAGGATGTTTATATTTGTCTCCGGTTTTTTTATGAGTGTCTAATTATCTTGAAAAAATAGTAGTGAATGAAATTCTTTCATAAATTTCATTGAGAAGTTATTAATGTGACTATTCATATATTTTTAATTTTTCTTAATTTATAATATCCGATTACGTTCGAAATCGTGATGTTCCAAATGTCTATAAAATAACGCATTTTCTTATAATTCATATTCCTTGAATTATGCAATATATATATATATATATATATATATATACATATATGGCAGTTTAAAGAATATTATTACAGTAAAAAAACTCAATTCAATGCTTTGGCAAAAAATGAAGAAAAAATGTTCAAAATATTCTCTTTTTTCAGAACTGCGTCTGCAATATATAATAATACTTGGTCTTAACATATTAAAGACTTCTAGACATGTCTTGAGTAAGGATTTTTCAAGAATTCACTTTATTTTTAGAGTTACTATCAAAATAAATAATAACTGTTATCAAAAAAATAAAAGCTGTTTTATGTTAAAGTTTCTCTACTCCGATGTATTTAAATGTGAATAAATTCACTTCTAAATTATATATTTCAAACCTTCTAGCTCTATATAAGCAAAAAAAAAATTTTTTTTTATTACTGTAGAAGCATTTTCCGTAAAAAAGGAGAGTATTTTGAAAATATTTCTTTTTTTCCCCTTAATTTTACCGAAACGTTGCATTATTTTTTTATTGTAATACTTTTAAAAATGCATTACATGTATCTTCTAATTCAGAAGATAACATCATTTATAATAAAAATATTTATTAATACACTTTTTCAAAATCACGGTTCCAAACGTAGTCGCATGCTTAAAGGTTTGCTTTTGAAAAATAATATATATATATATATATGCATAGTTGTAATGTTTTATATAATATTTAATTCCATTTATTACATAAACCCACGTCAAAAATATTTCTGGAATCAAAATGTTCACATACCATAAATGAAAGCACTCAAGTAAATCTGTAGTTAAACATCACTAAAATAAAATGCTAACACCTCTTAAAGAACTAGTATAAAAATGTTGATATGTTATATAAGCTGATAAAAAAAATTATATTACCTTGATATGTCTATTCGTATTTGAAAAATTTCCTATTTGTATTTTTATTTTCTGAATCAGAGAGCTGGAAAAAGAAAACTTCCCATAAAATTTTGCAAGTTTATAAAATATAAATTCAATATCTGCAAAATTTAAAATATTATGAATCAAATCAGATCCATACCTTCTCACTCTACTGGGTTTCGTTGAATGTAACTTTAAAAATTTATTTCCAAACGTCAGACGACTGATTTATGTGAATGAAAAATGAAATATTGTCGTACGTTATGTTTTTGTTTTGAATTCCAACAAAAATATCTCATCCATTCGCAAAATAGATTCTTACCGTTTCACATAAAAAGATTTGTAACAGTATACACGGAAATATTTTCAAGGAACAAGATTTGTATGCGTATAAAATCTGCAAAACAACATTTAATACTTATCATTCCAAACACACAAAGACATTTTCAAACGTTCTATTGCCTTAAAACTTGCATAATTTTAACTTAGGTATTTTTTATAAGTATGGTTGTCATATTAAATAATTTTATTTAACTTAAAGTTTTTAAAGATTTATAAGATTTGTGACATCGTGAGAATATTGCCAGATCATATCTAAGCAATATTATAGATTCTTGGTTTTTTAAAAAATTTCAAAAGTAAGTCATAGAAATCTACTTTTAATGGTTTAAAATCAGGAAATATTGTTTAAAGTAAAATAATAAATGTTTGAAATGCTAAACTTTTTATACAACTGTTTTCACAATTTATTACTTATTTATGACACACTTTCTCTTCTTCATTTCTAATGTTTATCATATAAATGATATCCCTATTTTTAGAAACATGACTTGTGTAATTGAATTATGTAATCATGCTCTTCCTATTAAAATAATTTGGATAATGCTTGCATATAGACTTTCTCGTATAAATTTACTTTTTCGTTGCTTAATCTGCCATGTATTCCTTTGATCGCATAAAATTTGAAAACATAACAAACCCATTGATTTATGTGTCCGCTGATATGTTTTACTTCTAAAATTAATGCAACGAGAGTTTAGAATCGAATTTTTTTTTTAATTAGCATCATTCTTGTGGTAATATCTAGTTTTTAGTAGGAATTTATATTTTCTCTCAAAACCCAATTCCTTTGCAGAAACCCTATACTCATTTTCCCAAATTTATGCAAGTAGAAGGGGTTTTCAAGAATCATATTTTCCAGTCTTCCTAAGAAAAACTTGCTCAATCAACAGTTGAAGTGAGGGCTAGAAACTCAAAATTTAGGGGTAAATTACATGAGAAATTAGTTGAGTCGAAGCCATATGTAGTTGATTTACAAGTTCCAATATGCAATCTGGGAAGAAGGTATTGATAACCAAATGATTAAATATTAAAAAGAACTATTCATTTCATTCTCTTTGATGCCATATTCCTGCTACTTAAAAATAGTTTTCACTCTGAGTTCTTTGAGTGGACGCAACTTCCTAATTCTGTGCTTTCCTTTCATTCCTTCTCTAATGAAATTGCAATTACCAAACTGATGTTAGTCCTATTGTTCGGCTAAAATAAATCCTTAAAAAAGAAACATTTTAACTGTACCATTCTTATTTTGATTAATTTGAAAGTGATCCTTCAACGAATAGTTGTATTGTCTTACAAGGACGTTCCTTATTTTTGCTGTTTTGAGTGACATTTCTTTTCCTTAATGGACACTGACTGCAAAACACAAATATTCAACACTTTTCTTACATGGATATTATTTCCATTTATTTATCAGCCTCAAGAAAACCAAATGTATTTTTTTAGCAGTTAGAACTGAAAATTGGGAAATAAAAATAAACATAAAAACAAAGAAAAAATTCTCAGAGTCACAAAGTTTTCGATGTTTACCTCTGAAGATTAATAAATATTATCTTGATATACTTTGGAAAAATTATCACTTTCCTCAATAATTTGTTGTTTGTTTCATATTTCTTAAATAGTGAGAGTTGAGTATCAAGATAATTCAGCTGTCATAAGATTTAAAAATAACTTTTACCACACACACACACATCATTCTATTTTTCTTAAGAATTATTTCAAGTACATTTTTCTTGGAAATTCTCATAGTGGAAATATAATCGTTATAATTTTTTACTTAATATATATATATATATATATATATATAAGTATATACATAACTTATTTTATATTCGCGTGTATTTACATTAATATATTAATTTATATTTTGAGCAATAATATTCAATTTCTGCATATTTCAATTAATGACTAAAGTAGACTTATGAAAGTATGCCTCAAAAAAGAATAAGCCTTAAGAAGGAATATAAACTTTAATTTAAAAATACTAGAAATAGTATTTATTAATTATTCGCTGGTACTTGTTGGTAACAAGTGTATTTGATAAGGCGATATAAATAAAAGTTGCTGCCTCACTATAAATGTCAACCATATCCCGGATGCTTCAACTAAAGGAAAATTGTGTCCAATTTTAATAATTTATATATTGAAATGCTTTCTGAAATGTTTTGTAGTATTGATTTCTTATCAGAAAATCTGATGCAAAAAAACTTTATTTCTTCTGAAGCTTAGTAGGCTCCTTATATAATTGTTATATTTGTTTTTTTTACTAATTCTTGAAATTTTAGTTGTATTTTACGTTTGGATTGGTGTTTAAAATTATTTTCCACACTCGTACCAGATTTGAGGACCTCAACGATTGAACCTAATGTTAATTGACAATATCCGTACAAATCCTTTATAAGAGCAGTCAGCAATCCCAAGCCATTGTAGAGTAAATCAAACGCATAAATAAATGTGAAACTGTAAAGATGTCTATTAATACAGATTCAAACTTCGAAACTTTGTTTCTTATATTTATCTATAGGAAAACCAAGTGATGTAAAATAAAAGTATAAAAAAACACACACAAAACTAATACAACATTATAATTAATACATTATTATTCAGGAATTGTTGTTATAACGGACGTTCTTACAGTACTGAAACTTACTTAGTAATATATAAAAAAATTTCCATTTTTGTACGAATGTTAAAATATTTCTATAGACGTCTATTTTTCAAGATACGTGCTTAATACGTATATATTTATTTTATTTGAACCAATAAAAATATTTACCATCAAAGTACTTTTCTTTTTGTATGAAATAAGAAATTCCGAGATTCTTCCGATCGATTTAGGAAAATATCTGTATTGTTATTGACAGTTTTCTAAAATGCTTAAAAGGCACTCTCTCCGCCAGTTTGAAGGATTACATTTTTAATTTCACCGATACATTTCCTTATTCCTTCAGATCTCTTAATTCTTATTAACTGCAACGAAAATTCGATGCAAAAGCAATAATATATGAATTACAAAACTAATATTACATTTAAATTATTTACATTAATAAAAAAAATTTGAAACAAATCATCATATATGCTAAAATAAAATTCTGGATAAGAAAAAAAATTACGAAAAAAAAAATAAATTAGTCAATCAGAATTTTTATTAATACATCAGAAAAACATGAATAACTTTTTACATTTAAAATTATGTGAAATGGAAAAAGTCAGAATGAGTTTGGCATTATTATTTCGAGATAAGGACATCAAAAAACTCATCTTTCTGTATATATGTCAGGCCCCAGGCCTGCTGGTAAAATGAGGAGGGCATCATCTCTATAATAGCTTCTTTATTTTGCTTCAATCACATAAAATCCAGCATGGTGGCCCTTTGGCGCGCAACCGAGTAGAACAATAGACAACAATTCAGCGAGGAGTCACTAGCTAGGCCTTTTTGATTATGCGTTCTCCTTCGTCAGCGCTCACTCCAACTTTAAATATGCTTATTTACCCACAAATCCTTACGCGATGGTAAAGAGTTCACTCTATTTTCATTTATTACTTACTTAATTTTAAAAATAAAATTTTTAAAACCCGGCACATAATAAAACCAATTAATATGTATATATATATATATATAAAAAAATTATATATAAAAAAAAATATATGTATATATATAATATACATATATATATATATATATATATAAAATTATATATATATATATATATTTCAATTTTTTCATAAAATAAAAATTTGAATACGGTTATTCATAAGCATAGATAATAGAGATGAATATTTGAATATAATATATTTTATATATAAAGAAATTTCTTGATTCTGGGAAACGATATTTCACTTTCTTGGAATTCCTAAAATACCGCAGAGAAATGTATAAAAAAAGAAAATTATATGTTTGATTTTTTCTGATGGAGATTAAAATTTTATTCAAATATACCGTTACACATGAAAGTTTCCAGTGTGCAAGACAACATTTCTAAAATTAAAAAATAAACATAGAAAAAGTTAAGTTTTTATTCATGGCATGAAAACGTGAAAACTATTTTTAGAATCAGCATTCATGAAGTTTTAAGCTTATATGTAGTTATATTTTTTGGGATTTCTTCAATGATCAAATTCTCCTTATAATCATTTCCTGCTTACTTGGAATTCAAAATCTTTGTAAAATTCTTCTTTTTAGAATTCTAGAATTTTCAAATAATCTCTAAGAACCAGAAGCTCAAATTCATTTTTTACTTTTGTTCATTTCTTACGAAGCTCATCGCTCTGTATTAATAGACTGGGATTCTGGGAAATAATCCTGAATAACTTGATCCTTTTCAGAATCAATTTTTATGCAAAAATTTTTTTAAAATAATGCATGAAATCTATCATTATTACCATGGAGATTAGTTATACGCATTAAAAAATTTTAAAGGGGTTTTTTTCTTTTTAAAAAATAATTGTATAAGGGGAAATAACACCTTCTTCAAAAAATTAAAGGAAAAAGTTTCCACTCTTCTATGAATTGTCATCGAAATGCTTCAAATAACGTGATCTTCTAAATGTGCAAATAACGCATAGTTTTAACACATAAATCTTGGAAATATAACGTTATTTAATGTCTTTAAAACAAGAATACTATAAAAAATATGTGCTGTACAGTAAAAATTTTAAAAAGAACTGTCAAAACATAATATTAATTATGCAGTGGTAATTACTAAATATATATATATATATATATATATATATATATATATTCCATATGAATATAGAATGCCTATAATTCTGTGCGTAACATATACAACATAATATTATATAATAAGATGAGAAAAATATATTATAAATAAATTAATTGCTCATGGTATTTCATCGGAAGCTGTTTACCTCGGAAGAAGTGTTTATTTCAACCAACACCCTACCTGTCTACTGTTACTCCGGGCATGCTTTAGGCGACTGAGACGAGAATGTAGCCCAATTGGGACAAGTCATGAAGCGTTTTTATTCCCGTGTTTTGCTGTTTGTGACTTGCGTTACAAGAGGTCGCTGCGTACCCCTTTCATGCAAAAGAAAACTGTGTTTGCTGTTGATAAGCTTTCTGAGCGATACTTAAAGAAAGTTGTTTTTCCAGCCAGTACTACAACTGATATAGATCTCCAGTAAGTATGAGTGTCTTTGGAACGCTTTTCATTGATGTTGTTACTGCAATTTATTGTTGAAATGGTAGGTCTAGTTGACGCGTGTGTCGTTGCCGTTTTGAATTACTAGTGATTTACAGGGAAAATCTTAACTAGTTTGTCCATGGAATGAATACATAGTCATTCAAGAGGGGAAGGCTGTGTTGTCATCTAGTGTTCTAATCTTTAGTCACCACTTCTGCAGAATAAGTTAAGGAACCTCGGCAGGGGGGTTGACATATGGTGGCTTTGACTCCTGCTTAGGTTAGAATGATTTGAACTGGTCTCCATCGGGTCCAGAGTGCATGCTTTAGACTACTAGGATGAAAAGGGATCAATATTTTGGTCAGTCATTAAGTGATTTTATTTATGTTTTTCACTGTTTGCGGCGTGAGGATGAAGGCGTCGCTGCAGTACTTAACAGCAAAAACTAAATTAAGCAATAATAAAATATATATATATATAACGTACAGTTAAATATATTTCTATGCATGGAAAAAGGATCGCATAAGAAATGTAATAAAATTTTTTGCTTAATTCAAATATCACAAATCGCTTACAAAGCCACATACAAAAAAGATCACATAAAAACAGGTTTAACTGCATAATGGTAAAAGAGCAATTTTTTTTTTGAAAATATGGTGTTTTTAATGAAAGCTACAAAAATAGATTGTAAAGATTCTAAGCCTTTTACTAGAAATTCCCATATGCTCTGCGAATGATATATATATATATATATATATATATACATATTATTTATTGTTTTATTGCTCGTTATCATTACTCTAGAAATGTCCCCTGTATTATTAACAACCCCTAACACCATTCTCAACTTTGTTGGTTCAAAGCATGAAGGAGGGTCTAGAAACTGCTACCAAAAAAGTGGAAGGTTTCACTTTGAAATCACAAACAAGGTTGTAAATCTAAATGTTTTGTTCGGAATTTACCCATGATGAAAAGTATTTTGATGTTATTAAAGACCCAAACAGTAAGAGCTAGTAGATCGTTTCTGTAATTACTTTTCATATCTTCGAAAGATTTTTGAAGTTAAAAGATCACCATAGTGGATGAAGTCAAAGTTGTTAATTTTGTAGTGTGCGTTGCAAACTTTATTTAGAGCTAAAGGATCCTATCCGGGCTAAGTTGCTCTAATTTTTATGCATGAAAAAAAACTATTAATAGGGATTTTACCATGAAACCAAAACCTTTAGGAGGCTTAATTCATCAGTTACCATTTGTTGCAAATTATAATTAATTGAAAAAACAAATGTGAGCTTTATTTACTTTTTATTCCTATTTGGCAACGAGATTAGGTACATTAAGACTACTCAGTACCCTTTAAAAAAATTGGAGATAGTAACAGTAAAAATAATTTGTTTTATATTCAGATTATATTATAAAATTGATACTGACAGTAAAAAGCCAATTTGGAAAGCCATTATTTCAAAATTTTAAGAAAATTAAAATTTTTAAAGTATTTTTAAACTCTTATAAAAATTAATTATTTTAAGTGATTTATGTTTTGCAAATTATTGGAAACAAAATTTAGCATGCAATTGGAAATATGTTCCTTTGATGAACTTTAATTATTATTTTTATAATTCAGCCAGGAAAAAAAACACGATTTTTTAAAAATATTAACTTTAAGAATTAAAAAAAAATGAGTTTACAGATCTAAGTTCATGCTAAATATTTTAGAACATATATTTTTTACTATCTACAAAAAAATTCAAGCTTCAATCTTGAACAGAAAAAAAGCGCCAAGATTAGAAAGCACTTATAACTTCAAAGTTTAAAGTTTGAGAAAAACACATTTAAAGTTTATAAAGGCATAAAAAACAAAACTAATTATGCTTGCAAAGCTTTAATTTTAATATGTATTTCCCAACTTATGTCCTTTTTTTCTTAACTCAAAGAATGCCTTTGCTTAATATTAATAGCATTTGTTACTACGACAGATTATTCACCTTTATCTCTTAACCTAATATTTTCCCAAAATTTTAGGCGCAAAGCGTTTATACACAAAGTAATGATGATACAAAATTAACCAAGAACGTGAGCTTAAGTTTTTGTATCATGACTTTAAAATACTTTAATGTAGTACTACAATATATTTACTATAATGTAGTTTTGTACATCATTGAAATATTCAGCTTTTTCTGCAATATTTCTATTCAGAACGTTTGTATTCTGATGTCTCATTGTAGTATCAGCTGAAGGCTGGATTTCAGAGTAATCATTTTTAGTCGTATTCCATCCCTACCAAATCTTATTCCTCATAGCAACCTGAGTACGTTTTGGTTGTGGCATTTTCTCAATAGCAAAAAATTATGGGCCATAGGAAAATGCACAAAACGCTTTTTACATATTTTTGTTATTTTTAGAATACTGTTATGCTTTAAAGGGATATTAGGTTTTTTTCCTAAGTGGAAAAAATGAGTAACTTCAAAATGTGTTTATCCCTCGTTTTATATCTGAAGAGGAAAAATGTATTTTGTGTATTTAGCCAAAACATAGTAATGAGTATAAACCGAAATTAAATATGTTTAATCAGAATATTTCCGGAAAATTCAGTAAATAGTTGTGGTATCATAATATTAATGTCGATTTAATTTTCCTCATATATATATTTTAGTTATTTCACACACACACATACACTAACAATCTTATCAATCTTTAATTTTCACCAAAAATAAGAATTTTTCGTACGATTTACGATTTCAATTCAGCTTAATAAGCGAAGTTCTCTAAACACTTTATTTCGCCTCTAATGAAAACCAATCAAATAAATCAACTAGCACTTTCTGGGGACCTAACATCAAATTAAATTTTAAAAAGCACTACAATCTATCAGTTTTTGATATTTATCAAAATTCAAGTCTAAAATTTACAGGATGTGATCTGCGATGGATGTGATATTGCGTTTAATATTGCTAGAAATATAACGATTAATTTTTTTTCTTCTTGTTTTAGGGAGTTGTCACAAAATAAAAATTAAGTTTTTTCTGCGTGAGTTCACAATATTGAAATGATTGAAAATTAAAAATTTTACAATACATACTAAATCAGTCTTTAATTATCAATAAAATACTTTTTTTAAATCAATCGTTTTAACCTTTTCAATAAAATGACGGTATAGATTATCTCTGAAGTTAAAATTGAAGCTGAAAATTTGTAATAAATGTAAAATTTCTAATTTGTATGATAACTTAATGTCTCCTAACACATACAAGAGTTGTCATCATGATCAAAACTAAAACTAAACTCAGTGACGCAACAGCTCATGAGGACCAAGGCTAATGTGCCCATCTCAGTATACATGACCTTGGACACTGAGGTGCTTGAGCAGATATCCCGGTCAGTTGGTCAATCTGACGCGAAACCCCCAATGTTTTGTTCCTAAACAAGCTTGGTACATATTTATCGAGAACCCTGAAGGGATGAAAGGCTGGGTCGATCTTGCCTAGCCCGAGATTTGAACACTGGACCTGTGGTGTGGAAGCGCGAAACTCTACCACTCATCATGATGAAAAGGTCTCATTAAAAAAAAAGAAGAAAAAAAAAGAAAACTGAAAGACCTCTCTGATTGTCTATAAACACAGTTTTTGCTTCATATTTCTTATTGCTTCTGTAAATTTTTCAAATATTTTTAAAAATAATAATTTAAATAGTAGTGGACACACAAAACACTTGGACATAAATAGCATTTTCTATAGTATAATTAGCCAAATTAGATTGTAAATTACAAGTACCCCTCCTAAACTTTTCTATTGACCATGGGGGACGACTCTTTTTCATTTAGGTGTTTTTATAAGTTATGAGGTATTATTTTTCCCAAGAGAGAATAACTTAAACATGGAGTGAGAGTTATATTAAAAATCCCACTATAAAGCAACGCGAGGGATATTGGTGACAGACCTCGTGATTTTGAACCTCTGTCAAGTAACGAGGACGACAGTGGAGATAGGAACTCCCTCTCCTAACTACCACACCAACGGAAGGACATTTAGCCTGAACACATATCGGTCTCCTCTACGTGGCCAGTCTTTAGTGGAACCAGGACTCGAACCCATGAAACTCCGGCCATGAATCCGCGATCATAACCACTTGGCTATCATAGCCAACTTAAGCATCGAAATATTTACACACAGTGCGTATTATTACTCATGAGTTGTTCTCTATCTCTCATAAATGTTATAAATTCGTCATTACCTTTGATGCCTAAATTCCTCTAGTTTATCTAAGTGAGTGAGTGAATATTAACGTTGCACTCTTCAGCTACACTGAAAGGCTTTTGGCGACGGTCCTCGTAATTTTGAACCATGGTCAAGTGACGGGGTCAACACCTGAACTGACACCCCCTCTCTTAACTACCACACCAACGGGAGGACATTTGAGCTCTTAATAGATTTAACGTGCACCACTCCCATACATGGCGGATATTTAGTGGTACCGGGCTTGAACTCATGATACTCTAGCCATGAGTCCATTACCTTGACCACTAGGCTATCGTGGCCACCTAGTTTATCTAAGACAATTTCTCTTAACACAAGAACTTGTTTTTTTCTTTAAAAAAGCTGCGAATTAATACATCTATAGTTATATATAGCAAGAGAAATATATAATACATCTATAGTTATATAAAACAAGAACATCTATAGTTATACTTACATCTATAGCTATATATAACAAGAAACAAATTTACAATAAGTATGCATTATTATATGAATCTCTGGCCTACGTCATTAACAGATGTTCCTTAAAATCTGAATTAACGTGATTCAGATATAGTGGCTATCTCTACGTCAATGCTTAGGATTTCAAAATAATTTCTCATTTACGAAAAAAAATCATAACACTTTTGAAATAAAAAAGTTTTTAGGAACTGTGCTTTATTGCAATACCCCCTCAACGTACTTCATTCGCAAAATGACGCTCCTTAAAATCTGAATCTCCCGATGCATCTACAGCAGTCTTTTTCCACATGAGTGCTTTATTTTCTTGCCTGGAAGTAGAGAGGTGGGAAATCAGTTGATCCAGGGAAATGACGCATCGTTGGCAGCATGACAAGAGATAAAATGAAGGGAGGAAACGCCGACAAAATGCTCGAAATAATAATAAAATAAAAGAGGAGTAAAAAAGAGTGTTGGTGGAGGATTGTGGTCGAAACCACGTGATAGGTGACACTAGGTCGCTGTGATTGAGTGGAGGTAGCCATCGCTTTACCAAATTTAGTCTCATAGCAATGGAAGATGTCATTTTGCTAATGGACGCTGGATTGGCTGAGAAAATAATGTGTCCTACGTGACCGGACAGAGTATGAGGTGGTCAGATTCAGCCACCCAGGGCGCCGGCCGTGGGTTTTATGTACCTAGTCTCCCGTAGCTTTTCCCTTCACTTGCTGGATGTTTTCAGATTATTTCATCGAAAGGTTTGTTGACGAAGTGGGAAGCGGAAGAAACTAGGACTGACCAACAACAAACCGAATAAATTATTTGACTTACATTTCCTGTATTACTTTTTCCAAGGTTTGTTTGTGTAGATTCTGTAATATGAAAAATTTGTTTTTTCCCCTCAAATTTTGAAATTGAATGGGATACTAGTTTAACTAAGAGGTAGGTATATAAGTACTTGTGAAAATGAAATTATTTTAATGGACACATCAAAAGCAATAAATTTATTCGTTCGAGAAGGAAAGTGAAATAAATGTTTGCAGGTCCTGGAAAGTGAAAATTTAAGAATATTTCAATGAAGTTAGAAGAATTAATTATGGAAAAACTGTATGATATGTGTGCAAATTACATAAAGATGTTTTTTAATGGGTTTTGAGTGGGACATCGAAAAAATTAAATTCTTTAGTTGAAAGGAAAACAAACAAATAAAGGGAAATTATACGAAAATGAAGTTCACTCAATTGTAAATTAAACGTACGAAAGCCTTCTTCGGTTAAACATATTAAATGAGTATTAAATGCTTTATGGATATTTAATATGATAAATATTTAACAAGATTCAGGAATTATAAGCTTTAGAAAATGTATAGTCACTTTATGAGATGTACAATTAAAATCTGTATTCCTATATAGAAAATATAAATACTAAAACAACGTAAATATAATTCCTTATTTTTATTGCATATATATATATATATATACTAGCTGGAAAGCCCGGCGTTGCACGGGCTTCTTTAAGTGTACAGCTTTATGCCTTAGAAGATTCCCTTTCCCTTTAAGTGTCAGCACTTCCTGGTGTGTGTGTGATTTCTATATTAATGTCATTAAAATACTCTTTTTCGAAGTTTCTTCCACATCTTTGTCCTGTCAGGCGGGTCTGTTTTCTCGACACTTAGCTCGGCGTTGCAAGGGCTTTTTCCGAGGGTACAATTTTATCCCAATGGAAATGTTCCCTTAATCTCTAGACACCAGTACTTCTGTGTGTGTTACTGAGCGATGTGAGTGATTTCTATATTTATGTCACATTAAAATCCCTTTTCAGAAATTACTTCCACTTCTTCTCTTTGTTAGACAGGTTTCTTTTCCCTCGATTCAGCCCAAAATTGTATGGGTTTTTTCAAGTGTAAAACCTTTTTTTTCATCGAGGGATAAGATATATTTTTTTTTCAAATTTCTATTTTCAATTAAATATTTACAAAGCTAATCCAGTTTTGTTCTCAAGAAAATAGACAATGTACGAATTTATTGTTAAATAAATAATTAAGTAAAAATAATAAAACACCATTTAACTTTAATTCTTAAAAAAAAATATTAATTTATATCAATTTTCGTTAAATAATGAATCAAAAAATGTGTACCGTTAGCTATGAAACGACTGATTTTATCTGGATAGTTTGATTTTTCTATTAAATATATGTAACTGTGAAAAAGGTAAAGCCTAAAAATTTGCTTAAATTCCTTTTAGAAAAGAGATTTAAAAGGAAATAGTACTATTTGATAAAAACAGGACAGCATTTTCCTATATTTAAAGGTTTTTCAGTAAATTATTTCTCTTAAAGAAAACTATGAGTTGCGATGTATTATTAAAAATTAAGATCGTATATTAATTATTTTATACATAAAATGATGAATACTTTTTTAAAATTCAAACTACTAAATTGGATTTGAAAATTACTGGACAATTCATTAATTACACTCATTATAAAAGAAAAAACATTCAAAAAGAAAACATCTTTTTCTGACAGAAAAACCTTTTATCTGCTTACGTGCTCTCCGTAAGTGTTTTTTCTGCATGCGCGCTATAAGAGCTCAAACTCGTGAGTTCTGAGGTAGCTTTCCCATAATTAACTATTATTGGCATTTGGCGATTTTTCTAATTTTTTTCGTTGCATTTTTAATGCTCCCCGAGGCGAAAAAAATACATCTTTAAAAATATTTTTTGTATAAAGAAAGCAGAATTTTTTAATTACAAAATTCCAAATTTTTTTTGAAGTTTTACAATAATTTGTTTCAAATTAACTTGGCAGCGTTGGAAAAAGTTAAAAAATGTACCAATCTGCTTGAAAAATAGTTTTATCTTTTTTTTAGGAATTTAAAATAGAAAAATTTAAAACATTGTAGAAATTGAGATTTTAATAATATATTTCAAGTTAATCACATGTTAAAAGCATTTATTTTTTAAACAAAGTTAATTAATACAGTCAGTAGAGAAACCTCATGAAATTCCATTTTGGCCGAAAATTGATTTTTCACGCCATCTTTTGTCATTGTTGTAACAATAACAGTGTTACAAGAATGCAGACAAATCAAAGTTGGCGCCCAAAACTCGTAATTAAAACTGGTTTTAATTAATATCTTTTTAGCTAATTGCGATATTGGACGGAATTGTGAATCTAAGCCATTCTCGAATCCACTTGAACGTACACAAAAAATTTAATCAAAATCGGTCCAGCCGCTTAGGAGGAGATTAGTCGCGTACACACGTACAGAAGATTTTTATATATAAAGATTATTTGAAAAGATATTAATTAAAAATGCTAAAAAGCACGACTTCGTCTGCATTTTTCAACAATAAAGACCCGGTTTGGCCAGTTTGGCTGAAAATCGATTTTCGACGCCAACTTACGCGTCTTTTTTATAACAATAACGTTGTTACAACAATGCAGGTGAATGTTGAGTTGCATATTTTGAATGTTTTTAATTAATATCTTGTTAACTAATTGCGATATCAGAACCGAATTGTGATTCTAAAATATTCCGAATTTACTTAAACCCACACAAAAAATTTCATCGAAATCGGTCCAGCCGTTTAGGAGGAGTTTAGTTACATAACACACGCACAGAAGATTTTTATATATAAAGATATGTTTTTTATGTTTTTTGTCTACAAAAAAGATTTCAAGTGTCTACGCAATTCAAAAATATAAGACATCTCAAAGCATGTCTATGAAATTTAAGCTCCAAATATATTTTTAAATAAAAAAGAATTTCAAAATATTATTTGCTATAAAGGATTGTTGTTTCCAATTTCTTGATTAATTAAACTTTAAATTTAAAGAATATAGCAAAAAGCAAAAAAAGTACTCTATGTAACTTTATCCCGTTTTAAGAGAAACTGAACTTTTTTTATTTGGATTTGCTCCTTAAACTTCATAGAGTTTCTATTAAGTTAATATTCTTTTTGTGTACCTCTAGATTTATATATAAGTTCTAGTACGCATGATACAATATATTGCACATTTTAATATTTATATAAAAAGTTAATTGATTTATAAATATTTTTAATGTTTTGTTCTTAATCATTCTAACATCTTAAATTTAATTAATTTAAAATAAAATTACTGTGGGAAGTTAGTCAATAATTATCATCAAATTTACTTTTATCAGCGTTTGCACAGAAAATTAGAATTACTTTAGTTATTGTGAGTAACTAGCAACTTAAAACAAACTAATATAATTTCAGATTTTCAATGACTTTTGACTAATAAAAATGCAAATATATATCAATGTATAACTCATGTTCAGTACTCAAAGTTCGATGTGATCGTATTTGGCAGAACGTTACATTTATTGGTGTGCTGAATCTGAAACTGAAGTTTGTTTTTCTCCCTCATGTATAGATTTTTTTTAAACTGTAGAAGATTAAACACAGTTTTGTAGCATATTTATTTTTTAAACTTGTAACAGTTTTTAGCCTCTATTTTTTTCTTCATCTTAATATTCTAAACACATACTATTTTATTTTCTAATACTACTTTCCTTCCCTTGATATGGTAGGCTTGAAGCCTTAAGAACAACCTCTGCAGACAGGAACGTACTTTTCGGGTGTTAGTAGTCACTTTCTGAAGCTAAACCAGATTTAATTTGTTATATCTGCAACTGGAGCCCATTTTGCTGTTCATTTTCTCAGTTTAATTGTGTTATTTGTAGTGAATATATTCATTTAGTTCACCTAATTGCATCAAATCGATTAAAAGTCTTTTTTTTGGGGGGAGAGTCTTAAAAGTGTATTTTCAAAGCATGTCTCATTGTCGTTGAATTAAAAGTTCAAACTACTTCTGTGTTATCTGTGGCAAATATACAGTCAAGACGTTCCAACAAAATGTAAAAGTTTCATCAAAAAGGTATTTTATTCATATTTTGTTTTTGAGAAGAGGATATCAAGATTAAGTGTGAGCTCCTCACGAAATATGTCATAGCTGCATAGGAATTCTTCGCTTGTGGTTCAAAGTAGAATTATCGTTTTAAATTTGCTATTCCGATAATGTGGAAAATACAAAAACCATTGGGATGCTGTATCGTTTGTACCCTTGATGTTCAATGATATCATGCCAAAAAGCAGAGACTCATAAACTATCTTTATCTTCAATCTACTATTCGTCTGATACCACATGTTTTTGGATTGCCACTTCTTCAGCCCCCTCGTGACATGGGCAGCATTTATTGAGAAAAAGACAGATAAGATTCTATGGTGGAAAAATATGAATCAGTTTTCATGCAAGACCATCCAGAGAATTAACTTGGACTTATTTTTCTCAAAAGAAGTTGAACGACTTAGTGAGATGTCTTGCTCTTCCAAGAGCTGATGATGAAATACTTGGACTTTACTAGGTATCCGATACGTTTGAAACCGATTTTGAAAATGTTAAAGAAAATATTCGATATTTAGTGTCACTTAGATTAGAAACAATGTATAAAATTGTTTTAAGGACATTATAAGAAAACCTTTAAATACAATATTTTGGCAAAAATTAACTTCAGAATATAAAACATTTTTAAGTTAGAACATTTGAAAACATTTATTCAAGTTACTTTTTCAGCCAAAATATTGTATTTAAATAATTATTTTTCATAATGTCCTTGAAACAATTTTATACATGCATTCTAATCTAGGTGACACTAAATATCATGAAAATTATACATTTATGCGTTTTTTTAAAATCGTGGTTCCGAACGTAGTCGTATACCTTAAAAACAAAAATTTATTACATCCAGGACTTTTTTTCTTTGGTATTGACATCACGAAACTGCTTTTGTTAATTACTTTTCAAAAGACGAGAATCATGTTTATTGTAACGACATTTATGAGCTGATGGCTCAGTTTGGTGTACTACATGACCCGAATCATTGGTATTTATTTATTGATTCTTCGAAAAGTAAAGGCTGTGTTTTGTCACGCAATGACAATACATATGACTTAATTCCAGTTGTCAGTTCAGTATATTTAAGAGACATACGGCAATTTCGTACTATCTCTGCCACTCGTAACACATTATAATGAGCAAAAGTGGTCGATCTGTGGTGATTTGAAAGTATTCATCAAGCTCTTAAGACAGCAATCAGAGTACTCACTAAGTTTCCTTGTTTTTTATATTAATGGGAATGTCATGGCAGATATTTCCTCTGGAAGAAAAAATGCTGTCCACCACAAGATCTTTCTTACCAGGAGAAAAAGTGTAATTAGCTAGAATTTGGTTCCTTCTGAAAAAATCCTGCTACCTCCTCTACACATAAAGCTAGGGGTGATAAATCAATTCGTGAAGTTTCTTAATAAAGAAGGTGAATGTTTCAAATACATATGGACGAAGTTTCTTCGTTTAAGTGACTTTAGACATGTAGCTTTGTAAGACCAGACATCAGAAAACTTTCCTCAGATGTGCAGTTTACCAAACTATGGATGGAAAAGAGGAGAAATTATAAAAGATTTTCAGAGAATTTGTTGAGAAGTTCTTTGGTAGTGTATATGATCCAAACTACAGAATAATATTGTGGAACTTATATTGAAAGCTTTTCCAATACAAGATTCAAAAACTAGTTTGAAGGTTTCATTCTTACACTTTCATATGAATTATTACCCTAAAAACTTGGGAAAGGTTAGGGAAGAACAACAAGAGAAAAAGTTCTATCTATGATATCAAGGAGATGGAGCATAGGTATTAGGAAAATGGAATGTGAATGTGATGACGGAGAATTGCTGAATGCTACAGCGTGAATCATCTGAAAAGTCCGATAGCCTGAAGCGTATGAGAAGTTTCCAAAAAACAAGAAAATACGTTTTCATAAAGAAGGATTAAATATGCACGATAGATGCAATCTGACAAGTTTATATTTAAACAGATTTACATGTTTGGTATAATGAATAGTATGGAAGTAAATAATCTCTGTTTGCTTTTATCGTTACAACTATTAAACTTGCACGAGATTGAACTAAATGTGTACGTTATGGAGAAAAACTTATTTCATATTCGGTGGGAGCACACCAAAAAACATAAAGATAAGCAAAAATGGTCAAATTAAATATACAAGCAAAAGTGTTTTTTATTGACCTGTTTAATATGTAGATAACCTATTTAAAACCATTTTATTCTAAACCAATTAGAGTTGTAAGAAAATATTTGTGTTGTTGTTACTTATGCCACCTGATTGACAGTAACATCAGATCAAGGTCCACAAAATACATCCCGTTGAACAGTTAGATTTTTACGCCTGTCGTTAGACTTACCACTGGGCACCATGCAAGTGACAGTACGAGTTTTCTCGGTTCAACCCCAATTTTGAGGGCGAACACCCTGGAGGTGGTCAGGGCCTCCCATCTATTTTCCCCTTCCAATAACCCCAAGAGAGGACTTGCAACTCAACGAATATTTAAAATACCCCCATGCAGTGAAGGCACTATACATTTACAATCATTCATGCCTTCTCCGGGATTTGAACCCAGGCCTTACGGCACCGCAGTCAGCGTCACTAACAACTATACTGGATGGTCGATAAAAAGTTGTAAAACAATTTAATACTGAATTCCCTATTTCATATACATATGAAGGCTCTGTTTTGATATTCTTAAAATCATTAGATATTGTTCATCCTATTAAAATTTAAGGGTTAAACTTAGCTTACATCATTTTATCGGAAACATTTTTGAGTTAAATATTCAAACAGAATAAAAATTATATATAATTAAACAATATAAGATTACTTTATTTTACTCCTTGAAAAATATATATCCTTTTTTCTTCTTTTTAACATCATTACAACAATCAAGTACATTTTATAATCGGTTAGTTCCGACTGAATATTAGCGACATGAACTGCTCATTTTAGGTTCTAGCTTTTCTATTTTTTTAAAGTAAAAAACTTCTCCTAGATGATCTAAGCGAAGCATGAGAGTTCACCTAAAAGGGGAGAATAACTTTTCTAGGAAAAAATAAGTAAATAAAAATGATATGGCTTTTCGTCGGTAAAGTGGGAAGTATAAGAAGAAATAAATGAGCAAAGTGATTATGCAAGCTGCGATGAGTTGATGGATATTTCACACACAAGATCCTTAAATACTTAATTAATCCATAAACTCTAAGGGGTTGAGATAAGAAAAGGTTTTTAAGTTAGGTTGGTTCATAATGAAAAAAATTGTGAATTTTGCTACTTGTAGATTGGAAAATGTAATTCCAAGCTTTCAATAGAATGGTTCAAGTGATTCTTAAGTTTTAAGGCTTAAAATGTTAAGTTTTAATTTTAACTTCCTTATTATTTATGACAAAAACTAATATATAGGAGGTTTTATTTATCAAATACCATATTTTTGAACGAAACTTTCCAAATTTAATTTTAAGTATATTAGGTATGCATGAAGGAAATCACATGAAATGTTTGTGATACAGTAATTGTAACTTCTTACAATTTATTTTTGTTTTAATTATTTTTTGAAAAACAATTAGAATCCAAATATTGGTATACATTGACTTATGAATTTTTGCAATATATGTAGAGTATAGTGTGAGGTGGCTTATTTATGTAAGAACTGTTTTCTAAGATGTTCTGCATTCAGTCCAAGAATTAAACTTTTACCTAATGAAATAACTTTCTTAATGATATTAGAAATTTTAGTTTCCTATTTTGTAATACAACAGCTAAATAGAACGAAAGTACATACAAAGAGTTTGTTATTCGTTACATTTTTTAAGTAAAATTAAACATATTTAAAATGTTAGATACTGGCCTTTTAAAGTAGTGTAAAAAATGTAAAATTTATGAAAAACATTAGGCAGGTTCATAGATTAGCTATTAATTTATTACAATAAAAATCGGAGAAGGCAGATAAATTATTGTAGATTTAAAGAAAATGGGAAAATACATATAATATGGATACGGTAAATACTGTATATAATCTTTTTTACGCCATTCAGTATTATTGTCTCTGTAATATTCAGGTCTTTAGTTCTAATAAATCCTTTTAAAATGATAAATTATACTCTATTATATTTTCATGAAACAAATTGCAATATGCATGGAAATTCACAAACTAATAAATAAACAAAATGTTTAAAAATTAAAAAGATTTTAAATTTAATTAAATTTTAACTGAATAGAGTACAATATTTAAATAGAAACAAATGCAAATTCAAGCTTTTAATAAATGTAGTATATTCTGCCTTACTGACAATATAGAAACTAAAATGATAATCAAAAAGAATCTAAGCTATATTTAATAGTAAGCATAATTTCCGAAAGTGGGAAGTTTATTTGAGAACTGATTGTAGCTGTGGAACGCTGTACACAAAGGTATTTATTTAGAAAAATATTTACACTAAGAAATTTTGAAAGCATCGCAAGCAAAAATATCTTTAAATATTTCATTAAAATAATATCCTCAGATTTAATACATAATGTCAATTCGGCAGAAAAATTTTAAAATATTAAATAAAGAAATTCATATCAAATTTAATTTTCAGTGTTATCAAAATGCTTATTTTTGTCTTTGTTGTTCAAACTTCAGAGAAATCCAATGTTATACATATTTTTTATTTTGCTAACTATACGTGAAATAACCTCATAAATTCATTTCCACCATCATGTATTATTTTTGTATTAATGCCTTTTTATTTAAATCTTGTTGCATAAATTTTTAAGGTATATTTTCACTTTTTTGATGTGCTTAAGGAACTAGAACCATGTTAAGTCTCACCAGCTGTTATTTATTTAAAATACAACGTGAGTTAAATTGGGCGTGCAAGCACAAGATCCACTGAAGGCATCTGAGAGGATTCTATGTACAGTAATTGTTTGTAAAATGTGTTCTATGATATATATGTAGCATTCAGAAAATACTTTAGAAACCATATTTAAAAAAGGTTAGAGAGAGAAAGAGAGAGAGAGAGGATAAATATTTTTCTTTCAAAAAGATAATATTAAAAATAGTATTCAAACAAATATTTAGGAATATCTCACGAATGTTTACATAAAATGTGTTTTCACTGATATTGTGATTTATGAAACAGGTTATATCTATTTACAGCAGTACACCTTTTTTTTAAAATATAATATAGAAAATCTCTCTCATTTATATATATATATATTTCTTACAAAATGTGTGATATATAAGGTCTAGTTAAGGTGTGTGTGTTTGTGTGTGATAATTTTTTTTACTTTCTCTTTTAGTTGATTTTACATTACAGTTTTGTTTACAATATTACAATTTGGATAATTAGATAAAACTTTGATCACTAGGTAGAGCTGCTAGTAACAGTTTATTTGTATGTATTTGTATTTATATGAAAATCACACCAAATACTGATAACATACTCTTTATCTATATACATTTGTTCATGTTCTAATTATCTTTAGTGAAAATATCATGTTTAATCCTAAGATTTTCTTTATCTTACGTACTTAAACCTATTTAAAACTAACAATAGCCAATTTATAATTACACATATTGTGGATCATGTATATATATATATATATATTATATATATATATATATATATATATATATATATTTTGGGTTTGTGTGTGTGTGTGTGTGTGTGTGTGTAACTGTATTTTTTACTTTATTTTTTTGAATCTGTAATATATATATAATTATTAAAAGAGACTGAAAGCTGAAAATATATCAATAATTTATATTGCATGGATATTACAGAATTCATTTCATCATCTTCAGAAAGGCTTCATTATAGCCAGGAGTAAAATATTTAAATAAAAATTTTGCAAAGAATGTTTCCTCGAATTATTTTCATTTGATTAAGCATGATGCGTAAATTGAAATGTTAGTATATTGATAGTTACAAGTTAGATTTCGGTAGTTAAGAAGAAAAGTCGTACAGAGGTCTTTCTCGAGTAAATGACAACTGATTTTTGTATTGTTAATGTAACAATATTATATGATTGCTGTGCATAATAGTCGTAATTGGTAGTGCGCCATTATACGTGCATTAGATTTTTATCTGAATTGTTCTCTATCTATTTTTAACACAACACTGTTTATTTCAATAATAATGAGTGCATAATGTGGATAGATAAATAAGAGCTTTTCTAGATGTTTAAATAAAGACTGCAAAACTTCTCATTAAAGGTTTCATCAATGACCAATTGTTTGCGGAACATTCAAGTTTGCTTGAAACCCGAGCGTTACTTCGCGAGATTAAATGCAAAGAGTTATACAGTACTTTGAGCTTGGCATTAAAGTAATTGCATGCCTCGAGGGGAGGAAATCATACAATTAATGCCACCTTAAAAGCTACCAAAACCTTTCCACATACTTTAGGATAAATTAGTAAATACGCAAGTATTAGCGACTCTACTCAAATAGTAATAGTTTAACATTAGATATCGTTTAGATGAAGCGTTATCGTTCAAGTCTGTGCTTGTCCATTGAGTCAATAACAGGAATTTAAAGGGGAAAAAGTTCAAGTATAGTAATTAAACAATTGCTTACTCTTTGATTAAAATGAAAAGCCTAAGTAGTATTAGAATACTATCAGAATATTCAACTCAAATTTCTATAGTAACAACAACTATGCTCTTATATTTGATTGTAATACAAGAAATTTAAAGTTAAACTACTTTTTTCTGCATGAAAAAAATTGTGAGCCAAAACATTTCAGCTTACTTACACAAAATGTATTGTTTTACTCCAATATTCCTAGTTTAATACATGACATTGTTTTGAAAGAAGTAAAAACATCATATAGCTTGCACTTTATATTAAAAAAAAGATATTTTTATCAAATCGAGCTTGGAATATATAATATTTGAAAACACTAATGTATTAATTTCTATCCTATGGAAGAGAGATAAAATGAACATCAAATAAAATTTCTGTGGCTGAATAACATACATGGCTATTTAAATATAAGGAAATACTGTTCTAAAACTTGTTCCTTTTATGTTAATTTTTTTTTGCATAGTTTAGATTATATTTTGAACTTTTGTGATGAAATAATAAATATATATTCTGTGTGGTAAACATTTCACCTTCGAAATTATTCCTTAGATTATAATCAAGATACGAAGTCTTAAAATACTTTTCATCTTGGGAATTTAATCCGAATAAATGTCTTAGGCAACCAAGCGTATTTGAATGCTTGCCTCAGTACATTGCTTTATCTGTAATTAAGCTTTAACGAACAAAATATAACACTTTCTGAAAAGAGCTCAAAGAAATCCAATCTAATTTTGTCTTTGATCAAAGAAAACCTTTGAAGTAAGAATCAGAAATAAATTAAGAATATGTGTGAAAAGATTAAATCAATGAATCAATTCAGTATTTCTGTGTATCGGGTTTTAGTTCAGCAAAAAGTCAATGCAAAATATTTCATATCTTCCAGTCACATTATGATAAAATGACATAAAAGTTTCCTGTTCTTAATTTAATAAGCTGTAACTAAGCAAAATGCTTGGTATATGCATAAGTGAGTAAGATATATTTCCAGACAAGATAACATTTTTTTTTAGATTTTCCATAGTAAGGTTTAAATTTTTCTAATGTTTGAATATACACTAAAAATCAAAATATTTGAATTTAAGTTAATTTATGAAATGTAATTGCTGATAGTGTGGAAACAATGACATTTTAGTGTAATATAAGGGTCAGTCATTGTGAGGTTGAATGCGTTCGGGCATTTTCCTACTGAATAACGTGCCGAGATTGACCTACAAAAATGGCTGAACCATAAGTTAAACTATTTTTGTAGTGTACTAGACTTATGATGAACTGCCAGTATTGTGTATAATGAATGTTCACTGCCCCAACATGATGCTGTCAAAAACCATGGATTCTGGTGTAAGATTGGTGTGAGGAAAACGATACTGATTTGTAGGTGAAGTTCTCTTGAAAGCTGCAACAATCATCCATGAACGTCATTTCTTCATAAAAAACAGGGACTTTATCGGAAAACAGTACCCAATGAAACTCATTAGCCAAGGGATGATAACTCTGGCTCCAAATCAGCCGTGTAGTTCTGTGCTGAATGAGTAAAGGAACTCCAGTGGTTGACTATCGTTTTCCCAGGCATTCATCATGCAAATCTGTTATGGAAAATTTGAGGCTGTAAAGATTCAATATCTGATGAAGGTGGCTTTGAGCTTCCAGCGCCGTGTCGAACAGGCTTCGGGGAATCGGCTGTGCATGTGTTCAATCCACTACCTCTCTGTGGTGTTTATGGGTGATTCTGCATCCACCCTAACAGAAACCACTGAATTGCACTCACATACAGTCCTACATAAGTAGTAGTTACTCCCTGACAAGTAAAGTTATACAGCTCCAAGATAAGATATACATTTTACAAGCGATAAATGCTAGTATTCAGTATGCAGGTATCTCCGAGGTATGCCCCGCATTATTTCAATAGTGTGGAGCTTGCAATACTTCACTGAAAGTAAAAACAGGGAGTGTAGCTTATGATTTTTATAGCAAGGAATTGGATATTACGAGACCGGATGCCTACGCAAATTTAATAATTTGCATATGTTTTTCACCTTTACCCATCCCTTAGTTTGTATTGCCAATTCATGTGTGTGTGTGTTGCTGCTATTTCATCATTCATAAATGCAGTCTCGTCTTTTTACTGAAATGTGCTTTTAATCTAAATCAAAGTTAATAGTTTACTTATATAAACCTTTTGTATATGTACTTTTATGACACAGTGCAAAATCTTAATATGTAATGGAACTTTTCATGTCACCATATAAACAACTTTACAATGCTATAGATTTTACCTATAAAAATAAACCGATAGTTCATTGCCAACCTCACAAGTTCTCAATTATTTTGAAAAGAAACAGCAATTTACATGCAATGTAAAAATGTATGTGTGTGTGTGTATTAGATAAAACTAATCATATCTCTGGCTTGAAATTGAATAACAGCATTGCTTTCCAAAGGAATGCGCTTATTATATGTTAATTTTTCGAAAGTTTAAAGTTGTTGTCAGTAGTTGTTTTAGTAAAATGCAATGCTCCCCCAGATGTGCCTTGGGCTTAACACGTCGAATGCAAATTAAGATAATTGACTGTTTAGTTAAATGTGAGAATTTGGTTTCATTATTCAAATTTATAAGTAATTACAGAGCACGTAATTCAGCGCTATTACAATAAATGTTTTGACACACTGCAAAAATTCTGAAATATGTTTGTTTGTTTTTTTTTAATTTTCTATTGCTGCTTATTTTAGAATATATAGTATTTTACGGATTAAACGGATTCCTATGCTTGTCAATTATATATATATATATATAGATTAATTGCTTTTAAAAATTTTAATTCAATGGACTAAACAAACTAAGCCAATTTATTATTCCACAAATGGGAAATCCTGTCACTTAAAAATAAAAATCAAACCTAACATAGAGCCTGGCACATTAATATCATGTTAAGTCTCGAGACAGAATTAAGATGTTAAGCAAATTTCAGGTTACCCATAATGAACTCAATTTAAAGACATATATTTTAAGAAGTAAAATTGTTACACTTAAAGAATAAAAAAAAATCATAAGGTAAATTACATACAAACACATAAAAACTATCCAGAAAACAAAAAAAATGTATGTTTTTAAATCCCTTGAAAGCTCAGTAAAATGACTGAGGTATTTTTTTTTAGCGAAACCATTAATCATCCAAAAACTATCATGATGGGCTTTGTAGAGTTCTGGGGCACTAATTCACATAAATTCTTTCAGGTGTAGGTTTCTAGATCGAAACCACTTTCGTAAATTGATTTACACCAATTTTTAGGATTTGTAATAAGAAGGTGACTTGTACTGTAACTCTTAGCATTGGAGAGAGATGACAATAATAACTGCATATTGACATATAAAACTAAGTTTCTTATTGAATATGGATACATTTCCGATTACCTATTTTGTGTTATAAATTAATCGAGAAGATCTACATACAAAATACAATACAAAGATGTGTATTGGTAAATTACATACCTGTGGAATTTTTAAAAAACATTTAAACTGCTAATCCTACATAAAAATTATTCTAAACATATTCTCACATGATTACGCAAAATTTATATTTCCTATAACGATGAGGTAGAACACGATGATCTTAAATTGAATGACAAGTGCGGAAATTCAAATCATTTGTCGTCTGATAACATCGAAGATGAATGCATATATTGGTTGGAAATGTATATATATATGTGTACTAGATATATACACTCTCCAAACCATACACGAAAGCACTTTAATAACACAGTACTGTCTATTTTCGGTTTCTGTTGCAATATATTGACTGTAATGCAATCATTACAACGACTGAAGTAGAAAAGAAAACTGAAACTCAAGCTTTTTATATAAAAAATGCTGACTGATGTCTTGTATATTTAGCGATAAATAACTGGAAGAAAAATACAAAACAATATAACAAAAATAAGTTTAACAATAAAAGTTGTAACAACAAAAATAAAGTATAGTTTTTGATAGTGATATAGTATTATATGAAACAAAACATTTTTCTTTTTGAAAGAAAGATCAGCCTTACGCTGAACGGATCTTTGTTGAAAAAAAATGTGTTTTTAGTATAAATAATGTTATGTGTTCATAAAATGTAATTAATTTGAAAAACGTTTTGAATGACATATGATGTTCAAATATTGAATATGATTCTTTTTGCAGGTCCCCCAGTCAATGTTGGTGTCACCATGTACATTCTTAGTATTAGCTCCGTCAATGAAGTACAGATGGTGAGTATATAATTTTGTATACATTAGCTTTTTTTTTTTATTGAGATATATTCATCCCTGACAAAATAAGATTTCTGCATTTCAAAATTTTTGTTTTGAATTCTGGAATTTATTATCTTCACACATGTTTACGAGTAAATTTATATTACTTATCTGTATACCTGTTAAATGTAAAATAACTACGTGTATTAGTGTGAATGCTGTTATGCAAATATATATTCATAAGATTAAAAAAAAAACAAAGTTTAAATTTTAAGGAATGAAATCTTATAACGAAATTTATAGCAAATACATTAAAAAAAAGAAATAATATAAACATATATCTGTAGATAAAATATTTCTTAAATAATAATATTATTAAACATAAAATAAATTACACAATACTTATCACAATAATGCCATTGATACCATTTAAAATCATATCAACAATAGATAAATATTTAATTCAAAAATTGCATGCAATCACGGCATATTTATTGCATTTTTTGCTAACTATTAGATGAAGTTTAAAAAATGTTTGAACAAAAAATACCTGAGACGCAACAGAAGAAAAAGCTCCTTTTCAACAAAACCATAAACTATAGCTTTCAACAGAATATAAATTTCAACGATTCAGTTGTTAAATCAAAATACCAACGCTCCTTGCAAAATATAAATCTGAAAATAAAATCCAGCAAATTGTTTGATTCTGAGTTAAAATGAAGGTATCACGATACTGCATGATTCATTTTTCATTTGCAACATCTCACGCAATTGCAGAATTCTCATTTCTGACTTGTTAATGAACACGTAAAGAAAATGTAACAGGAAGAAAAAAGCCAAATTATAAGTAATTACATCAACTGTGGAATGCACATATCTACCTGTTGATGTCAGTAGCTTCTGATTCACATTCTTTAATCAAATTATTAATTAATTTCTTGGGAAAAAGATCGAAAATGAAATGAAGGCATTTTCTAATAAATAGCTCGAATATAATCACCAGGTAGTAAATGCATTAAAACATGACCTGTTAAAATACGCAATACAATTTAGTTACATGATGACACCCTCAATTTAGATAATGGAGAATACCGAAAAACAACCATAATGATTTAGAGAAATATTTTTAATATTCAAATATATATATATATATATATATATATATATATTTAAATTATATTTTGTTTCAATTATAATTCTAACAAGGCTAGAATATTTCTGGAATGAAATAATTTCCACGATTTTTTAAAAATATTAAATTGTCTTATTTCACAATTTTTATGTTTAAATTAATTCTGCAGGGAAATGGAAATATTTAAAAATGGTTTTCTTTTTGTTGACATGCTGTATTTCTGTAAGAACTGCGTTTATATATATATATATATTAGTATATAAATTAAATATTTATAGTTATAGTACCCCTATTTAATATTATAAAATTATTATATTTATTCATATTTACTCTAGTGTTATTAAAATTATGCTATATTTGAACTCTTATTAATTTTATTTCCATTATTTTTATACTTTTGTTAAGTGCTATTTCAGCCATTCACATGAATTAAATCTGCATTGTCCAGAACTCTAATAACTTATTTATTTTCAATAATTTAGAGCCCATTTGTTAAGTGCAATTTTTAGGTAGTACCTCTATCTTGTATGGATTTAGATATTCTATCCATTACTTCAATAGGTTTTGCTAGTATTATTTACATAAAGAAGGAAGGTTGGCTGGAAACATATTCAACCCTTTATAAATATTTTATATATTAGCTGTCCTAGTCAGTAATGTTTAGAAAACTGCGCATACATTTTTACTTTTAATCTCGGTTACTCTATGACCTTTATTGTGTGATTTTCCTAAAAGCTATGGTTTCGAAAAGGATTGTTGAATGTTATCTCTTGTTTGTAGAGAATAAGCTTATATATATACATATATGTGTGTATTTATACAACAGCTTCAACACCTTCCAGCTTAATGTGTTTTTAAAAAATAAAAATGGGCAAAATTATAAGTTTTTTTTTTGTTTGTTGTTTTTTAAAATATACATTTTATTTTCATGACTACATGAATCTACACGAAAAATGCTGCTTATTTTTGATTTTGAGCATTTATGTTCAAAACTGTTTATTGAAATAGTTAAAGATAGTGACAAAAAATGAAACAATGGCTTTTGCTATTGTACTCATTACCTTTGCTTTTTGTCCTGCTGAAAATAAGGCAAACGTAAAAACATTTGCATGTCTACTTTTGTCATGCATCTCTACATTTGCATATTTATTATTACCCCCTTACAATAATAAATGAAAATTTCTTAGTAGATGATACATTTTAAGTTTATTTTAATTTTTGTTTTAATATGCTTGATTTTTTAACATTTCTACTTTATACTTTTAAATTTTCAGGAATTTTGAGTTACTTCTGGAATTCTAAATATATTCCTTTATTAGTTCACTGAATTTTAAGTTAGAAAAAAATTATAAAGTGTTTTGATAAATATTGTTGTATAGCGCTGATTAACTTGCACCTGAAAGCTCATTCTATGACTATATGTTTATCAATTTATTGCAAATTTAACAGTGGTTGAGAGGAAAGTAAATTGGTTCAAATTAAACATAGCTGTGTCTTTTCTTCTTTTTTTTCTTTATTGATTTCTTTAACTATAACTCTCTTTTACCTTAGCTCATTTTCTTTTACTTTAATAATTATTATCCCTGGAAACTATTACTCTTAACCAATTATTTTGAAACTAGACTATAATATTTAATGATAATAAGAAGTAAAATTTATTAAATTAATCTTTCCCTTTAATTAATAATTAAAAATAGCTACATTATTTAAAAGGTAAAATATCTACACGAGATAATTTCTGTTGTGAGTGTCAACAGAAAAATAAGTGTTGCCAAAAAACAGACACTGTCAACCTTTGAAAATGTTTAAATGCATTGTTCTATTTGTATTATTCAGAATAATAAGAGATAATGCGGCAGATATATTAAGAAAAGTTTCCAAAATCTGTATGGAGATTTAAGCGCAATATATTTTAATTACAGGCATTCAAAAATTACTGCTATTCTAAAACTGTAATGTTCGTATAATAATGTTGTCTTACATACCAATAAATGCTTTTATAACTTATTCGACTTAAAATTATTACTGAAAATAAAATTTTCATAAGAAAATATATATGTATATATATATACTTTCAGGTATTTAGCTTTAATATAATATTGTTTATTTTTGGAAGCGCAGGAAAATAAATTTGGCACTATTTGAATGAAATGAAACTCCTTTGGGAATATAGTGATAAAAATTTAATACCACCATTGCTATTATTTTAATGTTTTGAATAAGTATTATACATATATCCACTCGATAAACTTGCTGTTAAGGAGCAATAAATAATAGTTTTGTATTAATGTATTAGTTTCGAAATGGGCTTCATTGGGTACTTATATAAAAAAACCCAATTAATTAAACTTTGTTCTCAATATTTTATACAGCTTAAAACTTCTTTAAAAAGCCAAAATAATATTGAATATCCCAACATTTTATTTATAAGGAAAGCAAATGTATTTTAAGTAATATCAGAGCACTTCTTATCTTTATTAGGTAATCGAAAAATTCAAATTAATAGACGAACTATTCTAGTATTGGCTTTTATTAGAATGTGTTACTACAGCTGTTTGTTTAATGAGAAAAAAGACAAATAGTGTGTTGTTCATGGTGTAAAAACTTATTGGGCAATACACAATACTTGAAATTAATATAATTCTCATTTGTATCATCAGAGGATTAGTTTTAAGCAATTACTGATAATTATTTTTCTGAATATCAATAACGGTGGACGACAGACTGTTATCTGAAATAGTGTTGAATCAAAACATGTTTTGAGAAAATAGAAGACCAGACATAAATATGTTATCAATTTATGAAATTACGCTTTTTTTAATAATCTTATCGGTAACTATCATTTAAAATAGAACTCTGACATGAAACATTTCAAAATAACTTTTCGTAATGGCGCTGTTTCTGTTATTAGGTATTTTTCTAAGCTCAACGTAGATTTAATGTGAATAACATCTATTCGCCTCACAAATCCTTTCTGTGTTTTTTCAAAGTGTTTCAGATACTGTATGCATATAATCATTATTTTACCTTTGCAAATTTTGAAAAGTTTAAAGAGACTAATTCAAATATTTCATTCATTTTAAAAATATTTACATTTAAATTCGTGTTAATAATAAAACAAATTATAACAAAACATTTATCAAAATATTTGTTCGCTGAAAGTAAGTTTCCTAGAAATGGAAATATTTACTTTAATGATATTTATCAGAATAAATGAAAAAAAATTCAGACAGACGCACTTAAAATAAAAATAAGACCTTTCAATGCCGAAACACTCAGGAATTAGAAAAATTAATAACATAATGAAGTTCCTATGTATTTAAAGGGTCTTTATGTTACGATGTCGTATGAAAACATTTTTACGGCTAATTTATATTTTATATTTATTATTAAAAATGCAAAAATCATTTGCTTTATGCTAAAAAACTACTTCAATAGGTAATATTTTTCAAATCATTTTTAATTATAATTTCCATGATTTACAGTATAAGTTTTAAAAAGGTCCATTCAATTCTGATATTACAAGATTTCTTTCTCTACATTAAAGAAGTTGCAATAATATTGAGATTATACACTCCTAAAAAAAATTATGATTTTCTGTATTTTAAAAGGACATTCCAAACAATTCTGAGTTTCTGTTATTAATGTTAATCACCCATAATCAAGTAATATATTTTTTAAGATGACTTGGTTCCCAAAAATTTGCGAACTATCATTAATTTTATTTTTATTTAATCTTATTATTTGCATTATTTCTTTCGATTGATATATCACTTTTACACGTCGGAAAGTTAGAAATTGGATAAAATTTCATTTGAAAAACGTAAATGAACAGATTAGGCATTTCAACCATGCCCCCTATTTAGGAAAAAAATGCTAAAAAAAAGTGTTTTGATAAAAACATATATTTTAAAAAGAGAAATAATAACTGTAAAAAATAATGTGTAATATATAAAGCAGGATATTACCGAGGAATTACAATAATGTAATTTTTGTTCTTTGTGAAATGTGGGCATGCAAAATGTTTGAATTAAGAGATTTCATATTAATAATTTCATAATTTCAGTTCTTATACCTCATATATTTTTCATATAAATATAATACTTTAATATTATGTGAAGAAAATAACTAAAATTTCTATCATGTCAGACATGTCAACACATTTTTATTGAATTTTCTTGTGCAATTAATATTCTCTAAAAATTGATCATTTATAAAAATGTATGGGTTGAAAAAATATGCAAAAATGCAATTATTTTAAAGAAAAATATATAATTTATGTTTTAAAGTGGTATTTTAAGTTTATTTCAGCTAATTATAAGTATGTTTTCAGAATTATAAACTTAAAAGTGATTTTTCTCAGTTAACGATTTTGATACATTAGTACATACAAAAAGCTACTCCTTCCACATTTATTTGCCAATTACTTCCATTTTTTCATGTTTGTTATATATAAAACATGTAACAAATTTAGAAATCCATTTTTCACTAAACTGGATCCTTTTTTATAAAAAAAATTAAAATGTAGGACAAATTGCTTTTTTTCGTTTAATTTCAGCATGCATATAAACATTTATTTTTTTTCTTCAAAACTAATCAATATATTGTAGAATCAATGTCTAATGTTACTTAGAACACCCTTAAAAATATAACAAAATATTGATAATTACAAAAGGAGTAAAATTTCTAAATTTTCTTCAAAAAATTTTAATTCTTTAAATTCCTAGAATAATATGCGAAAAATTTCATCTCGTATCATTTTCTTGAAAAGAAACATTATATGAAATGCTAAAATGTAATTTTTAAATGGATAAATAAAAAAAAATGTTCAAAAGGTACCAAGAGTTCTTAAATCATTTTTAAAATAAGAAAAATTTAAAAAAAAAGAAATTTTTCGGATATTAAGTTTTATAAAATTGAATAGATAAAAGTAAATGTTATTTATTAATTTATATGGTTGACCGAGAGTTACTCATCAATAACCCATTTTAAGTTTTAGTACAGGTTTTTTTTAGCAGACACACTTTTAACACAAATGAAAAATGTGAGAATTAAAAAAAATGAGAAATAAGCAACTTAAATAACACACCGTATTACAATGCTGCTGGAGAAAACTATGGATTGCAGTTAAAAAGAAATATATTTCTAATCGTCAGAAAAGGAATTTTCAATAACCAACATAATTGCTTATTTGTAAAGAGAGAGATAATCGATCATTATGTCAAAGGGCTAATTCATTCGCAGTCACTAACAGGGAAAAATATGCAGAGGTGAAATAAATCATATTGATTTCAAATAACATTTCATCTCTGATTATAGATATTTTGAAATCGATTCTGTCATACTTTTATGAAATCGGAATAGAGAGATATCATTTATAGTTCAGAGATTTATACTTTTAAGACTAGTACAGAACTATTTGTAATTTGCTTTTTAAGTAGTATAAAGTAGAATTTAAATCAATATAACTACTATTTTGAAAGTTTTCTCAAACATTTTAAAAAAATCGTGAATAGAATAAATTTATTCACAAATAATTATACATAGATAGAGACTTTATTCGAGATAAAATCTTCCGTTTAAACACCCATTTTATACATATTTTTTTTCTGTTTAAATGAAGCTTAAAAACGGTATTTCTGATTTGAAAGACTTCAAAATAAAATGAAAATCCATGTATAAGATGCTTGAGTATGCATTATTGTGACGAAGGAACCATAGAAGGAGAATTGGAATAGTTGTTTAAAATAATTTGATACATTAACTCTCGTTATATAAATGAATTCTAAAGCGATTTATTTTCTATAAACAATGATTAAAATGCATTTTTTATTTTGGTTAAATTTGATGTTGGTTATGTTGTTAGTTATCGTTCCAGCAATTTAATACAGTATATTTTGCAAAAATATTTGCATATAGTCATAGAACTTCAATATTATTAAAGATAATTTAAATATTTAGTAGAGTGTATAATTGAACGTATCAGGATATACTGATTTTTTATACCAGCTTTTAAATTCTCACTATATTTACATTTCAATCAATAGGGTGAAATTTGGTCTCATAAGCAATCACCGAAGAAATTCATTTAAAAACAAAGTAAGATTAATATTGGCCTTCAAAAAGGATGTTTTGCACACAAATGGGGAATATATTGATGATTTCTTGTATATAAATGCATTCAATCTAGAGTCAGGCCTTAAATTCTATCCGGAATTTGAAAATAATTTATTTATTTTCATCACATATCCATTTGCTTTAAGGGATTTGAAAGATTCACAAAAAATACCTCAAGGTATAAAATTGTATTTCGTTATTAATTGTAGCACAAATTGACATTCGTGAAGAATTATCTCAAACCAATGTAGGCTAGGACTCATACACTTGGTGGAACTCTAAAATATTAAACAACAAAGTATGTTAGGCTTCAGGCCCTTCGTAAAAAAACGATGTTCTCTTGATAACTGATTCAATATTATAAAAAATAATGAGGCTCAAAATTAAGAATAGAACTGAATAAAAATTCTACAAATTTTGATATCCCAAATTTTATACACTGAAAAAAATAAAGCTGACCCAAGATTATTTCATGTTAAAATTTTAAGCAGATAAATGAATCTATGGAAAACATGGTTTAATACACTGAAGTGCACTGGATTAGGAATAGCAAGGGCTGTGCAAATTGTGTAGCGCTGCGAATCATTTATGCGCACTGGGGTAACTGCATATATAGCGCGTACTGTGGTTGTTCTAAACTAGTTGTTGGAATTGCTAGTATGGATAAACTGCCTGATTTAGACACTTTCAATCGCGGACAAATCGTATGTGCGTGACGCATGGGCCATTCAATTTCCGAAATCATCCGACAGCTTAGATTTTGTTAGATCACGTGTTCAAGAGTATACTAAAAATACATGGATGGTGGGCAGAAAACTAGCAATCGGGCAAACTGCAAAGGACAATTAGCCTTGAGAGTGTGTGGTGAAAGACGGCTCAGGTGTAGGGTACGTAGCCATTGAAGCTAAACATTATCTCAAATTTCCAGCCAATTGAATAACGGATGCCAGCTGTACAGTTAGTAAATGAACTGTGCCACGCTCGCTTCACCGTATGGGATTCGAGAGCCGTTGACGTACGAGATTACCATTGACCAATGCTCACCATCGGGCTTCACGCCTTGCCTGGGAAAAAGAGCACAGATACTAGGGTGTAAAGGACTGGAAACAAGTTGATGGAGTGATGAGTTTCAATTCCGACTACTTAATGTCGACGGGAGGCTAAAAATATGGCATCAGTCTCATGAAACTATGGATCCTGAATGCTAGGTTACAATTATACAAGGGCATGTTGGCTCAATCATGGTCTAGAGTAATTTTTCGTGGCACTTTTTGGAATCTTGGTTTCTCGTACCAACCTCCTTCAATGCAATTCGGTATGTAAAGTTGATGGGTGATCCTTTCATCCAATTTTGCTGTTCTATTATTCGTACGGTAATGGAGTTTTCCATCAAGACAACTGCACCTCTCAGATACATTAGTTGGCTAATGGCTGGTTGGATGTGCATTCGTCTGACTTTTCTGTTATAAGTTGGCTACCTAGAAGCCCAGACTTCAATTCTATTGATCATCTTTGGGATGTTTAGGAACAAGGTATGACAGGCCATCACATAGCACCAACGAACCTTACCGAATTATGAACAGCTTTAGCCATTATTTGGCAAGTCATTCCCGTGGAACATTTCCAGAAGCTTGTTGAATCAATGCCTGGTCGTGTGGCAGCCGTGATGAAGGACGGAGGAATCCCAACTCGTTTAGGTATCCTTTATTCAGTGGCACTTCAGTGTATATAAAATTTCACATTTCAGGAATAATTAATACTAATGTAAAGAATAATTTATCCAAAATTATTTGACTTTATGCTGGCTTATTGCTATAATATAGTTATGAATGACTATTGATTTAATATTTTAATTTCAATCTACATTCGAAATATTTCATATAAAAATTAATAGATATGAATTTGCCTATTTAGGTCAAAACTCATTTTCTTGCTTTTAATTTTTGTCTTTATGAAATGCAAATTAGAACAAAAAATATTTTTATACCTGAAACTTAGTTACTGTACATTTCAATGCTTTTGATTAGATGCTGATTGCACTTTGTTCTAAAATAAATTGAGAGTTACGTATATTATATTGATTAATTAAGAGTTTATATTTAATTAGCTATGGAAATATCATTTATTCAATTTCTTAATTCTTTCTAAAACATTTATCATTAAGAACAGAAAAATTGGCTCAATACTTTATCCTATTAAATTTGTCGGTGATGGTGAAAGTACAAAAAGAAGATAAAGATGAACTAAGTAGGTTTATGTACGTAATATAAAGGTAAAAAATGCAAAAGAACCGAATATATATTTTTATTACTGCTTTCTGAGGAATGTCTACAAATTCTATTATGTCAAAAATAATTGCTGAAATAATTACCTCTAATTAGCTATTTGAACTATTACTGCAATGCATATCTATATGCACATGAGACATGATTAACAACGAAATTAATCTGATGAATATTTTTTTTAGTTAAAATGGCTCCCAGTCAATTTTATTGTAAAACATAGTATTTGTGAGGAGAAAATATGAGTAAAAATGTTTTACATATAGCTGGTCGTAATATTATAGTGGTATAATTACGTTTTCGTTGCTTTTAAAATAGAAAATTTTACAGATTTTTGATTTATGCAAATAAAATCTTTTAAAGAAGTAAACACACACACACGCGCACAAATTGTCAAATGAATAATATTTTTAGAAATCAGTTGACATTTTATTAAAAACATCATTATTAGTGGATTATAAAAACGTTGAATTTTCTTTTCTTTCTTTTTTTTTAATAATGTTATTCGGTACAAATTTATTTCCAGGTTGTTAAAAAAGGATTATGCATTGAATAGAAATAAAATATTTCTACGAAACTTTCTAGGTTTGTTTCCAGGGCTAATCAGATCTAAACTAATGAATGAATTCCTTATGGTTATAATTTTTTACTTACTGATTTAAAGTAACAATTTCAGAATGGTCCCTTAGAGAAAGACATATGCTTAAATTAAGAATTTTGCAGATTACTTAGAAATTTGTAATTTAAAAAGGAGCAAAGTTTTTGAGATTAAAAGATGACTATATTTTTTTCCAAACAACGGTTCATTAATTAAAAAAAACAGATTTAGAATGAATAATGAAAAAACTTTGTTCGTAAATAGTTAATGTGCTGATTTCATCTTTAATGTATATGAATTTGAATTACTTCGTTTTTATTAATCTTATTTTCATACTCAAATATAATAAAAAATTGGTATTTGTTATAAAAATAAAAATAGAATTTTTTGAGTACCTATTTTTATTGTTTTCGTAGCTAAAATGCTTCGAATTCTTATGTTTCAATAACTGAATTTTATTGGTATAAATTTTGAATATAAGAACTATATTCAACCTCATGTCTCAAAAAATATACTAAAGTAAGAAACATAGTATTAATCCATGTACTGATTTCGATATAATGGATACAAATCACCCAAATACACATATTTAATATTCACATCGATCCAAGTTTGTTACATAATAAGTTTTATTATTTTCAGTTCAATAAATGTCATTATAAACGGTTTGGTGAAACTTTTTTCAAAATTAATACCCTAGTGTATAGTTTCAATTATATACTCAAATTCAATAATTGAATGATATTTGCAACAAAAACCTAATTAGAAATTGTCATTTTTTTTATCTTTTTTTGCGAAGTATGCGCTATACAGAGGCAATTTGGGTTTTCTGATAACTAGTTAAAATAATTGAATTACCATTTAAATTTTTTTTACAATTATTTCGTGAGTGTATAACTTTCAATACATTAAATAATGCTTTTTTAACATAATAACTAATTTCTAAAATTAAATTCACTAACTAAATTCAACATGCACGATTTTTTATAAACACATAAACTCTTAATGGAAATAAATTGATATTTAGTTTCAAATTAATTGTAAATGAGTTTAAAACTTTTAATACAATTATTAGCTTACAAATGTGTAATTGCATCTGAAATAAAAAATTAAATGTTGAGTAAAATGTAGATGATGGAAATAAATTATTTGGAATGCGGCAAGAAAATAAAAAAAAAAAAAAATGATACCAAAGATCTAACTTAAAGTTTAGAGTTAGTTGAAATGTGAATCCCAAAATTTGTTCAATGAAGCTTTTCTTTTCTCACTCTCCGAAGAAATTCATATTCTTATTGCCTTCTATTTTTCTCCTTTTTGAAATCGTTGCATTCTGAGAAGTATGAAAGCAATCAAGTATGTAGCTTACAATGATCCTTCGCCCCAATGATGACTTCACTATTGAATACATCTTGGAAAGAATCGATATAATAACTCTAAATTCTTAGGTTTATTCTTAACAGATATAATTTTTTTCTTCCCTTCCTATTTCCTTTTACTCGTCATTATCGAGATATTGAACAAGATCATTGCTTTTCTACCTCCGAAATAATAACGGAACGTTTTCATTCATGATGGCACGCACTTCGTGCAAGCATTGTATGTTTGCATTTTTGCATGTGGTAGCATTAAGTATCACATGGAAGAACGCAAAAAATGCGTAGTTTTTAGTCAATATGAGTTTATTTATTTTGTTCATTTTATCTTGAAATGTGTGGAATATAATTTTAGAGCGCTCTGAAAGTAAACAAGTAATAGTGTGAATCGAATATATACATAATTTTTCATTAAGAACTTTTCGAATTTGTTATGCGACATGTGGATAATTTACTTTTTGAATAAAAATATATGTTTGTTATGCCATTTTGTTAATAAAATATTGTCTTAGATACCAAAAGGGAAATGCAAATATTTGTAAACTTTCAACAATTTTGTATAAGAGTCCAATTTTGATAATAGGAAACAGTAATCGATGAAAAAATTACTTTATATACAGTATACTTTTTTTTAAAGATTGCATATTTATATATTTGAATGCATATGTTTTATTATAATACAATACAATAAAAAAAACACTTATCTGCGAACATCTAAAAAAATCGTTCGCCTTAGCATCACCAAATATTATTCATAACACAATGTATATAATTAGTTATAACAATGTTGATAAATTGAGCATCTAAGATGATTAAAAAGTTTGTGCACATCACTCTCTTTACGAAACATAAAATATATTATAACAATTAATGTGGAGAGAAACAACAAGTTCAATGAACTAATTAAGAACTAACAAGTCAGTTGTTCAATAATTGGATTTTTTTAAAATTTTAATTATTATTATTACTCTATTTCAGTAAAATTTTAAAAGTATTGCATATTACAATCCTGTATCTTTGTATTTTTATTTCATTTTTTATTAAATTTATTTAAAATACTTACTTCATACTTATAAGGAGAATATGAACAATGATTTCATACATACATATATATAGATGATGACTCCTAAGCCCCTTATATATCATTCGGGATATGTATCCAGCCCACTACCCTTTAACCCACCTGTCGCATAACTACTTCGACTAGCAATTTCGTCTTCTCTCTCTAACCACGTGCACGTAGTTTGCTTGCTCGCATTCGAATTCTTGTTAGAATGTGAGCTCTCTAGCCATGGCTTGGAGTACAGAACGGATTATTGACTCATTGTTATAAACCAGAGTAAATACGATTATTGGATATGTTATTAATTAATCACAATAAGTCAAAGACACGCCGGTTAGAAACGCTCCATGTCATGATATATATATAGATAGAGAGAGAGATAGATTCAAATTTTGTGGGAAAGTAGGGAATACATCAGGAAAATGATTTCAAGTTGAAAGAATGTTCCCAAATGTACGCATTCGTATGTAAAGGGCACTGCATACATTTACCCAGTATAAGTTCAATCCCCCACTCCTACTGTCACCAATGTACGAGATGACTTACTAGTAATGAAAGAGGTAATCACGCCAGCAATTATTCTATGGGCTGGAGCCCCACCATTTTGGAACCACATATCTTGACGGATATGCGCAGGAACACAGCCCATCAATGTCGGTTAAACTGTTTTGAGAAATATTAGGTATTCCTGGCCGTCCAGTCAAGGTGATAGCAATTGAGGTCCCAACAAACAGTCACCGATGATTCCAGCCCACTTATTTATGGTCAAACTATGTTGCTCAGCGTGACTTCTTTTACCATAAGGACTGTCGTAAGCTCAGACATGTGTGCATTCAACTCATCTTCAACACTTAATGACGCTTCGTCTGTAAAAAAAGACAGACGCTGGAAAACTGGGCTCATGAACCATTGTGCAAACTCCACACGCTTCGTATAATCATTAGGCTGTAATAACTGCTCCCTTTGCAGATTGTAAGGATGCGCACCCTGCTTGTGCACACTGCTGACTAATAGATCCCAAGTTGCTGAGCAATATCTTGTGAGTACTGGTATTTTGATTATCTTCAAAGGATTACAAGACTCTTTCTTCGACGTTGGCAATCCACGTCAGTTGTTTTCCGCGTATCATGCATGTTGCTGCGCAGTGAACTGCGCAGTGTTCGCTACAGATTACAGAGCACACGTGCAAACATTTGGTGCTGTGGTATTCTTCTATCAGGATATTGGTTTTCCTAAATTTGCCTAGCGCGGTGGTCCTTTCGCATGCTGCCCATATGCGAGATGCATTTTCACAAGCTCTTGATTCGTAAAATGATTCATCTCATCACTTGTGAATCAGTTCGTACAGTGATTACTGCAGGTGTGGACGGCCGATCTTATACTGATTGGATACGCACAGCTGCCTCGAAATACGCAATCGTGCATTTGAGGGAGATACTTTCCTCTGTGAATTCAGTTTCCTGATGTAGCATTACCAACATTCCCATGCAATTTGAACGAAACGTTATGAATCTCCCTATATATATATATATAAAGGGAGATTTTTGTAAAATTAGGATAGGGAGTAAAATTTTGACCACTTTCAAAAGATTGGTATAATTTATAATTTTTTTTTGAAAGAATATTTCCACATAACATTTACAACTAATATTGTGCTTGATTTTTTTCTTTATTAAATAATGTTTATATGCAATAAAACTTATGATTAATTTAAAAATTATATGTGAAAGAGATTAAAAAAATACAATATTGTACTGGTTAAAAAGGCTAGAAGAATTTTGTCCACTATAGGTTAAGGTTGTTCATATATATGCACCATTAATCAACTCAGTTTTGCAAAATAATGCTGTTTACCCTTTTGGCTATGAATTCTATCATGTCCTATAGAAGTCAGATTCTATTCTAGGAAAGTATTCGCTTCCAGAATGATGAAACTCGTAGTTACAATAGTTATAATAGTTATAGTCTTGAGAAATATAGAGCTTTTATAATATTTAGTTTCCTGTAGTGCGTTTTCCAGACATAAATGTAAAGTAAAATTTTCTCTAAGCAATAATTTTCACGCTCTGTTCACCTGCATTATTTTGTTTTTCTGTGTTCCAGTTAAGATTAGCATTCTGTGTGAAAGTTTCGTCAAGCAATTTTCCTGTTACCTTATTGGGAAATTTTCTCGAAGAACCATTAAATTCAAATGAATTTGAATTACATATATAGTATCTGCTGTGAAATTCCTTTTAACAAGTAATACAAAACAAGGTTGTCTATATGTTAAGATATCACAGTATTGTTGAAGTTTAGAAATATTTACTTTATTAAAAAGAGGAAAACAAATTAAAATTATTTTCCAACTACAACGAATAATAACTGGAATTCTGTATAACATACATCATTCTACTTTAATTTAATGAATCATGTAAACTTAAAATGTAAAACAATGTGAAATATAATTTTATCCAGATAATATCGCCTTATTCGGATTATTTTTCTTTTTTCATTTCTTCTTAAGCAACACATTGCACTTTGCCTTGCCAATCTCTGTTCCTTATCGAATATTTTCCAGAATCTAAGTTCCTACCATCAACGAAAAATTCCCACCTTCACCACAAAAAATCGGACAAGAAGCATTTTAGCACCATGGACAATTTGCAACTTTTAAAAATACACTGGCACAAATAATCTTACTGCAAAAATTAAAAATATATATATATGTGCAAATCAAAGACAGAATGAAGAAAATATGAGTGAACGTACAGCTTACGGGCAAACTAATTGAGGCCAGCTTTCGGTAGCACGTACGGCAAGGGTGTCAAAATCAAAGAGGCTACCTTGGGCCAAACAAACAAGGTTTAACTTTACGTGGGTTGCAAAGAAAATCAACATAGCTTTATTTTGAATAATGCATTATAATAAACATATAGAAAATACCAAGAAAAATTATTATTTACATCCTGACACATGACACATCTCTTCTGTGCTAATTTTTAATTTCGGGAGAGACTGTCGCGTCTCGGCTTGTTATTTTTCTATACAGTCGGTCCCTGATTTAACAAATTCATCGGGACCGAACAATTTGTTGGTTAATTTGGGGGCTATTCGTTATATCGGGGTCCGAACAAAATATCAATTTTATGCACTTGCCATTTGAAAATTCTAAAATAAGCAACTACATAAAAATATCCATAGTAAGAATGTACACATTTTTTTATTCGGAGAAGCTAAAAGTACTATTAGAGAATTATTACACGTCATTTAATTGGGAATTTTAAAACGCTGATAATCTTTTTGATTTCTTGAAAGATTTTATTTTTTCGACTTTAGGCAGAGAAGAAAATATGATTATACCTTGTGACTTATACGCTAATTAGGAGTTACGCAATTCTCAAATCTCGTCGATTCGTCTTTTGTTGTATTACTCACTCCCTGTTTCCTGTTTAGCTAACGCATGATTTCGGACGAGTCGCTCGGAATCGAAGTTTATTCTCTAATATTTATTTTGTGTTATTTATTTCTTCCCTATACCGAGTATGTGTTTGCTATTACATGTTTAAAATTTATATGTTTTATATCTATGCAGATTTGAAAGGTGACTTTGTTATCCAAATGAAATAGAGCCGTTGAGTGTAGAAAAGAAGCCTTTAGACCCAGTTCTATAAAAAAGATCGAATGACAGTATTGGATATTTTATAGGAGACCTCATTTTATTTGATAAAGGTTTACACACACACACAAATTTTAGAAGGTATAGACTTCAATGAAGAGCATGTTTTTCCAACGAACAAGGAATAAAAAATTATTAGTATGCTACGAGGGAATTTTGTGGGAGAAAAAATATTTTTGAGCTAACAGACTACTTTCTTAGATTTTATGAAACATTCTGCATCAAAATAACTTCGGTTTGCGATTTTCTAATTTTTTTCTATTTCGTCTCTGGCCCCAGCTAAAAATAATTTATATATATTTACATGCGAAATCATACCCTGATTTACATGGTTATCACTCAGTCCCAACTATCACGTAAGGTATATCGAGTATAACTGTACTGCGTCATTTACATCCTGCTGCATGAGGTATATTTTCACACTTTCCAAGCAATGTAAAGCATTAGAAAATTGAAAAGTTTAGATATAAGAGTCTTAAAATTGATTTCTGTATAAAAATCGTTACATATTCGTTTTCATTTTGAAAAACAAAATTTTCTGCATATACTAAACCTCAATTCTCTCAAGGAAAAGGACAAATGGTAAAATCACTTAAAATATCCCCTGTGTTGTGGAATAAACTAAAACAAATGAAATTCCTGTCCTATTCAAAACTCACGACTCGTCTACACGTGTGAAGTCTAATAATGAGATGCTCCTTCACTATTGAAATTTTGCTACTTAAAAAAGGGAATTTTTTGCTCCGGGCAAAAAGATGTCTTTTGAAAGAAATCAATTTTTTTTCTAATCGTAACTATCAAAAGAATTTTTCTTCCGGTTGTTGAAAATATTCGCTAATTCGGGCCTCGTTATTCGTTAAATAGGGTTTTTTACCTTCCTTTTAAGGAGAAAAAAGAAAAAAAAATGTTAAATAACGAAATTCGTTAAATAAGGGTTCATTAAATCGGGGTCCAAATGTATATTATTGTGTGCCGATATAACGCCGGACAGCAAAAATGTTCGTTGCGGGCCTTCGAGTTTGACACCCCTGCAGTACGGTGTACGGGCAAACCAGTTACGGGGTTAATATTTTCTTTAAAACAATATTGAAAATTTTCTTATTTATTATCCTTAAAACCATCATTATGTTATGATAATTAAAAATGAATAATATATGTAATGTTTACATTAGAATATGTTACATAAAATTATATTAAATATTTTTGTGATTACTTAGAAACATCTATCGAATTTATTAAAAAAAATGTTTAAAATCTGCTTGAATGTTTTTTTTATTATTATTATTATTTCATTTTTTTTAATTTCATAAAATTATTTAATTCATTTAAAAGAAGTTTTTAAATACTTCATTTAACATAAAATATGTTTGAGTATTTCTACTTTTATTATTTCAACTAAAGATTATCTACTCAGTAGAATAACATAAGATTGTTTTTATTTTATAGAAAAGGAAAATACAACTTTTTTGAATTTACCTTGAATCCGTAACTCTTTCAAACACTTAGGAATTTTTCTGTTTATTTTAGGAATATGTATTAAGAAGCACATACCTTTTACGTTAAGAGTTGCTTTGCTAAAAAAGGAAAGATCTCCGAAATCTGACCTTTTTCAAATAAGGAGTTTTATCTAGCCTTCTGGTTTTTCGATCTCCTCTTTGAAATCCATAGGCTTAGGTTTTCCTTTCAAGATTTAGACAGTTTCTTTCAAAGTAAACTTTGTGAGATCAAAAATTTGAAATCTGGTTCTTTTTCTATAGGATAACTCGTAATACATTCCAATATCTTGTAATGAATTTGCAGCACAGAGTTGACATTTTCTAAATCCTATCATCCCTCTAATAGAGGAGGATCAGGAGAAGATGCGTAGTTTTCAGCGATTCAATTTCAGATGGAAATAAATAGAAGTACGAATGGATTTAATAATAATTTTGCGAAAAACATTGCAATTCCTTTTTGAGTTCTGTATCGAGCTTAGAAAATAATTTTTTACCCCTTTTACGCTTGCTAGTTTTATAAAATTAAATATTGTTTCCACTTAATTCTCTTAATATAGAGTTAATGCGAGAAAAAAAAATTGCTTGAAAAAAACACCAAATATGTAATATTTTGATTAACGTATTGTTAAAGTAGTCAAAATTTCAATAACCACCTTATTTATTTATTACTTACGTTTAATTAAAAGTAATTGTATAAAGAAGCACCAACAAAAAAATTTAAATTCTCTTAACAATAAACATGCTCCTGAAAAAAGCTACTCGAATATATTGCGTAAAAACAAGTCATCTATATTCTTAAACTATGCTTTTCGTGAAATATAACTACATCAAGATGAAGATATTGCCCGAAAGTTTACATAAACGAAATAACAAGTCAAACGAATATTCTTGAATTAAAAACGACTTTTTTTTATACTTATATGAATTACACGCAATGACTTTAAATAATATTATTTTTCTTTATTAGATTTATTTTCGAAAAATTATGCTTGATATTAAAGAGGAGAAATTTTATTTAATATATGTAATTAAAATAATATTTATTAAAATCTCGATTTTTGAACTACATTTTCTAGATTTTTTGTAACAATGTTTTTTTAAAAATAAATAACCCTGATTTAAACATTATTGCAATTCCGTTACTTATGATATATATACAAAGCTAACCATGAAACTTCCACACACATGAGATGGATTGCACAAAAATTCAATTTGCATCAAAAAAGATGATAAGATACACAAATATATTAGCATTTTAGATCAATCGAATGACGTAGAAGGGAAAACGACATCTTAACACGGTAGGAAAGAAAGGTTACCCAGTGGAATTCATATTTCGGTAATTGCATTGTGAATGTTGGTTGTGTTTGTAAGAATATCGTGTTATGCCTCATCTAAGAAGGATACGAGAGTTCGTATTGAAATTTGAAAGCAGGTGGATTGTGGTCAACAAAGAGTGTGGTTTATCGTTCCGCAATATTACTACTTGGAATGGTCGGAATTTAATATCTATCACGATAAATCAACATGCTCAGAAAGATTATACAAAGCATCAAGCAGGGCCTCAATGGCTTTCTGCTGCTAGCACTTCAAGGGAAAGACATATGGCCAGGCTGGACTTTTAGAATACTACAAAAACATTGTAGACCTTGAGTAAAGATTTACACTTGTTTGCATCTCTGCCGGTATTTACATGGGCAGTACGACGAGGCAGAGACCAGCACGGGTTAGCTGCAAGGTGACCGTCGCTGTGGCTTCCCTTGACATTGCAGCATAGATGAGTGTGGTGACAATGGTGAGCCCAACAACAAAACTGGATACAGGAACGGCCCCACACATTGTCTTTTCAGAAGAGTCTCGGCTCCGAGGACAGCATGAGGTTGAACGTATACGCTCCATACAGCCACCTGTTGGGTACACGAAGCGAACACCCAGTGTTCGACTCAAGTTCAACTCGATTTCTAAAACAGATTAAAAATTGTGGGTACTAATTTCAGCCCCTGTCTAAAACTGATTTCCCTCAAAGTTTAATCATGTTATCTTCCTACTAGGCTGTATAAGTAAAGTTTTGTTAAGTACTTTTCTGGTGTTGCAATTTTACTCTGATCAGCAGTGTGTCTTTAACAGAAAGACAAATAAACCGACAGGACAATCTTAAAGGTCTGATTTATTTTCAATTGTAACTATTATGAGTTGCGTAACAATGATGTATGAAGTTCAAATTCACTTATTTAAACCGAAAAAAGTATGGATTTGTTTAACTAGTGAATCTTTGGAAAAAAATAACTATTTTCCCTTTCAAATTCAAGAGTTTATACAATTTAGGACAACTTAAATTAAGGGAATGCCTTAGATGAAGAAACCTGGATTAATATTCTTAAAGGATTTCTCTTCCATTTCATAGAGAATTTTATTTGCCTAAGTTTGAAAATTCATATTATACCAAAAATGCATATTTTTTATAAGGTCACTTGATTTTCAAACTACGTATGATACTTTTCATTGCCATAAAAGTAACTAGGGGAAACATTCTCCAAAAATTTATTTTCCCTTATTTTTTCCACATATGATCTTTAACACCTTAAAAGGAAAACAACGTATTTTTTTGAATTTGTGATTGATGAGGATTAAAGAAAAAAGTTTGGCATAGTCTTTTACAAAAAAGTTAAATTAAGTTTTTAACTTGTAAAAGACGGTGCAAAGTTACATTCTATTAAAGAGCACTTTAAGATAGCTGTCGGTAGAATCGCAATGAAAAACAAATTCTGTAGTTTTTGACTCTCACTAATTTTGAGCATGTAACATTGAATGACTGGTTTGGGAATACTGCTTAAAACAGAATCTCACATTTAGTTCGCCAAACAAGGTAACTCAAGTTCAAAATTGAAACATTTTCAACTTCATTGGTAAGAAATTTATCAAATATATGTCACGTCTTAAAAAATTTAGTGAAAAGGCATTTAATTGAGTAAACGTGAATATTTAAATGCTTAAGGCACATATTACCAATTTTAGTATTAATTTTGTTAATGTGAAACTTTCAAGCAACGAAAATGGAAGCTCATTTGAAATATGCTTTACGATGAATGAATTAGGGACTGAAATAATACAGCTTGGTAATTTTCTTTAAATGGCTATACTATTTGTAAACATAGGAAATTGTAGGTTGTGGTAGTTTATACCATTAAGACTGCTGAAACATTTTGTCTGAAATTAAGGTTGTTTTTTTATGGTAAAATCTCTATTCCAACCATCCTTATGTTTGTAAATAGATTCCGGTATTTGCGACAGTAATTTGGGTTTTAGATTTTTTTACTATGCGGGGAGAATACTTTTTTGGATAACATCTGCAGAAAACAGGTCACGCAATCATGCGAGATAAGCAAGATACTACTTACAATTTTCAAAAAACGAATAACTAAAAAGGACACTTAGTCTTTTCCAACAGAACACTGGTGATTACACAACTTCGAGTCTCCTTCAATTTGGAGGACATTTTCTTTAAAGAAAATTGTATGTTGCAAGATATATTTCAGTTAAGAAAAAAAAATTCCTTGAATAAATACATTTTCTAAAAATAGAAATTATTTTTGCTATTCCTGGATTTAAAAGCAAAAACGCACAATTTATGCGTGCTACAACATATTTATTCTAAAGAATTTTGAGAAATCCAAAATATAAAAGATTGATAAGCTTGCAGTGTATTTGATTTATTTAACTTCATTTAAAGTTTCATTTGTTCTAATGCGGGCAATAAATAAATGTAAAATATTCTACAAAATGCACATAGCAATCCCATTTATTCTTATGCTGGTTGGCTAGAATTTCTGGTACAGAGTGATCTTGACATGTATTGTGCTGTGAACAAGGTGAAAGTATTTTTCTTCATATAAACTAAAATAGTTTTAAAAACTAACTATAAATATTATTCAATATAAAAATAAGTTTTCTGTTAAGTTAACGCGATATGAACGAAAAATATCATGCAAAGAATGAAATAAATAAAGTTGGGGATTTTCCCGAAACAAATTGTTCAAAATTAAAGTGGATATTTAAAATTTCTAAAATACATACACTTAAAAGCAAAACATTCATTCAAGGTGTATCTCAGAGTTTTACTAAAATCATTGTCAGAGGGAATTTATGGATGGGATAAAGAGGACAAAATATTTTTAAAACCACTTTTCTGCTATAGTAATCAAAAGTAATCTAAAAAAAAATTTTATTTTCCTTCTCTGAACATACATAAGTCAAAATGTCACAACATAAAAAATTTGAACCAGGTTTTGACTAAAATATTACTCAGTAAGATGGTGAAAAACCCAAAAACACGGCCATGGTTTTTTTTTATATTAAGGCAATATAATGATATAATTCCAATGATGAGAAAATGTATGGACGATAAGTTTGAGATAATTGTAAATTACAGCTCAACGATGCTCATTTTAATATTTTTTAAAAAATTCTGGGTTTCTAAACGGGAAAAAAATCTTAAGAAAATGGGTTGGTAGAAATATTTGGTCGAAACGGTAGACAACTTTTCTTCTTAAAACTTTTTTGGAAGTTGGGCTTTCTGATCTTTCCGAAGATGACGTATGATAAAAGAAACAAAAAAAGATAAATATGTTAAAGTTTTACATCAATAAACCGAAATATATTAAGTCGTGTCGAAAGAGCGCAACTTTTAGGTTTTGAAAAGAAAAAAAGGTACTTCACGTTTATCGATCAGATAAATGCAACAAAAAATATTTAAAAATCATAACAAAAATTAATTAACTCAATTAATTATGCTTAACAGGCAAGAACTCACACACATGCACACACAGGTAGATAATACAATAAAAAATTATATTCTCCCTTAGCTTAATTTAAACACTGGGTCGTTGCGGTTTTACTTGAAATCTTTATAATATAATATTTACTGCTACCACATTTTAATACAAATATTAATTATTACGACAGATTTTTTAATTATTACATATTTTCAAAGGCACGTATTTTAAAACTTACACTTTAAGTAAGTTTTTTGAAGGCATATGTTTTAAACTGAATGGTAAATTTGTTTTTAATAATATTCCTTGATGCATTTAAAAAATAACTTTCCTCATTCATTAATATTTACATCAGTCAATGAAAGAAACGGTAATTGTAGAGTTAACAAATATTATACCCGAATCAGTACACATAAGATGACTTTCTCCCCTTCTAGGAACTGAGTTACTAACACCACAAAAGCTTTTTCTTGGATGAAAGATGACGTCATTAATGAATGACTCTCCTCTCTGATTCGTTAATCTTTATGCGCACATTTTTAAAATGCGTTAATTAAGCTTTCTGATTAGAAAATGGATTCTTCTAAGAAAAGAAAGTGGGGAAAGGAAAAAAAAAACATTTTTCTGAAGCCAGAAAAGTGCTAAAATTTAATTATTAACTGCAATATAAATGAAAACTAAAATCTTTATTATTTTTTCTTCCATTAGAAATTTTAAAAATATATATATATTTTTTTCAGTTTTCTTTACACACAATATTAGCGTTCTTCATTTAATTAAATACGCCTAGAACTTTAATTTTGAAAAACCTTTAATGTGAATGTTTATAATTATTGTACATATGTAACACAGAAATAGAAGATACCAATAGATAATTGCGTTTATAATTATTTTTTCAGTAAATATACACCATAAGGCGTTATACATTATCTTTTTCAAACAGTAGATCCTTTCAAATTCGCAAGTTATATACATTATCTTATAGAGTAAAACAATGCATTATGTCTCAATTTTGAGTACATCCCCATTTAGGTAAACATACACTCATTGCCATAAAAGTTTCCACACCAAGAAAAAGTCGTCAAAATTTAACGAAACTTTGCATATGTAAGTACTATTTTGATACAAGTAAATGATTAGAAAATACAAGAAAAATGATCATTTATTGCAAAAAAGTACAAATGAACGGAAGTTTTAGAACTATGTTGGATCCCCTCCTCTAGTGCAAATGTACGATGAGATACGAGCGGGTATTGAGGCATACAAGCTCCGTATGATGTCTTGAGACATCTCGTTCCAATGCTGCTGTAAAAGTGCCTCTGGCACGACCAAACTCCCAGGCTGTCCAACTTGCCGTCCCAAATGATCCCAAATATGCTGAATTGGGGACAAATATGGGGATCGAGAAGGCCAGGGAAGACTGGTAATGGGGCAGAAGCAGTCTTGTGACATCCTTGCTGTTTGTGCCGAGCATTGTCTTTTTGAAAAATGGCTCCTGGGAGATCTGCCATGAGTGGTAACACATGTGGCTGAAGGATGTCATGAAAGTACCACTGGGCTACCATTGTGCTATAGATCAATATTAGAGGTGACTGTGTATTGTAAGCGAAAGCAATATTTGGGTGTTCACAACAAGGTCTCCACACACGAACACGCTCAATTTAATCTAGACTGTTCAGTCATCACTGCTCAATTTGAATCTAGATTCGTCACTGAAGACGAACTGGCTTCATTTTGTTGCAATCCACTCCCATCATGCACGACACCACTCCTAATGGAGACGTCGTTGGGTGAGTGTCTTTGACAGCACACATAATGGGCGCCGTGATGCCAGAAGTCCTTCAGGCAGGCGCCTTGCGATAGTTCGATGGGACACAAATGCCCGTTGTGAAGGTGCTGCCTGTGTCTGGCGTTGCCAATGAGGCGTTGGCTCTTCACATGCGTGTCAAAGGATGTGATGGTCTTCTCGATGAGACAAGTTTGTCGAGGGCGTCCTTAGCCTGATTTCTGTGTAAATGACGTCTCTTCTGTCCATTGGTCACAACCCCTCTTCGTAATCAAATCAGAATGACCAACTTGACGAGATACTCTCTAAACTGACCACCCAGCTTGCAAAATGCCAATGATTCTTCCCATCTCTAACTCTGACAGCTGCTCATATTGTCTTTGGTTGTGGCGTAACGGTATGTCTACCTCATAGCTTCCTTTTCAAAAGATTAAGTATACTCAAACAAGCTCTGCTTACCGGTTTTATACAGCAAGAAGAACGAAGTTTAACGACTTCTAGTGGCATTACATAATGTGCAATCACAATGCATTTCAAATCATTTGCATATCTTTCCAACATGTACCTTCTTGCCAAGTTTCGTTATAATCCCACAATTATTTCTTGTTGCGCAAATTTTTATACCAATGAGTGTATTAGAACACTATGAAGTTGTAATTTTAATATTATTTTTAATTTAACGCAGTAATTTAATGTCCTTAGATACATAATCGTAAAAATCAGCTTCTGAATTATATACACAAAAACACCAAAATCCCCCTAAAAAAATTGCCACTTCAGAAAACATTTACACACATCCGTTATTATTGGGTATTTTACGCTACTTTAAATTGAAAAAAAAATTGAAGAAATAATTTATCAAAAAATAAGTATAAAAAATTCTTTTCTTTTCACGAATCATGAAATGATATGTGATAAATTTGTTTATTTCTGGTTTTTACTTTTGTAAATTTATTCTTGTAATTACTCTGTATAATTCAGTAATAATTATAAATCATTAATCTATCTATCTATGTATCTATAAAAATTAATTTAATAGCTTACTTAATTAATCAAACTCAAATGTTTGATTCCTTTAGGAGCTTATTGAAAGGAAGTATAAATACCTTAAATCGCATGCATTTCGTTTGTAATGCGTACTAAAATTCTACAGAATTGACAAAAACATGGTAATGTTTGATTGATCTTCGTTAACTGGAATTGCTTAGTAATAGTAGAATATTCTTTCGTCTTTATTTACAAACTGAAACCATACGGTAGCCATGACAACTGACTATGTTAAAAGTTCAATGGATTTTCCAGTCGATGGAGCTTTTGCACGAATAATCTGCAGTTATATCAAAGTAAACTCATCATTTGTTGCTATTTCTTCAACCATGGAGCGACAAGAAAATTAGATTATGTACTTGTTGCCATTTCCCCTATTCCCATATGCTTATTAAAAAATCTTCCCTTTTTGCGGGAAATTATGTTTTTTTAACTGGGAAAAAAAGTTTTACATGGGGGTTTTAAGGGGGAAATTTTGATTTTAATTTTTTAACACTTTTTCACTTTAGTTTCTTTTTTGATTTTAAATTTAGTGGTTTTTTGATCAGGGAGGGTTTTTATTTAAAAAATTTTAATTGAATTTTCGAATTTTTTAAAAGGGGAGTTTTTTTTTGATTTTTATTTAAAAATTAAATTTTTAAGATTGTCCATTATATTTTTTAGAACATTTTCTGCTTTGTTTTTTGTTAAAAGCTTTTTTGTTATTAAAAAGGGTTTTTTAAATCTAAAAAATAAAAAACCTCACAGATGTACTAGAACTTAAATATATCATGAACAATAAAACATTTGCAGTAGTATGAACAATAATAACGATACAGTTTTTAATAATTTATATAAAAAGATGTTTTTGTGGCTTGCTGACCTTTTCACTTTTTTTTATAATATTGAGTAAAATTCTTTTGAAAATAATGAATAAAATTTCTAAATAAATTAATTACCTAAGATGCATTTAAAAATGATAAGAGCAAGATGAATCAGTGAAAAATAAAAACGTTATTGCAAGATTCAGAATCCAAATAAAATATCAAAAGCTATAGCATTACTGGCCTAATTGTAGCTTAGCAATAAGTATAAAAAATTACTTCTATACTAAAATCATTACAAACTAATTAAATTAAATTATATAAAAATTGGGGGGTAAATTAAGAAATATGTTTTTTTTCTACACTAGATTGTTTGGGTTTTGAAAAAAATTAACGTCGCACTGTTCAGCTAACGGGGTTTTTTGGTGACGGACCAGAATTTTGAACCATGGTCAAGTAGGGACGACACCGGGCCCCCCTCCCAAACTACCCACCACCCAACGGGAGGACGTTTCAGCTCCCGACATTTTAACGGATCGCCCCTCACGGGTCTTTAGTGGTACTGGGCTCGAACTCGTGACAAGGAAAGCCACGACCCGTACACCACGGCTCCCCGGGGCCTTTTTACACTAAATACTATATTTAAAAATTTAAAAAAGTAAAATTACTGGAATATATATATATATTTTTGAGAGCTACTGTATGCCCTCTCTCTCTCTATATATATATAAGAACAAGAAAGATAAATGTAATATCCAATCCAAATTTCCTAAGAATCTGTTCATTAGAAATACCATTCAAATTCTGTTCATCAGGATTCCTTTTAACTTTGTTTCATTTTGTTATCATTTATAGTTTATGATAGTGAAAAATATTACCAAAAAACTTGTACCTTATCAGGTTGCTATACAATCGAAAGTTATTCTTGGAATTTTTTAGAATAATTAGCTAACGGTATATAAAAGATGCTTATGAATCGGGTGCTGGTCGTTAACGGGCGGTAAATTCTAACATAACATAAACCATTTCACTAGCGAATGATCAGCGAATTCATTCGTCACTTTGGAGGTGAGCAACTGACATTTTAAAATTACACGGAAATTGATAGCGCTATCACTGAGAGGCTTAATAACTCTCAGCCAATGAGTCGATTAGAGGAACTCTATTTGGTGTAGCCATGGGAAACAAAATTGTAGTTAGTATAAGCAAATATAAAAATACTCTATTTGATTTAATATTAAAATAACCATCGTTATATATGAAGGATTTTGCGTTTCATATTACTATGCATTAAATATTTTACTTGAACATTTAATTATCCTTAATGGTTATATTTTTTGGATGTTTTAAATTTGTATTATATATATGGTTGTATATATATATATATATATATTATATATAAGTATATATATATATATATATATATATATATATAATATATATATATAATCTTATATATATATAAAATATATATATATATATATATATATAATAAATATATATATATATATATATATATATATATATATATATATAAATATATATATATATATATATACTTATATATATATATATATATATATATATATATATATACTTATATATATAAATATATATATATATATATATATATATATATATATATATATATATATATATATATATACTTATATATATAAATATATATATATTTAATACCTCGCAAAAATGTTTGCTTTTTATTGAGAACAATCTTTGAAGTACATTAAAGTAATGAATCATTATATAAACTTCTGTTTTATATAAATCGAGAGAGAGAGCTATGTTAAAATCAAACTATAAAGCAATACAAGAGTATTTGTGATGGATATCGTAATTTTGAGTCTAAGTCAAGTAACGAGAACGACACCTGAGCTGGCACCTCCATCACTGAGTTACCACACAACACCGTAGAGTTATATGCTCGGCTTTTTTTCTAAACTTTATTAAAGATACATATGTACATTAATATAAATTCCTTTTTTATCTACATTATTATTTTTTGATTATTACATTTTCTTATTGTGCTGGCAAAATTATGATCCTTGTTTTATACGATTTTTACATTTTCTCATTGCAAAAATTAAATAATTTCATGTTTGTTTGTCTTTTTATGTACTTAGTGTGTGTATCTTTATTTATAGATTTATTAATTGGTTTAATAAAACGATTTATATAGGCTATTAAATATTTTCCTATTTTATACTAATTATTTAAATAACTAAACATTTTTTAAATCATTATGTGAAATTAAATAGTAATGTGTACTTTGTTTCAAACTTAATGCCATTAGTTTTCTTGCCAATATTATTATGAAAATGAAGAGTCTTATTCAATCATCATACAAATAATTCATTGTTAATGCAATTATAACAGCTAAGAATGTATCTAGATGTAACATTAAATAATTTTTCCATTAACAATTTTGGATTATTTCTTCTTTTTAGTTTCGTTTTATTTACAGTTAACACACAATAGGGAGATTCTCAAGCAATTAATGCAGTACTTTATAAACGAAATTTATACCATTTTATTTTAAAATATATGATTTAAGCGCAGCAAAATAATTATTTTGATTTTAGCCATTTTTTTATGCGCAAATAAAATATCTTAAATTCTTTAAAACTATTAAAAGATATCGCATTTTATTTATGTGTTATTCATTAACTACGACATGCATACATGCGTTCACTAAGAAAAAATAATAGCAAAATTTGTGTATATTAGTTTATTAATATGTTTTTTCAATAATTAAATTTCTTTAAATTCCGACCATTTTTGTTCAAATTATTTTCACTGGGAAAATAACATTACAAAGAATCCTTATTAGAGAAAAAATTTCAAAATTAATTCAATCAACCATATTAAAAATGTGAAAAACCCCGCAAATACACATATAGATTTTGATTAAGTAAAAAACAGGCTTATTTTTTTTTTCTTCTTAACATCACGAAAAATGTTTTCAAAAAAAGTAATAAATAATTGTAAAAATTATTGTTTTCTCCCTTTTTTACAATAACGTAAACAAAATTTTTGACGCTGCGATTAAATGAAAATTAATATCGCTGAAAGAAATTAAAAAAAATAAGACAGCTTATTTATATCTTTATAAGGATGAAAATAATAGAATAGAAGCACTATTTTGAGAAGCATATTTATTAATATGTTTCTCTCAATTAAGTTTATTTGAGAACTATGTATTTCTTTTCTCAAATTATTTTTATAATGATTTTTTTATTATTAAAATTCTTAATTAATATTTGAAATTATTATTGTTTCGATATAATATTACATATGCCTAGAAGCAGTTTCTGATTAAATAAAAAATAAACTTGAATTTTCGTAGCATCATAAAAAATGTTTTCATAGAAAAAAAATCCAAAAACTATTATTTTCTTTCGTTTTTCGAATAAGCCAAACAAAATATCAGACGCTGCGATTGAATGAAACTCAATACCTGGAAAAGAAATAAATTTATATATATTTTCCAATGGATAAAGATAAAATAAAATAATTAATTTACGTATACTGTTAATCCTTTTTTGATATGAATATTATTCCATGCGAATATGATAAAAAATATTAAAGCTTAAAAACAAATTTTAAGTCATCCCTGCTTATATTTGAAATTAATTATATATGTTATATACCGTCACACAAAGTGCAGAAATTAGGTTAGATAGGTAATCTGCACATCATCACCGTTAACCACTTCCCTGTTTTCTCGAACGACGCTCGGGCAACACTTTTTTTCTACTCTATTCTTGTGATTCGCCTGTATTCTTTGCTCGTTTCTTGTGTAATGTTCCTAACAAATGTCTCTAAATTTCGAGTAAAGTTAGGATTACAAAGAATGTCTAAACACGTTTCATGGTTAGGTTTTACTACATTCTCTTAGATTAGGTAAGACGAGAATTTTTTCTTTACTAGATCGGTGTACAGCAAACTATGAACACTATTTTTTTTAAAAAAAATTGGAGTTTAAAATAGAAAAAAAAATGAGTGATTATGAGAGACTCATAACAGAAAATAATTCTGATATTGACTCAGGTATTGAATCTAATATTTCTGTAAATGATTCTGGAAGTAATGAAAGTTTGTTATAGTACTTCTCTTGTGGTGTAGATAGAATGAATCAGCATCTCGTAAATTACCCACTAAAAAAAAAGAGGCAAGAAATAATACAAAAAAATTATTCTTCCATCTTTTAGATACATCCGGGGAATCTTTCGTTTTTTTTTAAACGGGGGAAAACTTATATAATTTGAATTTCAGGATTGGTATTACGGATCACCTTATTGAAAGAATGGGTGGAAAGAAACCCAAAGGAATTTGGCCCAGTCCTTACGATTGAAAAAAAAAAAAAAATTTTTTAAGTGTTTCCCTCCCCCCGAAAAATTGAAAGCAACAAGGCAATGTTTTTGTGTTGTTCGGGAAAAAAAAACGATTTTGGAAAAGGGGGAAAAAAGCGATATTTTCCCCCATTTCGATTGGACTATCTTCACCCGTTTAAAATTCACCACCAAAAAAATTTTAAAGAAAAATTTAAACAAAAACAATATTTCTTTTTAAATCTAATATACATTTTTGTAAAGTGTTCTTTTAAGTTCAATTATTTTTTCGGAAAAAAGGCAACTTTTTCAATGAAAATGAAAATTAGCGTAATTCTTTAAATTCAATAGTTATTCCAGTTCTGACTGCTGATTTGAGTTTATATAATTTATTTCATCTTAAAAATGTTTATTAAAAATATGCTTGTATTTTGACATAATATGACAGAAAACAGGAACTGTTAATTGATTAAAGAGCGGAAAATTATTTTCATTTCTCAAATTACCTAAATAAAGTGCACATTACCTATTAGAAACTCTTTAAAGTAAAAATAAGATAACTTAAATATTTAGTGGAACAACAACAATGTTTCTGTACGCTTAAATTAAATGTTTATTTTTCGATATCTAAAGAATCACATTAATACAATCCAGCAAACAAGTAATTAGTTGATAGAATCAATCTTCAATCAATTGAGAAATATTACACAAATATTATTACAAATCAGGAAATGCATGCAATCTAAAGATTGGTAACACTTTGAAATGAAAACAATTGGCTTGCGCAACAAGATCACCTATTTGTGGGGAATTTAGATTTGCAGTAAATTTTCAAAACCTGCCTTCTCATTGTGAACTATGTTTTTTTATTGGGGTTTGCGATTTTATCCCGTTATTGCAAAAACTTTGCTATTTCAATATAAGTTTTTTCCCGGATAAGGGTTTCCCCGTAAATAAAATATTATAAATTAATTCAGAATCTTTTATCGAATACTTTTTTCTGTGTCTGCCCCTCTATTTCTAAATATTTAGGAATACTTATTATTAGAGGAGGTTCAATCTAAATCCCTTATATAAAGACAATGAAGAATCAAATTTTTTGAACGCTTTTGGAAAACCCTAATGAAAATTGGCTGTTAAAAAATGTAAAAATATTTTATTCTGCACTTTAACGGAACAAATCAGTTAATAAAGATTATCGTAATTCCTTGAAGGTTTCAGTTTAACCTAAATATATATATATTATAGTATAATTAAAATAATTTTAAAATTTAAAATTTTTTTTAAAACAAACTTTTTTTCAAAAAAGATAAACTTAAACACAATTATTACAAAAAAAAGTTTTTTAAAATAGATATTATATTTTTTTTTAATTAAAAAAATGGTTACCTTCTCTCTTATTTAGAAAACCATTTTGCCAAAAAATATTTTAAAAATTTTTTTTGAATTTTTTAAAAAATAAAATTTAAGAGGGGAAAATAAAAAAAAAAATTATTAAATAAAAAAAAATTTAAAAAAAATTTAATTTTTAAAAAATGACAAAAATTTAAGGAAAAAAATTTATGAAAACTTTACTTAAAAATAAAAAAAGGTTTTTTTAAAAATTATTTTTTATTTTAATGACTTTCCCCCTTTTTTTTTCTTTTTCCCATTCTCTTATTCTTTTTTTTTAAAAAAATAAGATTTTTTTTAAATTTTATAAATACAAAATTTATTGGAAATTTTAGGGAAAATTTAAGATTTAAACTTTTCATTTTTCGTGTATATCCCTTTAAATAAATATTTCTTTAAAAAATTAAGGAAAAAAGGAAAGATAAAAAAAGGTTTTAATAAAATTTTTTGGTAAAAAATTTTTTTTTGAGGAAAAAAAAAATTTTTAAAAAATTTTTTTTGTAAATATTACTCAAATTTATTCAATCTTTTTTTTTTTTTTTTGTCCCCCTCCAAAAATTTTAAAAATATGGGATCTAAACTATAAGTTTTTTGTTTCAATTTACCAATAATGAAATTAATGATGCTACTTATTACAAACATAGTTTGTTTTTAAATATATTTTTTAAAATGCATTTTGTATTACATCTGCCCAAAAGTTATGCACTTTATTGTTATTTAAACATAATTTGAGCTGCTTTATGAAGAATATTTTTGATTTTCTACATTCATTTTATATTATAATTCCATATTTTTCTGATTAAATTAATTTTTCGTGTTAAATAATTATAGCTTATTTTTTAAAATGTTAACTATAAACTAACAACTATATGAGAAACTATATGGCAAAATTATATTAAACACAATAGAATGAAGCTTGTTTTGTGTTGAGTAAAATTCTTGCGATTTGTATTTTTCAGGTTTCAAATATTTTTTCTCTATTATTTAACATCTCATGATTTTCATTGTTAGGAATTATTTTTTAAATATAATAATTACACTTCTCGAATATGAAAACATCATTAATTAATAAAAGTTAATGCATTGGACATTTGTCAACACTATTTAAAGATTATTTGAATGCATTTTACGTAAAACAGAGACAATATTATTTTTTAATATATATATATATATATATATATATATATATATATATAATATATATATATATATATTAATATATATATATATATATATATATAAATATATATATGTATAGATGAAAACAAAAGGATTATTATTTTAACAATTTTATTTTATCATTCCTCATTTAAATATATTGGGGAATTGTTAAAAATTTAAATTTACGCATCTTCATAATTTATAAAACGTAATTGTCCTATTTTCATCTTGAAGTACCTTCAAATATAATTGAAATTGTGCATCAAGTATAATGCATTCATAAATTATAACAGAAAATTTCGTAATTGTATTTTTGATCATCCTAAAATTCCGGGAAAAATATAAAAAGGGAAAAAATTTAACAAAATTAATTTGCAGAAAATCGAGGTTGCATATTGATGTAGTGCGGAAAATTAAAATTCTTTTAAGTAAATGCCATAACCCTTTCACAAGATGATTTCATGCTTTAAATGTCTCGGTCTTTCCACTCCTCCAGTGACCATTTTTCTGTTCTGTATGATCCCTAAAAGGAAATAGAATTACGATCGCTCTTTCAAGAACATCATAAAAATGCTATGCAGTGTTTCTCAAACTATGGGGCGCGCCCCCCTTGGGGTCGTGATACCTCTACCAGGGGGGCACAAGCCTATTGAAAAGTCGAGAACAAAATATTATTTAAAAAATTATTAATTTACTGAAAGTAAGCAAGAAAAATACATTTTGACAAAATGAAATATAAAATACACAACTACACTGATATAATACACTTATAAATGTATCAGTAATGTGCAATGTATTTTATTATTAATTTAACAATACTAAGTTAAGAACAAGTTTGATAATTATCAGGGACCCCATGGGCTTGTGTATTCTAACATCTTGATAATTTGTATGGTTTTTAATTAATTTCTTTACTTCCGACTAAAAGTTACACGATTCACTTCCCAATGCCACCGTTTTTGATATTTTTTTGAGGAGGAGAAAAGGAGTAAATAAGCAAATCTCCTCTGAAATAAGTCAATCCTTCGCAAACACTGTCAAGGTCCTCTTATTACATTCCGAAGTCTTCGGAGTAATTTTATGGATAGCACTGCACAGAAAAGATCGTACTTCGGAAAGACGTATATATACGTCCAGAAAATTAATCTTTGGTTGAGCGAGATGTTTATGTACGTCGGTGGCACATAAGAGGTTAAAGTCGTATTATAGTTTTAGTGTCAAAGTATAGTATTATTGAATTCAATACATTGCTATTGTATGAAGGGGGGCGCGATGAAAATGATGATTGAATAGTGGGTAGCGTATATTGAAAGTTTGAGAAGCTCTGCTAAATAGGGTTAAGGTCAAGAGATCTTTGTTTCCACAATCCATCCGAATATCGTCTTTTTCCAGAATTTCGTCGACCAGATGAATCTGTGTGCATGATGTTGTCGTCAATCAGAACCAGTTGAACCGTAGAAAAAAAAGTTTTCATCCGGCTACTTTACAAGAGTCGCACCGAACCCTCTGTCAAGAGCATTGAAGTCTGTGGTGCCTGCGTGAATTTTGAAACCACTGTTGTAATATTGGTTTGTTTCTCGAATGTTAGAATGTATATAGTGGATCCCAGGTTTCCTATAGATCAAATTACATCGATTATCAGAGGTTAGGCTGAATCACTTCTCATTAGTGAATAAAACATTTGTCTATAGAACCCTGGTTTTTTGTGAACAAAAGTGCGCATGACAATAACATTAAGCATATACCATGTAGACTTCTGGAAATAGTAACACTTGAAACTTGGGTACTTGTGGCTACATGAAATCCAGTATGCATCTGAGAAGCTGTTGCACTCCTGTTATTCTCTATTGGAATTGATAAATACCAATCCATATTGGTCGTCATGACTCTGATAATTTTACTCAATTTTTCTCGTGGCGTATCTGACCTCATTGAACCATTTGCATAACTTGGATATAACGCTTATGACTATATTAAAGAGTAAAAAATTGCATTTTTAACGCCCTTCCTCAAAACACCCAAATTTGCAGTCTTATTCTCCGAATTAAAACGTGGTGAGTTTTCATTTTAACTCTTTAGTTTTAAATTTCAGTAAATTTTATGTAGAACCTGAAATTCGTGGAAGTGCAAGAACGAGCAAATTGTCACATACGTTTGTAATGTATTTTCTATTAAATGTTAAGCCCATCACATTCAGGTGCACCTACATAATTTCCCACTAAATAGCTGTATCGCTGTTTGAAAGGTCTAGTTTTATTTTTCTTTCATTATGATTAAATTATGAAAGCTAATTCAGTTTTGGCTTTGAAATTTATTAAAAATTTGAGCTTTCGAAATTTGTAATTCATGTATAATTTTTTTTTCAAGAATTTTCTTGGAACACAGATGCGCATTTAATGTAAATTTCACTATATTAAAGAATCCTCAAAATCAGTGTATGCAAATTAAGGAATTAAATTCATTCTTTTTATGTAATTTGATTCTTCTTGTTTTATATGCCTTAGCCCAAACCATTTTTTTTGACAGATAAGAAGTTCCATACAATCTTACTTTCTATCCGAATTTTAAATCAATTAAAGAAATAATATGTATAATAAATATTTTATACTTTAGCGTATATATATATATACATGTATGTATAGTTTCTGTTTCACATTTTGTAAAACCAGCATTTTGTAATGTAGACAAACCATTTTGAGTTGAAATACTTTTAAAGTATCCAAATGCGTCATTTCGCTAAGTCTTGATTCAAACTCTCCCAAACACGTATAAATTTTGTAACTTTGAGATGTGGCGGTCATTGAACCATAGAATTCACTGTGGCTCTTTAATTACAGGCTCGAAAGCTTTAACATTAATCAAAGGTTCCTTGTTACTTTCATTCAACTAATTATAATATGAAAAGGGCATTTAAATGTACATGGGAAACAGTAATCAGGAAGTTTCAACAAACATTTTAATTATTTATTTGTACATAATCCATTCAAGTCAACTAACAATATCTAAAAATAAAAAATTTCTTATGTTTTAAATCAGAATTTATCATTTTCTTGTTAAAAACTCATAGATATAAGCTGAATTAAAACTTGTAATATCACACAACAACCTTTTTTTTTAAAAAAAAAGAATTTATCCAGTAAGTAAAAATGTAGCTTTACATGAAACCAGCAACATATACTGATAAT
>BMAV01013469.1:516631-566631 GCA_019973955.1 Trichonephila inaurata madagascariensis | reverse complement strand
CTTATTATCATTATTTTTCATGATATTATTTACCTCTGATACATAAAACATAGTTACCTTAAAAAGTGTAACAACTTTAAAACATTGTCCTTATTATTGTGTGACTTATTAACTCTTACTACTGAATTATTTAATATTATATGGTTAATAAAATTCTAAAGCATTTTCTAGACCTTCAAGTTTTTTCGATACGTTTCAGAGATTTAAATGTTTGTTCAGATGTTTTAATAATGTAAATGAAACATGTAAATCTAATAATATTATAAAATTAATATATAAAACTTTGTTGAAAGTAAAATTTAGGTTTTATTCTAAACTATAATTCAAATTAAATTATTTTGTTTAACTATTTCAAATTTATAATATGTATTATTTGCATGAATTTCTTATTACAACTCCCAAATTCAGTTAATCAGGTTATGTTCCAGATATTGTGATACTTAAACTATACAAACTATGATTAACATCCGAACTATTTTTCGAGAATTAATATAAGGAACTTTTTTCTGTTAAGCATAAACGTTTGTGAAGATGTTTTCTGCTAATCTGATTTTCTCTTAGAAACTTTTAAATGATTTTAACTTTGATTTTAAATTTTGAGTTTGACATAATGTTTTGTCTCCAATTGTAGCTTAATTTGGATGTTAGATACTTTCTAAATTTTTTTAAAGGAAAAAAAAAAACTAACAAGAAATTTTTGGAACTACCCATGTTTTAATTATTTATTTTACAAATTTGAAACTTATGCGCGATGTTCAACTGATATTACATTCTAATTCAGCTTTCTTGAACGTATTATTATTCACTTAAATGAATAGTTAGATAATAGGCATTGGCAATTTTCAAATTTTAAGCAACTTAATCTAAATACTATGTTTACAAAATCTGAATTAAATAAAAGTAAACTTTTTGGACTATTATTACTTGCACATACATATTTGGGCTATGATTTAATAAAAGTATTTACGAAGACAAATATTTCTTCAATTATAATTAAAACTCTTCATTTCGACTCGTAAAATATTTAAAATTTATGTATTATGACACATAATACATAGCAGCAGAATTAACAAACTTACAGAAATCATTGTTTTTGGACAATTAATGATATACGAGATCTTTTTAAGCAAATAAAAACTGCTGCAAATACTTCTTATACTCTAAAGGAATATCCTTACATATATCGACAGATACACAAAATGCAACACCAAAAAGGAACCAGCGATATCATAGCGAAATTTATTTGGCACATAACATGTACAAAGATCAAACAATTAAAATTACACGCTTTTGTGACGTTTGGATGATGACAAAATCAATAGTTGATGTAACCACCATTGTTGGCTATAATCGCTGCCAATCGGCATAGAATCAAAGAGGTTTTGGATGCATCCCATGTTACAGTAGTCCATGTGGCTTCAACATATTGTCAAAGTTGATTCTGGAAACAGCGGGTGATGTATTATCGATGTAGCCAGTCGATTTGCAAACATGGACCACACATTTTCAATTGGCGATGTATCGGGACAACAAGCAGTTCCAGGAAGCAATTCAATCTGATGGGTGAATAACTCTTGAACATTGTGTGCCACGTGTAGTCAAAAATTACTCTGTTGGAATATGGCAGATGACAAGCGCTGAATATATGGGAGGACAACGGGCTCCAACACCTCAGACATGTAGCGCTGGCTGTTCAGTGCACCGACAATGCTTCTAGAGGGGTATGACAGTGGGCCAATACCACCCCAAACCTTGATATCGAGTGCAGGACCAGTGAGGCGAGGCATAACACATGAGTTCAGTAGCCTCTCACCACGGGGTCTCCAGACTCATCGTGATGTTGCAGACAGAAATGGGACTCATCAGTGAACACAACATCGTTCCATTCCGCTGTCCAAATCCTCCTGTGGTTTCCAGTCAAGGGTAAACGAAGCAAAGGACGCCTTGCGGACATTCCACTCTGTTGCAAAGGGTCTCGAATGGTACAAGCGGATACCGAATGATGTGAAACAGACTGAATCTGTTGTGCTATGGTTCGTGATGTGGTTGCGTGATACACCACTGCCATGCCTGTAAATCGACTGTCATCACGGGCAGTGGTGCAACTAGGTGGATGCGATCAGTCCGTCGGTGCGTCGTTTCTTCTTGCATCCAGCCACATCACCGTTGCTTGGTTTCGTCCAACACGTTGACCGATTTTTCTGAAGAATAATCCATGATACCTGCAGATTACTATTCTTCCTCGGTCGAGAATTCAGAAACTTGATCAAAAGACGCTCGATGTTTTCCACTAGGCATAGGTAAACAGCTTAGGCAAAAACCGGAACAAAAAATTGCCGTACTTCAAATCGCAAATCTACTCTTCCCTTATATAGAGCTTGCTGGTAGCGCTAGCATCCCCGTTATTTGCATTTGAGCTGTGATGCTAATGATTTACATATTTCATCAACACCAACGCATAATTCTTACATGGTTTGCATGCTTCTTTTAGGGTGTTGCATTTTGTGCAGCCAACAGTGTAGATATACTTTAAATATTAATACATGAAGTAATCTAAGAAACGTTTGTGAATTTGCAAACACACTTATAAAAAGCTATAAAATCATGTGACCTCTTTCAAAAGTCATGAACTATATACGATACTTCATAAAAATACTGAAAAAGAAGTATTTATGAAGAAAATGATGTTAGTAGTAAGCATTCTCGATACCTTTTTAAGAAACTTAAGTAGCTTGATCCTTGTTATATAATATTTATCTTGAAGCGTCTTCATCATTATAGTACAAAAGAAAGATTTTACATACCATCGTATAAAACATTCCAAACAGATTTTGGTAAATACTTTTTACGAAAATTTTGGCAAGCTGATAAAAAAGTTTTAAGGGTTTATTGGAGAATTTTTTTTTTTATGAATGCAAACACTTGAACTGCATAGTATATTATGCATATTATTCAAATTACAGTATATTCTGCTAAAAAAATAGTAAAATTTTGTTGAATATCAGTAATAATTCTAAAACTAATATTATAAAGAAAATGTTAAGACTCTCAGTAAGTATTTCCTTAAAATGCTACGGGTATTCACTGTTTATAGAATATACATAAGTTAAAAACAAAAAACAAATAAAAAACTCAAATATTTTCTTAGAATGTTTTGTATCTCTTGGGGGAAATCGAAACCATGTTTAAAGCGGAAAACAAGTTTTTCCTGTACTTTTTTACGCGGAAAACAAAATTCAAAATAACTAAACTAAATCTGCAAAAGACGATAAAGCTTTCAGAAAGATGTAAGTTTTAGGAAAATATGCCGGACTGAGACATTCTGCAGCCGGAAAAAGAACTTTTATTCTCTTTTTTAAAGGAAATTATTTTGACCAAAGTTGTTTCTGTTTCCAAAGAAAATCCTGAATATTTTTGTTTCTTGTAAACAGAAAAATAATACGTTTATCGGAAACTTAACCCTTTCCGGACGGATGTTGTGTTATGCTCGACATAAATATTTATTTGTTGTATACTATTTTGTTTTCACTTTAGCAAACTACCACTATTAAAAAGACTTGTCCGGAAAACTTTAAAAATACTACAAAAAGTGCAATGCTTAGAAGAGTCAAATAATTTTTTTTAGTTATTAAGTAACTGACTTCATGTTAATTTACAGTCAGTGATGCTTCCAAAGCTGTTTACTCACTAAGGCATAATTTATTTACGTGTATTTTTTTTCAAAAACGATACTTAAGTCATTTTTGTTCGTTTTAAAAAATGATATTTATTATATTTGATTAAAATTATTTTTTGAAATAAATTTTTCATTCTGTATTTCTTTACGGTGTCATTGTTGCGAGCCACGAATGCAAATAGATAGTCTTTTTATAGAAGTATTCTTCAGCAAGTAAAACTGTGCACAAAATCTTTTGATTTCTGATGTCTTTCTTGATGATTTCGCCTTCGACCTCATGTGCCATAAATCAACTTCCCCGTATAATCGGTATCAGCTGGTTCAACCCCAAAAAATGAGTATGGGCGTGGGACACAACACGTGCAGCTATAAATACCTAAATCACGCCATCATATAATCACACAAATAAATAACAGTAAACAATAAGAACAAATAAATGATACAAGTAAAGATGTATATCTTTTTTATCACATTTATATTAGCGCATTAAATTAAAATGTTTAAACGTAAATTTCAAAAAAGCGGGAAAATAGTGAATAAGTTTAGTTAAAGTGTGTCCCAGAGTGGTAAAAGAAAAATACAAGCTTCAACAACACTTTGGATAAAATGTAAGGAGAGAAAACAGGTATTGATAGGAATGGCAAAATAGAAAAGGATAGATTTGAATTTCCTTCCAGTTTCTCTTTGTCAAAATAGTCAATTACTTTAATATAAAATATTTTTTGTCAGTTGTCAGAACTTAAGAAACTAAAGGTATTTAAGATGTATCTTATAAGAAGTTTGATAATCATGGAAAAAAGTGTTACTCGTAAAATGATTTTTTAACTCTGCCATAACTATTAAAATCTTGAGCTTGGGGTTCTGGATAGATGTCTGAAAAATGCGAAATTCATTGCTGGGAAATGCAATCCAAGACAATGCACATATCGTAGCACACCTTTAAAATCCCATAGAATTGGGTAAGTGTGCCAGACTTTTGCAACGGACTTTGAATATTCAAAAAAAGAAAACAAGTTTTAAAAAATTCCATTCTAATTGAAAACTAACCATAATATATAATATAATGCAGTGCTTCTCAAGCTTTTAATACTCGCTACCCAATATTCAGTCATCATTTTCATAGCGCCCCCTTCATACAATAATATTGTATTGAAAAAATTCAATAATACTATACTTTTATACTAAAGCTACAGTACGACTTTAACCTCCTATGTGCCACCTACGTATATAAACGTCTCGCTCAGCCAAAGCATTAATCTTCTAGACGTATATATACGTCTTTCCGAATTACGATCTTTTCTGTGCACTGCTATCCATAAAATTATTCCTAAGGCTTTGGAATGTAATAAAGGGACCTTGACAGTCTTTGCAAAGGATTTACTTATTTCAGAGGATTTTGCTTATTTATTCCTTTTCTCCTCCCCCCCCTAAAAAACATCAAAATACGCGCGTCTACGTGGAAAACCGTGACATTGGGGACCAAACTGCGTAACTTTTAATCGGCAGTTAAGGAATTAATTATACACCATTCAAATCCCCATGATAAGTGTTAATACACAAGCCCATGGGGTCACTGGTAATTATCAAACTTGTTCTTAACTTAGTATAGTTAAATTAATAATAAAATATATTGTACAGAGAGTACAAATACCTTTATAAGTGTATTATATGAGTGTAAACGTGTATTTTATATTTTATTATGTCAGAAAGTATTTTGTTTGCTTACTTTCAGCAAATTAGTAATGTTTTGAATAATCTTTAGTTTTCAACTTTTCAATATATTCGCGCCCCCCTTGTAGAGTTATCACGCCCCTCAAGGGGGCGCGCCCCACAGTTTGAGAAACGCTGTTATAATGTATTATTTCACTAAACATTTATTTAATATAAAAGCACTACCTCAAAGGGATGTGTTAAGTTAGTATTTTTTCTTACTGACGTAACTGATTCATTTTTGGAGTGTACTTATGTTTCAAAAATGCAAAAATATTTCAAGAAACGTTGTTTATTATTAATGAAGTAGATTTTCAATTTTTTACCCAATAAAATTTTTTTAAATGGGTTTCAATATATACTGTGCGATTTTTCTGAAGGTATCCGACTACCCTAAAGTCATGATTTTTTTCAAAAATTGACAAATTTGTTTTAGGTTTTTATTTTATAGACCATCTTATTAGCTTAATAAAAATACCAAGCTTTTTGTTTTCCATTCACTAGAACAAAAACTACAAGTGTTTTAACTAAGAAGATGCCATAACTATACACAAGATGTCAAACTTTAAAATGCGTTTTACTCGAAATGTGTTTTTGTCGAAAAACTCAAACGCGGACAGCGATTGCTCAAAAAGTTTTGAAAATAAGTTAATGAAACTTTTTGTAAATGTTTTGTATAACAGTAGAAGTGTTATGTTTTTCAGATTTATCAATCACTGTATTATTTCAAAATTTACAGTCCTTTATGTGAATATAATCACTGTTTTCTTAAGCAATTTCATATAGTCACTAAGATAGAGAGCTCTAGTTTTTGTAAAAATTTAAATATCTCTTATTCTGAAGGTCATTTCAAACATGAATAACAAAGTAACACATTAAAATTTGAAAAATTGAGAATTTGTTCGAAAAACATTTGTACAGAGCGGGCCCCATTTATGTAATTTTTGGTACATTTTTACCAGTTTTTTCTCATTTTAATAATAATAAAAAAAATTTCTGTTTTCTATTTTACGATTTTTAGCTTAAAATCTGCTAAATAAACCTAAAAATCAGAAAAAAAAATCCCCATTTCTTCATTTTTTCAAAAAACAGTTGTCGCAAGTAGTCGGATACCTTAAATTCATTTATAAATATATTTAAATGCTCACTTACAATGATATTACATGTATTAACCGAATGGGCTTAGTGAACTTAAAGTTTGAAATACAAATAATAAAATCAGCCCTTTTGATCAAACTTATTTAATGCTAATTGATCACAATTATTTTGCTTTACTATATTTTAAACTATAAGATTTAAAATCTAGCATTTTCTGGTAAAATAATACAAATTTTAACTTTTTTATCCGGGATTTATGTTTTAAAGCAACATGATATATTTCGAGCTTAATATTAATGTACTTCAGTCAACAAAACTGTTCATTACACGAATAACCTAAAATAGTCGGAGTCTAATTTAAAATCTGAATAATTTAACATACTTAGCTCTCTTTATGTAATGTATTAAAATATTTCTAATGATAATACAGAATGAAATTATTTGACAACAGAGCAAAATCTCTCCGGCACCAAGTTCATCATTTTCCAATTAATAGCCGACACAATAAAAACAACTCACTATATTAAAGCCATAATTTGAAAAATCACGCTTATTATTTAATGCATACTAACCTCAAATCATTACATTTAATTGGAAAACTTTATGAACTACTTTCAGATAGCAAGAGACATAATACGAAAGAAAATACCTCATTGATTATACATAAGTGAAAAAAAAAATTAATGTGTGGGTGGATACCCTTTATCTACACAATTAGATTAGCATAAGTTGAATAAATAAATCTTCTAATCACTTTTACACAAAAGCTCTCTCCATTGAATAGTGGCTCGGAGCCAAGGTAAAAATCATTAAGAACGTACTACCCAGTGACATTTGGTTATAGTCATTAAGACATCACTTCAGTACGATTTGTAACTGTATCAATTCAGACACTGAAAATTAAATAACTCAATTCACTTGCACCAGCACAAACTGATAAGGGAAGACATCGAGCAAAAGCAATGCTGTGGGGATTCTAAAGATCCTTGATTGATGACCCGGATTAATTTTCCTTCTCCTTTTAAAGAGAAGAAATAGCACATTTAAGCATTATTATGGCTTTTAAATGTAAATGAAAGCAACAGATTATATAGGATGATCATAAAGTGCACGTTGTTTTCCGGGTCTTTCTAAACATTAAATATAGAGGCGCACAATAGAGGGACATTTATTATATGTATGTTAATTCTACACACATACAACATAATTTTTAACGATGACTTTTGCATGTTTTCTTTAAAAACATAAACAAGAGGAAGATCATAAACAGAAAAGATGAAAGCAAAATTGATCGTTTTTTTATATGTATATTTAACTAACGAAGAAGAGAAAATTATAAATCATTTTTCGTCATCTTTTCTGTACACAAGTATGATATTAACTAATAAAAAGATAATCTTATGAAAATGTAGTCCCATTGTTGCATTAAGCAATAGATTTTTGTTTTGTAACGCTCAAAGCTGTAAATAAAAAAGTTACGGTAGCTGTCTGATCCCTGTCGTGAATAATCCTAGAATTTCTTTAGAGAGAGCGACATTAATAAAAAATTAGATCATCTAAATAAAAAATAAAAATAAAAAAATCAAATTTGTTCAAACAAAAAAAAATAACAACGAAAGTAATACAATATGATGTTGGTATGTCATCTGCAATTTCACCCGACATCCCTCACCGGAAAAAATCGACCAAAAGTTCTCGCGCAAGGCATCTCATACCCAAGGGTGTTTACATTCTTTTTTTTACTGCAAAATTTGTATACAAAAGTTGAAATGGAAGAAAATTAGGAAATACAATATGTTTATTACATTTTTTTACACGTAAATTTAGTTTTTCTCTTATTTTTATATGGGCAATCAATACATTGTTTATACACTCCTTTAATCTCGTCGTGAGTGAGTGCAATGTTTTGACTGGATCTTAATTTTTTTTTAAATCTGTACCTTTTTAAAACTAAACATATAGGGGGAAACTTCTCTTAAGATAAAAATTTTTGAAGTTTCTGTTTATTTTCTCTTATTGCTCCAGCAATAGTGTCTTTTTTTTCAAAAGTTCATCTGAAAGTGGATAAGATGTGTACTATTTGTTTCCTTTAAAATTGCATTCTTCCCAAATGTTTTTGTGTCTCTACATATAAAACATTTATTTTCAACAGTGTCTCCCTCTTCTAAATCTGGAGGAATCATACTTGCGGTTATACTCTTCATCATTTGATTCTTCCTCATCATAACCACGAAGATAATTTCTTCATCCGAAAATATTGTACTATATCTATTAAATACTGTGTCTATTAAATTTCTTAAATATCACATTTTTTCATCATAACTACAATAATACGTCATAGTATAAGGAAGTTTTAAAACGTGCTCATGCATTCAGAACAGTAACGGTGAATCAAGCGCAGGGTATGACATACCCGAAGAGGCAATATCTAAAAATATATATTTAGAACTCGCCTACAAGCTAAGGCCCCTGAAAGGATATAACCTTAAAGCTAGAAAGGCTTAAAGCTTAAAAAGCTAGACGGTGGGTATGACACACCCGGCGCGAGAGTTCGTACAATGAATTTTGATAAGTAAAATACTTTTTTCTCTATAAAACTTAGACTTTTGAAAAAACTTTAATACACTAATTAATTTTTTCTAATACTTTAATACTCTCGCTTATAGTAGTCATGTGGTTGATTTAAAACTAAATGTATACATTCTACATTGCAGGTTTTTAAGAGACCTTTCATTGTTTCAGAGATAAATTTATTCCATGGCATACACCTTTCTGCATTTTTTTTTCTATCAAGAGACATTTCAATGTATCACAAAGTGTATTTTAAGTTTTTTCTCTCTTCCTCTTAGTTATTTCTATAAAAATATGTCTACATTTATATAATATTGATTCAATATTGAAGAATCAGATTTTTTTAGAAATGTTAACTACTTTTATTGATGTGTATAATAATGGCACTTCTGAAAATAAGTGTCATTATAGAAATATTTTTATTTTAGTTTATATGAAGAAACTCTGTGTGTGTCTGTGTGTGTGTGTAATGAGAATATAAACTACATAAAACCCAAAGTAAACCAATTTTAGGTCTGCAACAGATTTAAATATTTGTAGGTTTTAGATAAAATATTAGTTTATTACCAGTTGCTAGAGATTTAAATACTGAGATGTAATATATCGAGAAGGGGGGTTTTGTAAAAAAAAAAAAATCCTCAGTTATGAAAAAGACCAACTAATGGAGACAATGTGAGATAATTTATTTTTTATTATTAGTTTCATTAAAAACAGTTTTTTTTTCTTTTGAGAAATATAATTTTCCGTGAATGAAGTGACTGATAGCATGCATATATAAAAAAAAAAGCTTATGAAAAATGTGTTAATATTTTTTTTATTTTAAAAAATAACAATATTTTTAACATGCTTTAAGCTAACAAATGTTTTTTGAAAATATTTAATTAATTAATTCAACATTTCTTCTAAAAAAGGTAGAGATGAAATATTATTATTGTAATAACAATATTTCTCTCTCTCACAACGAAATGCAAATAAACGTCATATTTTAAAAATTTACAGAAATACATCAGCTCTTCCTAATATTTAAGTATAACCCGCATATTGTGTTTATTTAGTTAACAAAAGAACATTATGGCATGACATTTGTAAAATAAATTTTTCTTAGTTATCATTTATTGAATCTTGCACAATTTAAACATAAAGCACTATTGATGTATTTTTTAAATGCCTGTTGTCCATTTAAAAATAAATCACAGATTTTTGTGAAAGAAAAATGCAAAAAAATTTAATATAAAATATTTTCTTCGTCACTTATAATTGAATTTCCTGCATCGTCTTTTCATTCTGTAAATGGCATTGGATAAAATTGGCAGCAAAATCCATGTAATGAGAAATCTCTGCTGCATCTCATTTAATGATCTAGAAGTCGTATTTAAGACAGCTACCTACCTGCCGATGACATTCCATTACAATTAATTCCTAACACAAGTCTCAGCCTTCTATTCTCCCTCAAGCTCTTAATCCTGAAAATATTTATCAACAAATTTAGTTCGTTAGAGTTAAGCGTTACTATCCATTAGAATAAGTTCTTTACCAGTAGAAACAATAAATGGAGTAACGCATTCAGCAACAATCTCGACCTGATGTTTCCCAGTAGAGCTTTTTCGTGGATTGCATGCTGATTAACAAAACCTATTTAACAGATTCCATGGGAAACCATGACTTAAACTATTTCTTTTTACAAAGTAATATCTTATGTGGTGTCTATTTTTTTTAAATTAAAGCACTCGCTAAAGTAAGACAAGACTCTTTGGTACAGAAGCACATTTACTATCTTGTATAGATAAAATCTTTGTTATCTCAATGTAAATGGGTGATTCTGTGTCACAAGGGAAAGCTGTGCATATACTCTTTATCGTATGTACGCTGTGACAGCAGATATTATTGTTGGGAATGAGCTGAAGTACAAAAGTGTTCTATTTTCAAATCTAAGAAGCTCTTTTTCATGCATTATAACCCATGAATTGTCTGAATAATGCATTTTTTTCTTTCCTTGAATTTATATTTGACCAAATTGTTCTAACAGTCTCTAGAGAATACCGTGAGACAAACACACAAAAAATAGAAATTCCACCCAAACTATGAATATGATGTATTCGGAATATGATAATGTAATATTTGAAACATTTTAATTCGAATCTTGAATCTTTAATTTATTCCGAACCATATTAAATATAGAGTTTTATTTATTTATTTATCTTTTTTTGTTTAGCTGCAAAACAAATTTTTTTAGAAACTTGAAGAAGATTGAATACATAAATGTTACAATAGTAACACGGGAATTTCCGATCATAAAAAGTTATTAAATTTTAAATGTAGTGGCATTGAAATGAGGATTCCTGATGCTGGAACACATAGCAAATAAGGACCGAAAGGTTATTACTTGCACATTACTATGTAAAGTGCAAGTGTTTCTCTTTACGGATCTTTAATTTAATCAGTGGTCGAACCCTCACCTCGATTGAAATGTAGCTATCCCAGGAGCTAGTGTTTATTATCTTTTGTCTGTCAAAGTCGTGTAATTATCCTTTAGTAGAAATTAAATTAAATCTATCTTAATAAACGTATATAATGTTAAGATGCTTTATGCTCAAATATTTTGTTTTACATTGAATCTTTTGCTTTTGTTTATATGATGTTTGATATGAGCTCTGATGTGAAATGTTTTCTGAAACAACCCACTTTACTTTTTTTTCTGTAGGATTTCACCCTTGATTTCTATTTTCGTCAATCTTGGAAAGACGACCGATTGGCATTCAAGGCTCGGACTGGTTTGGACAGCTTGACGGTAGGAGCAGAGGTTGCAGATCTGATATGGGTGCCTGACACTTTCTTTGCAAATGAGAAAACTGCATATTTTCACCAAGCCACTACTCCAAACACATTTTTGAGAATCAATTCTGAAGGTGAAGTGTTCAGAAGTATGCGGTAAGTATAATACTTCATAAAATTCAATAATTTTTTATCACATGGAGCTTTCTTAAAATATCTTCATAAATGTTTTTAAGCGATTTAAGTGAATTATACTTGTAATCAAATATACTTGAACTTAAAAGAGAAAAAAAATATTTCAAATCATAAATGTTTGGGTCTTGCTTCTCAATCTCTTTCAAAATAATAATAAAAATTTACACTTTTATCAGATTTAATTTCTTGAATATTACACTACGGGTATCTGAAACACAATACAAAGAAGCGCCCTCATATCAAAGTCAAATTTATTTTTGAAGTAACTCACGCTACTAAGATAAAATGGTTGAAATTGCAGCCATTTACAGCCTGAAATTTCAGCCACTGTATTATCACAGCGACTAACTCTAACCACTTCTGTATGGCTCGGCATTGAATAAAAAAGACTTTAGAGAGAGACTTTTCGTTGGGGTATAACATCCCTTGCACTTTTCATATATTACCAAGATTTCTTCTAGTAGCGGGTTGCGTAAGCTGTACCAATTGTTCTCCAATTATCTACCAAACGTGTTAAATAGGCGAGAGGTATGAAGTGGATATGACTCATGTAGCTATGCATTATCCTATTGGAGGGGGTTGTAGGTAAACTCTGAAAATAAGGGGCCCCCCACAACAGGCTCCATAACTTCAAAGAAATATTGTAACCCATACCATTATGGTTGGTACCTATGATGTAAATCTTCACTGAAAGGCTTCTACTTACTTGCATATCTCATTGCGGAATATGCACAGAGGAAATTTCTCGTAGTTTCGATGTTTCTTTCAAAGTTTTGCCTTCTGGATGGCAAGTTTTGTAATTCATTGCTGTATTATATTACTTAGCATATTAAGTTTTATATATGTTATTAAATATTCTGCTAATAAATGTGGTCGATATTTAATGCATGGTGATTTTACTAAGAAACATATTTAACGACGTAATTCATTAATTTCGAACGTAATCTTATATTATGAACGTACTGGTGAATTTCAAAACGGAGAAGACAATACAAAAGTAAACATAAAGATTTATCACCAAGGTATAGTGCAATATTTAGCATAAAAATATTCCAGGTACATATAGGAATTTAATTTATACAACCTCTGCTTATTTGAACTGACTAATTAATCATTCCATTTCTTGATAATGGGAAAAGTTTCACAGAATGGATGTCGGAGATATCACAGCTTCAAATTCTGTTTACCAAAATAAGCTTAAGTTCCTAAAAACATTGAGGTTTAAGGATGAATGACCAAAATATATTTGTAATTTTCTCTCCTGGTCCTTTAAACTATTATTAAATAGCCCAAGTGTATAGGTTCATATATCACCCAGATAAATTGAATTTTTTATCGAAAAACTGTATTCGCATCTTACATTTCTCGTGATCATCTAAATTATCTATCTACCCCATCACAGATAACCAGTCTTTAATTGTAACACCTAGAATAATAAAACAGTAATATCTCTGTCCAAATCATTTCAGAGCCACCTTTTTGTTTCACAGTGAGAAGAAAGAAATTCATATGATAAAATTGTGAAGAAATTTTCCAAATGTGAAAGTGTCACTTTGGGAAGAAAATTATGAATAACGATTCATTGGACCACGTCAGTTTCATAGATGCATTGTTTTAGCAAGCTTCATTGTCCTTTCCAATACATAAGACGAATTTTAGCATTCATAATTTGTCAGGAGCATTTTACCTTAATAACGCTACTATTCCATGTATAGTTTTTTGAGTACAGTTCCTTTTATATGAAATTTGCAGATGTTGTTGGTTCAGTTCCTTGGTTATTTTGTTTGGAATTATCTTCTTTCATTTTACAATTCCAGATAACATATCTGACTATCTTTCCATCAAATTCTTCTTTCATTTACAGTTGTTCTTCTCAGAGATGGTGTTTTGCCATGAATATCTTGTGCAGGTATGACTATCAATACCATATCCTGATAAAAAGCGATTGTAGGACGGCCTAATTGAATGAGATCCAGCAATTTACTCTCTGTGTCATTTTTCATCAATATATACGTCATTTTATACGTAAAGAGCAAGTCGCTGCGTCAGCATTTTTGTATTAGGTATAGGTAGGAGAATTGGGATATTATTTGGGCATTAAAAATTTGCTTAGACGCAATTTTGAGCCAGTAATATGAAAACTTTTTAATAAACACTACACCTATTGATAGATGTCCCTCATTTTGATAATCACTTTTATGTGCATTATACATATAAATGAAAATTACGGTACTCCAAGAAATGGGGGCATGATTGAGAATGGTATTCTTATCTTTCCTAACCCTGAAAGAAAAGTGAAAGAAGCTGATTTAGATTTTTAATCACATAATAATTGTTGACCGTTATATTTATTTTCCAGAAAGATATGATAATTTTTTGTAATTCACTAAAGTCCTATATCAATCAAGATAACAGAAATTGCGAAAGTCAAGTCCAAAAGTTCAAGGACACACTCCTCTTTAGATGAATAATGAATAACCCTTACTGTGTAAAATAATTATTTTCGTTATTTTTATTATATATATATATATATATATATATATATATATATATATATATATATTCACTTAAAAATTCTCGAACGTCTCTTAAAACTGAGGATATGTATTTTTATATAAAATTTAATGAAATTTTTATTTTCAAAATTCTGTTGATGTTTTTCTTATATTTCGATGTATTGGATTATTTGACATTAAGTTTCTAAAAGATAGTAATTTTTTTAAAAGAAAATCTAAAAAATAGATGTTTGGAAGATAAAGTTTGAAATGCATCCTGATCAGGATTTGAAGCCATATTTTAAATGACGTAACATTCCAATTAGAGTCTTAAGTCAAAATTAAAATTACATCAAGAGGGAAAAATGAGTGGTTATAAATTGTACCGAAATACTCAAGATATTAAGACATATAACGATAGAAAGAACATTGCCACCTCTGTCACTGAAATAAATCCCAACAGTGAAAATGAAATGACAATTTCCTCTGATTCCTTAAGTTAAAAGGCCATTGATTCTCTAAGATTTTCAAACTCAAAAACGACGTTTACTTGTTGCAAGTCTTAATGAGCTCTGGGCTTAAAGTATTCAATTTCTAGATAAGAAAGATTGGTACCTCTTCAAATATCCTGGGAAAGGTTAAGTGATTAATGTACCTTCAGACACACGGGATCCGTTCTTCCGATAGCTTTCAGTTAGGGGGAATCTGACTTCCACGCTATATCAGTATGTAAAATAATTTTCTCTTCTACTGAAAATCACAAGCTGATTATATTTAATCAAGATGAAAATAGTCAGTTAGGGAATCTGAGAAAATGGCTATTACGTTTCTAAAATTTCATTTGTGCAGCTTTAAAAATCCAAATAACTCATTTTAATGGAACATAGAAGTAGCAATTATGTAATGTAAATTTACCTCTATAAAATTTTGAGCAAGTGATACAAACAATCGAAGAGATTGTCTTGTTGAAAGCTTATACTCTGAAATTATGCCGAAGTTTACTAAAAAAAAATGCATGCTGACATAGATAAAATATAAATGCATATTCAATTTTATTTAGAAGAAAAGAAAAGAAACATTTTATTGAATAGAAACATAAGACAGCGTTTTCTTTTTCTTTTTTTTTTCTAAAAATTTATTAAATTTAATTGAATATGTGTTTAGAAAAAAGAAAAGTCCCGAAATTTTCAATCATAAAAAATACATTATGTTGTAGCTATGAAGCATTTACATAACTTTCCTTTGCCTTCATTGGAGAAAAAGAAATGAGTGTGTGCAGCATCTCGAACTTACATAATACTCTATCTCAGCTGTTTTTCTATTTTTCTTTACTCTGAAATATTTTATAGAAATGTTTTTAGTGTCTGCGTCTTATGGCTGTCTGCATAACTACAATCAAAAGTTCAAAGATCAACCCAAATACGTGAATGATGAGAAATGCATGTGTATACATACAAAAATATGTACAATGCATCTACTTGAGACGTTTCTGTTTATTTTGTCGGATTTGAACGTATTAAACTTTTATAGTTAAAATATTTTGATACGTTATATATATGGTTTGATATATAAAATTGCAAATGCACACTTTTCTCATTATATTTTAAAACTGTTAAATTACATATAAAGCAATACTTTTGTGTCTGATTATTATCCTTTATGGGCGCGTGTTTCGGAATTCTGTAAGCCTTTAAATATTTTTTTTTAAAAAAATCACTAGTTCTCATTACAAAATTTTGCTCATCGTATTCTGAATAATACATTTAGGGTTTTTAAAATTTTAATAGATTTAAAATTTAACGTAAACCTAGGGAATTTGTGATCATCGATTTCTAGACTCTGGTTTTGCGGTCTGAGAAAACTGTTTCCTAATATTTAATCACACTTTAAAATAAACAGGTCTATTTTAATAGACAACATTTTACTGACATTTCATCTCTAAATAAAACAGTTTGCCTTGACATTTATGTTGCAAAAACTATGTCAGTTTTCTTATTTTTAATATCTTTCTATCTCTCCCCCTTATCACCTTATATATGTATGTAAAGATGCATAAACTCTAATACACATAAAATAAAAACCACGAATTGACTCTGTATCTCTGACTCGAGCGATCACTGGATGTCTCCCCAAAAGAGAACTGTTGGGCTTTGATTAACAGGCATTTGTGGCCGTCCTTGCCTACTGAACAGATTCGTCAGTTGACCTGTGTATGACCAATAATTCTGTCGGAGAACACTTTCCAACTTTACGAGTCAATGACAACCTAATAAAAGCGTACAGGAGAAGTAGATTTGAGCCAATACATTGTTTAATTTTTATTTCCAGTAGCGATATCTCCTGAACAAATCACTAAAATCTTACGATACTGTTAGCGTTCTGTATTCTACACCTGCACATCACATTTCCCGATTTCTGTCGCATTTTCTAGTTTTATTTTTTATTGTGTTTGCACTCTGAAGCAAAACTAGGGATTTTACATTAAGGATTTTGATATTCAGTCCATTTATATACGAGGTCGATACCTGAGATGGTTCTCCACTTTTCAAACTTGCACGCCTATCCAACTTCAAGAATATATGTGCATCAACAGATATAAAACCTCCGAACGGTGGATCTTAATGCGACCTAAACTTGAACCCAATAAAAACGCTGGCCACGAACTCACAACCTTGATCATTCGACTACCGTAGACTCAAATTTAAATAACTCTTTCTTGATGCTTCACGATTTATGTTATATAGTGTATATATATCAAGAATAGCATTAAATATATATATTTTAGTTATATCTTTTGAACTACCAAAATAGCCTCAGATAAGATAGAAATAGATACGATTTCACATTATAATTAATAATGTTACAAATTATTTTTTTAAGTATTCCAGTTAAGATGCTTTAAAAATAGTTTTAATGATTCACTATAAGTACCGATATATATTTAATCACTTAAGAATAATTAACAATTGTATTTAGACAGTTATTGAAATAGTAGTAAACTAGAGTGTGTTGACATTAATTTTTATAGTTGAAAAACAATGCTATTCATGTTGTTCTTATGTTAAATAGTATGACTATATATTTCATGAATAAATAAATAAAAAGGTAAACATTCCTTTTAGAGTGTCGAAGTTATTCACCAGTATGCCTTCCAGCGCAAACAAATTTCTGTTACTGACTTCCTAATAGATTTCATTCAAATGTTGATAAAAATCCATCGTTTGAACATTGAATATAAATTTCCATATAGCCACACAAAGTAACATTCGTTTTCATTTAAAAGCAATATTTAGAGCTCTGAATAAAAAAACGATATAATCTTTAAAGCACAAAGTAGTATATCAAAATGTAAATCAATATCTATTCAAAAGATAAAATGAATTTATTTACTGCTTAAGCAGATTTTCTTCTTTTTTTCTGTATTCACACTGGTTGAAATTAAATTTCTCTTTGATGCCAGCCAAACCTTTTATATCCATTTTTTAATGAATGCAACATATTTATTTTGCCTCGTATAAAAAGCAACGGAGTTGTAAGAAACCTAGGAATCACAAATCCTTTCTTAGAGAACATCCTCGGAAAGATCCTCCCCGCTGAGCAAAACGGTTTTGAAACCTCTTGAGGTTGCGTAATATCCTCTCCAAGGGTGAAAATATCTGGTTACAAGAGCTTGACGATAACAAAGAAGCAACAATGCGTAGCAAATAATCATAAATTACCAGTAAAGAGGCGAAGCAAATGTCTCAAGGGATTGTACACCAGTGGATTAATCAATTTGCCTCCAGTCGCGCGCGAAAGAATGCAATGAAAATGGACGGCATGATACTTAGGTGTTGACCTTGGGGGATTTGAGGTCAAGATACTCGACAAGAAGAACAATAGATGATCGATCAGTATTAGTTTGTCGACAAGAATTATCAACCTGGAAACTTTTGTCTAGCCCCTCTCCCCCTGCCAATGATTTCAGTCAATGTCTTTGTTCATTTAAACTAGCTGTTGGTGCTTACGAATACAGAGTAATTAGATTAATCCTCTGGATGCTTAGGATTTATATATTTTGACTTTTGATTTACTAGGGACACAACTGCCAAAATAAATGTGAAAGAGGAAAACTGGATTATTTCTTTTTTTCTATACGTTCTAGGAATTGTTCATTAACATACACTCCAACAGAATTAGAGATTTTAAAAAAGTAGGGAAAAAACGTGCAATATAAATATCTTATGGTAAATGTTTAGTTCCAGAAGCAATTTTTTTTTTTTTTGCAATTTCTATATGCCCAAAAATAATAAATTAAAAATTTACTTCTGAAAATTTAAGAGACAAAACCTTTTATAAAATATTGATGGATTTTTCCACATTCAGACCTCTATGGACCGAAACAATTTTGAATATCTGTCTATCTGCCTATGTATCTATCACATTATTTCTCTATCTCTCTCTGTATATACACATGCTTATTCCTAAAATCTTAAATCCTACGGCTAAGAGTATATATTTGTTTAACCAAGGTTTACTTATTTTTTTGAATTATATGATCTTGTAAAAACCATTTCTCTTTACTTTTTTAGATTTGTGGCAATTTATTACATACTGGGCCATTACATTTAAAGTTATGATTTCTAAACTCTCTAAATTTAAAGCAACCATCCCAAATGACTTCATATTTACCAAATTTTACCCGAACATTAGTGAGGTAATGGAATTTTGATTTTCGAAGACATACGAAATAGTTCCGAAATTTCCGGATAGGTGATGCTACCAGCGGAAAAGCTATAATGGATTCGTTAAACATAGGAAAGCTATTAATTAAAGGAAAACAATAGACTCAATGACAAATATATTTGGGAAAAGACTATAACATGTATTCACAGCGAAAACAGTGATAGTGACGAGAGAAAGAGACAAGAGTTTCATGAAACAAACACGGCATGGATGCTCGATAGCTCTGTGCCGTGTTCCACTATTAGTTAAAACCTCAAAATGTCATGTTCTCTAACTGATTGTAGGGCATATGTGCTGATGCTATAGATGTGATGCGTGATACTTGCATTCATGTCAGCCATATTCGCAATCTATCCACTGTAAACAATATTCTTCAAGTATCTTCAGACCGAAAAATCAAAGAAATTTAAGTTGGATGATGGTGGTGACCACATTGTTGGAAAATGTTGGTTTATGATTCTGTCATCTTCAAAGTGAATGATTTGCAACTGCTTCACAGGAGTAGCAATGTGCGGTGGGGCACTATCTTGCATGAATACTGCGCGATACACACATCCTGACGCAGCTGAAGTGACGAAAGGGCATGATTTTTTAAAAGTGCTTCATACCACTTAGCAGTAACGGTGCAGGGGCTATCTCCTCGAAGAAGAATGTATCGATAACAAACGCTGTTATTTGGCTCCATGTATTGATCTTTTCAGAATGAAGAGGTAATGGAAGTAGATTCTCTGTCACCCATATCCTGCAATTTTGAGTATATAGATATACAGAATCTTGCAAATGGGAATGGGCTCCATCAGACTACAAAATATTCTATGACCATCCATTATCCACTTCCATCTGGGCAAGAAATTGCAGTGCAATAGATTAACTGGCTTCAGGTCAAATGGTAGCAATGCTGCACATGAGTTACATTGTGCAGATGAAATTTAAGATGTTTCATAGGACTATACACACTGCTGTTTGACATATAAACCATTCGCCCCATTCCCTATGCATTGCTTGTTCCTGCACCGTTGCTAATCTGTTCTTGTTAGTATGTAGCCACGTCTTTCACTTCCAACACCGTAAAAGGGTTTTCGTCTCTTACCAGGTTTCCCATCAAATAAACCAGTCCCTTCGAAGTTTTCTATATTTTTCTCCAAGCTGCTTGTGGTCGTTGGGCCGGACTTTATGACTTTTAATCCCCGAGCTTCTAAATAGCTTAACATCCTCTTCTTAAACTTCGAATGAGTTCCTGATTATCTTGCGCATCGGGCGTTGCTGTGTTTGTAACAATAAGAGAAGGAATCATGATAAAGGGAAAAGAGGAGCTTTAATTGACTTTAAGGCTAGGGTCACCTAAGAGGTGAAGGCTGATTTAGACCCAGGTACCTATCTGTTTCAGCAGAGCAAAATGGTATGACCTTCACATCTTGGATGACTCTACCAGGAGAAATTTATCCCAACGTACTTCACCCATACGGCCTAGATACGCCCCTCCATCACTTTGAGGTAAAACAAAGGACTTGGAGGGGGGGGGGACACTCCGAGATTCCGGATCACATCAAACACTTGGCTGTGGAAACAATCCACAGTATCCTCCAGACATTTTTTAAAAAAATTTATGGCAACAAAGGTGTTGGAAGAATTTCTAGACGTGGAGTACACATTCTAACTCATTCCGGTGGCCTAAAAAGTAAGATTAAATATTAAAATTTTGGTTATGTTTTTATATGGAAGCTTATTGCTATAAGATAGGGTTTGCAGTTCTCATGAGTAGCCGAGGATCCATTTCATGATTCTGATAGCCATGCATCAGTTCAACATCTTTCCAATAGGACATCTTTTGGATACGATACTAGCCTTGATATCCTAAATCTTTCCGATTGGGTTTTTCTAGTGATTGTGTACATTTTCAGTGGCTCCTATCCCCCAAGGGGATTGATGGTAGTGAGAAGGCTGATTTCTTAGCCGAGACTGAGACAGAGGAGATGCTGAGCCTTACTAGGACTCTTAAGTTTAGGGAATTATCCTGTTTAAAAAGATTAATCTATGTTAACTTTGAATATCTCCCTCTCGTCATCCTTGGTACTTCGGGAGAAATCCGCGAGGTCTATTCAAGCTTATGCCTAGGAAATATTAGGCTGTCTTCTCTCGTTGTTTGAGTGGCCATGTAAAAGCACTTACTTTTAGTCAGGGTGAGAAGATCTTCCAGGAGTGCCACTGGTATTATTCCAAACTGGTCAAACCGGTCCATATCTTGGCTTGCTTGGGTTTTGCAAAGGACAAGGTCCTTCTGGAGTCTCTTCTATCTTTAGACTTCTTGGAGATATTGGGATTCATGGAGATTGACTAGAATTGCTAAGCAATCTGGGGATTAGTAACAACAAAAACAATAGACTCACTAGCAAAGCACGATCTTTCTTTATCGGAGTCATGATGAAAAATTCAGGAGGCAAAATGTTATATGTGCCGTATTATATGCGCCGGCTGTGCGCAGGTCTTATCTTCGAATCTGCAGTTTCCACCCTGATAGTGCTACTTATTGGTGCATTTTGGATCTATTTTGTTTTTCTATGCCAAAAAAAAAAGCAAATTTCATTTTCTCGCGCTTATTCTGGTAAAATATGATGTCATTTCCATATATTTTAAATTAGAGCTGGTGTTTTGAAATCATAATTTTATAATTATAATTTCCCGATATATATATATAGAGAGAGATTCATACATATATATATATATACATATGCACATATATACATTACAGAATGTCACTAACATTACAAAATAATCATGTTAAATAGGGAATCGATACTAAACTGATTAAACAGTTAATCTTATGTTGTAGTTCAATGAAAATGCGAAGCACTAGAAAGTTGACAAATCATTAGAATGAACATCTGGTTAACATTAACCATGTTTTAGTAAAAAAAAAGGGGTGAGAGTATATATATATATTGAGAAAATAGAATTTAGAGCAGCATGTTTGAGTATTATACCAAGCAAATTATTTAGGCGAAAAACTAGAGCAACATTCTTTTTTGTAGAATAATCGTTTGAAGAACAAATAGAAGTGTGCGAGTTGAAAAAGAGTAAAATCATTTCCTTTCGTTTTGAGTCAACTGAAGCTTAAAGAAATAAATGGCAACACTGAGTTCCATAAAACTTTTAAATCTGCATTTACTTATAGCTAACCAAATAAAAATACTTAATTGGTATTATTTGTCTTTTATCAAATCAAGCTTAAATATATAAACAGGTACACAGAAAAAAATATAATTATAAATCATAAATAATGTGAAATAATCGAAAAACATTAATATTTACTGTTAAAAGCTGGAATTAAGCTTTCATATTATAAATTGGTTAAATTTATGTTAAATTTTAAAATACGTGAATAGTTCAACAATAATTAAAAGATGCGATGAAATGTAGCAATCAGAATTAACTAATAAAGTTTTAAAAATAATAATTGCATGTATATAAATTACTGCACTCTCAACATATTTTGTTATGTAAGATTTAATTGATTAGATATTTGTTTTCTATTAGCTAAGTCTAGGAAGTCTAAGAATTTTGCTACAGTTAAAATAACGTTACAATAATTAAGTAAATTTGTTTTGAAATAATAATTACATAAATCTTAGTGACAAAAATTAACTGTTAAGAAAAAAGATGTTTAATTTCTTTTAAGTCAACATGAACTATAGTATGTATAACTGCCTTCCTTATTTGAAAATTTTTCAACAAAACTGTTCAGTATCTATATAGATTAATAAAAATGTTAAAAAAAAGCTTCATACAATAAGGTTAAAGAAAACCTTAAACGACTTTGAATAACTACAATAGCTAACAACATCGCCATTTCAAAAACTAGATAATAGTGCACAGCTAAGAATAAAAATATTGAAATATAATATTTATTAACTCTAATTTTTAATATCCGTCTTTCTAAGTTGAGTATTGTTTCGATAATTTTGACAACAGAAGTGCTCATTAAATTTTAAATGTTTTGAAAGTTTTAAGCATATTGCTTTTTAAAACACAGAGGAAATTTTCTCTCATTTCTATAAATAGAAAAAATGTTTTTGATTTGAGTTAGTTAAACAAAAGATCAGCAATACTTAAACATTCTAATTAATTATAAATTGAATTCCATAGTTATGTGTGTGAATGTAGGATAGTTAACCATAATATTTTTTTCTATTCCCTTCACTTCAGTTCTTAGCATACTTCTTCGAAATTGTGCTTTTATTCTTTTGAGCAGTAATCTAATGCATCCCACCCACGCACTCCTTCCCAATTCCTACAAAACTAAGAATATTAAAATTACTAAGAATTATAAGTTCGATTTCTGAAAAATAGATTTTCAAACTGGTTTTTCATTTTATGACATAAAAAATCAGGATTCTTTTGAAAAAGAACACCTTGAGTAGAGAATAAAATGCCTTAATTGTGCGTTTCCCTCTTCCAAGAAGGAATTATCTATGAATTATTCTTAGAAAACCTGATTGAAATTACGGTAAATTGTGTTTCTTTTATTTTTGTATTATAATAAGAATTCTTGAAATATTAATCAGTTCTGAGAAATTGGAAGACTTTTATAAATAGTTGCTAGACACACAAACACAAATTTTCCTGAATTTCTATTTTTATCTTAAGAAAATAAGATCTGCATTTATTTTCAGAATACAACTTTTAAACTTCAACCATTTTTATTTATAATTTCCAATAATGTATAAAAGAATAATACTTAAGCTTTATAAAGGACAGATCAAGCGATTTATAATTATTCGTTATTATTATCTGAAAACAAAATACGCATTGCAAAAATACGAATTAAAAGAGTGTAAAAAATATCCAATATATAATGTGTTTCAATAAAAACAAATTTTGGAGGTTTTTATTTATTACTACATTATACTTTAAAACATCTTACTTTTGTGATGTAAGCAATATCTAGAAGCGAAAAATATTAAAATATTATAACAATTTTCTAAACAATTTCAATTCAGAATTAACTTTGATTTTATTTTAAGCATAAGGACTTAAATATAATGTTTTTACATAGACTAAATCTCATCAAAATCTATCCTTATAAAAATGCAAGGCTTAGAATCAACGAGAAGCAAGAATATCTTTCTAAAAACTGAGGAATGAATTTTTAAACTGGTCATGTAGTCAGGTCTCAGAAACGACAAGATTACTGCCTTCAGAGGACACGTCAGTTAGAAGACCGAATTCTATAATTCCTCGTCGTAATCGGAAAGAAATTGACTTTTTTCTCTCCTCTCTTATACATTGGTCCCCTACACGTATTCCTACCTTTCCTATCTTGTAGTTGCCTTCTGAATGATTTATTTTGACCGTGTATCGCTGTGGAAAGAATGACGAATGTTTGCTTCGTATATTTATTGCTTCCAAAAGATAGTAAAGGTTTTTTTCTAGGTATAATATGCATTCTGTGCGGCCATCAAACAGAAGTGAAATTTTGCGTAGTCTTGTTACATCTAATGTAATTTTACTTTGCAGTAAAGAATGAATAAAAATATTCATGGGCAGAAAACAGTTCGTGTTTTGGGTGCAAGTATATTGGATAATCTATTAGGTAATTGCATTTGGAAGTTGGAATATTCTTTTTGTATTTATTTGAATACTAAATGTTTTAGTGATTTTTATTCTGCTCACGAAGCATTTGGAAAATATTATTTCTTTTCCAATTTTGGACAATTTTCTTTAATATTCTGATTTAAGTAATAAAGAAACATAATATATAAAAAATGGAGAAAAAACGAACTCAAGTATAGAATTTATTAAAAAAAAGAAAAGAATTTGTAATTTTTTTGAAGTCCTTTTTTTTTATAAATATGATCAAATTAAATTAATATTTATTCCAATTCATCATTAAAAGAAAACCATTTGTGGCAGGTTAAAGCAAAATGACTCTTTTTTTGTTTTGTTTTTTTGTTCCCGCGCAAACAATGCAAATGTCATTAACTGGGTGATTATTAAATCAATTATCATTGATTGAGTTAATCGGTAACACAGTTTTTAGAAAATACGCTCATTAGAGTATCTTTTAATGATAATATCTGATTATTTTTACTGTGTGTTATTTCAAGAATAAAAATACTAAGGATATATCAAAGTACGCATAATATAAAAGGCTCTTATATAATTTAATACAATAAATATTAAAAATAAATTGAAATATTTTTGAGTTTCTCAATATAGCTTTATAAGTCTTAAGCCATGGGATTTGAAAGCCTTTGATATAAATCCAGTTTTTCCAAATTCAAAATAAAAATAAATATTTTGCTTTTAAGGTTTGCTTAGCAAACCTTGATACTAACGTTAATAGTCACGCGGGTTGAATGAGTCACCCCAATCCTTTTTTTATAATTATTTTTATTGTACACGATAAAAATCGTAATTCCAGTGAATAATTTAACTAAGAGAAAGAGCACTTCTCTACTTTTAAGGACTTTTCAATCGTTCTTTGATAATTTGAGAAAAATAATATCAATCAAATTGAAAATAGAAGTTTCAAATATGCGTGACTTTAATAAAGGACTCGAATCACAGACACTTTTTGTTAATATTACAGGGAAGTGATTTGGAAGTAAAACTCATATTTTGCTTAAGTTATTGTAGTTTGATGATCGGCAAGTAGAATGCTCAAATTTTCTTCCTTCTGTCTTTTTGACAGCTCGAAGTATGTCTTGTGGTACACTTATGGCTTAATATTTTCTTGATGGAGTTCTTCAGGTAGCCACTGAAAATTTTCCTTTCAACTCAAGCGTTTCATGTTCATCGCTTTTCTCAAATTTACGTTCGCTATCATGATTAATATGCATTATTTCAGCAGGTTCTTCCCTTGCTTGATCAGTTTCAACTTCCTTCAATAAAGATCACAAATACTTATTTATTTCGTTATATGCTATGTTCATTTACATTTATAAGCCATAAGTTGCACAGCACAGCAATCAAAACCACTAAGTTGATAACAGGAGAAAAATATAGCATGTTCATAGAAAATATTTTGGAACAAAAGAGGTCACGCAGGGAACTCAGTCACCCCAAGTACCTTAAGATAGTAAAAAAACGTTTGACACTCCCAAAAAAGAGGGAGATATGTGACAAATACATTTTAGTTCACATGAAAACTGTCACATAGGTGAATACTGTCAAGAGGTCATTGGTTACAAATAAACAGTTTTCCAAGAATTAATGATTTCGTGAGTCTGGGGTGACTCAGTGCCCCGCGCACCTGCTCCCGGGTTAAAGGGCATTGATAGATATTTTAAATTCGTTTGTAATAAAACACTGGATGATTTGAAATCCCCTTTTAATGATGTATTTTATAACAGTATACTGTTCATAAATAGTACTAGTCCTTATTTCATATTTTTATCAGTTGAGAAGCTTTCAAGGAATCACGTAGAATATATATATATATATATATATATATATATATATATATATAATATAAAAATAAATATATAATGTGCATCATGTTTAAAATAAATTGAATACTTATATATAAAAATTAATCATACATTAATATTTTAATGGCCTGTCATATTATATATATACATGCCTTAACATTTAATTGAAAACAGTTTTTTCTGTTTCCAATTAGTATTCATCATTTACGTTAAGAAAACAACGGGAAAGCAAACCTATTTTAAAAGTTTAATTGGAAAATAAAGTAAATAAATATAAAATTCCTTTAATGATGAGATTTTGAAATGTGTGTTCGGAGAGCATTATTTCTCTGTAAACATGCTTTAGTTATTTATTGCTCAAGAAATAAATTAGTGAAAATTAAATAAATATGATTAGCATATCGAAAAAAAAGCGAGAAACAAAATAATGTTGCAAAAGAATAATGCTGTCATGCTTCAAAATATTCCAAAATAATTAAGATATTTTTATCTTCTAGTATTTACATTATTTATTTTATATTTTCTTGCAATAAATCTTATAGGGGAGCATTTTTACTTGTAGATAATTGAATTAAAATATTTGTAAATATTGATAATTATTATTAAGAATTCATTAAAAGTGATACAAGCAGATTGAGAAATATTTTCTAAAAATGGGTACATTTGTTACTGAACATAAGCAGTAATATGTTAAAAAATGTTTTAAAAAAAACACTGAACAAAATTCTATTACGTTAAACATAAGAACATTTCTATAGAAATAATTTAATACCATCAAAAATGACTTTAAAAGGCAATTTAAAAGGAAACAGCCACGATTTTTATTAATTGAAAATTTAGATATTTGTCTCAAATAGGGTGATTTAATGTTTATTTAAGCAAAATATTAAATTCTTAAATATTTTGAGAAAATATATAACAGTGACTGTTATATTGATGAGTTGTTTCGTTATAAATAATCAGACTAAGCCAGAACTCTTTCTCAATAATATTCGTTAACAAGTTAGCTCTGTTAATAAAAGAGTGCGCTTATGTGTTTTCTACTTCTACCCCTATAAAATCATAAAAATTAATTTTAAAAAGAAAATTACATTATTGGTGTTTGAATTTGAATTTAAAAAAAATATGAAATTCAATAACTGGTAGATAAAAATTATTTTAACTATGATGACAGCAATCCCTGAAAGAAGGGGATGACCACTTCCTTCTTTTAAGTCTGATGGAATTTGTGGTTTCCATGAGCTTCGTTGCCATGGTGATAGGGTGGAGCCTAGACCTAGGGTTCCTGTGAATCACATGGGGAGGGTGTCAATCGAAGTTACTGATGTCTATTGGTGCTTCCACTTGCTGGGAATAAATCTCCTTTCTTACAATTTGTTTGACTCTTTCAAGGGAAGAGAAAAATAATCAATATTGTGGTTGAGAGCATCATGACCCTCAACTGTCTTTTCAGAGGTTAGGTGGCTTGTAAAGATTTACACAGTGCAGGGAGGGTAACAGGCCAAGTCAGATGCCAGTCAGGCCAAAAGTTGCTAAGAAATCCATGCATAAAAACTCTTCACTTCGTTCTAAATTTCGTACATTATTCTGAGAGTACGAAATTTAAAAAAATGTACTCAATTACTGAAAAAGATTTGACGTAGGAAATGGTTTTAATTTTTTTTAAAGAAAAACCTTATTTTGACAGGCATTTATATTTATAAGTATAAATATGTGTGTGTGTATTTTTAATTATATTTGAGAGACAGAGCAATGCGATTTGAATTCGACAAATGTTTTGAGTAATTTAAGTTTTAGAAGCAAAGAAACAGACGTATGCTGCAGTATCTATATACGCGGCCGACCGTGAGCTATTCCCTTAAGATGTGGCTTAAACAGCCATAAACAACCAAACATTTTATTGAGAAACAAGCAAGTACATGAAAAGTACATCACTAACACCAATAGACAGACACGCGAATATTTAAGACAGCAACGAAAGCTTTCATTCTTCGCTCCCGAAATCTTGTCTAATATCCATATAATCAACCTTAAGCTATTAAAATCATACGATTTCTAGTAATGGCTTTTTCTGATTGGTGTGGTGCAAAATTATATCTTCCTCATTCAAAAAACCGAAATTTCTATTTTCGGGAGTTAGGTTATGATTATTTCCTATTATGACCCTAAATATCACACAACGTTTTGGAAGGCTCAAGGCCAGTATGAATCGAAATCCCTCAAGAGAACACACACATATATTTACATACATACAGTTTCTTTGAAATTCTGTTATTGTCCAATCTTAGTACGATATTCTTTTGTATCACATTTTTATTCATAATATATATATATATCCCCTTATAAGACTTTATGGATGCCGGTGAGTCATGAGGGTAACCTATTGCGTGAATTTTGAATGGTACAGAAAATTCCTTATCTCATCTATCGATGCCAGTATTTTTAGCAACTGAAAAAAAAGTGTGTAATTTCTAACTATGGATATTTTTTATGTAGTTGCTTAATATAGAAGTTCCAAAACGTAATGCAAGCAACTTTTTTTTTGGACCTCTGTGTTAACCCATTTTATTCCATTTTCCAATTTAGAGGACAGCTGAAAAATATCATGTGGAAATCGTTATATTTATGTTGCGAATATTTTGTCAATTGGAATATGTATAGGGATATGTATTAGCTTCTTCCTGCGTAAGTTATGTGTTTCTCTCCCTCCCCTTTCCTCCGGACATTTTGCATATTCATCGCATTAGTGGGCATGATTTGTATCATATCTTTGCGGTTGCAGAATTCTTTTTCAGATTACTTTGGACACTTGATGAGGCCTTTTTTATGTGATAGTACTACTTCGTTATTATACTGGTGGTTAATTAAAGCTATATTGTTCTTAGGTAATTTTTAGCGCATTATTTTTTAACTGTCCTCTAAATAGGAAAATGGGACAATACGGATGCAATTGACGCGTAATTTCTCTCTTTACAACTAAGGGTAAATAAATAATAACTTCACTTCTAGTGTTTCACCCCTGCTGAGTTATGTCAGTGCAAAGGTTTCTAAAGTTAGAGGAAGCGTTATAATTTATTAAATAGTTTAGATTCACACACACAGAAGAGATCGACTTTGAAATTGCTGTGTTACCACTAGATGCCATTGAACTATATGACGAAGATGAAAGGGATGAAAATGAAGTAAATTCTCATGAGATAACTGAAAATGCTGTTCCTGGGTCTCTGGTTGTTAGAACTTGAGATAGTTTCCAGTCTGAACATAGCTTTAGTATTTTGACAACAAATAACAGAAAAAGGATAAAAGACATCAGCCATCTGGGACAAAGAATAAATCACAGCAATATACAAAATGAGAACTACAAATGACTTGCTCAAGCAAATGGACGCTGCATTGAAAGTAAAACTCCATAAGAGGATTTTAACCAGTTTTATTCCAGTGAAGTTTATGATCTCATTGTAAAAGAAACCGTGTGACTTGATATGCAAAAGTTGTAAAAAATTAACTTGATTTCTAGATCACTGCAAACGAAATGCTTGTTTTTACAGGAATTTTGCTTCTAACTGGTTATCATTCAAATACCTGTGAACGTGATAATAGGTAAAATGCAGAAGACCTTTGCATTACCCTGGTAAAAAATGACATGCCACGAAATCTTTTGCAAAACGGGAAATCTTATTTACACTTCGTGGACAATGGAACTGTAAGTCAGCATGCCCAGAATCAATCATTCAAAGTAAAACCTTTGTTTATCATACTTAATAATCATTTTATGAAATTTGGAGACGAGTATGAGGACACAAAAAAAGATACAGTTAACGTGAAGAAGCGAGTTTGATAAATTCTCACAACAAATATACTGGTGATGTGGACCAGCACGACTGGTTGGTTGGACTTTATTCCATCAAAATTCATGAGAACAAAATGGTACTGGCCACTTTTTATACGTTAACTGGATATATATGGTTATGGTAAATGCCTGGATAATTCACAAAACTCTCAACAAAGATGAAGTCCTAAACTTGAAGGAGTTTCGAAGAGCTGTAACAATAGTTTATCTAAGAGAACTGTGATAAGAACAAGAGGTAGACCTAGGATCTCAACTGTACCATTTGGTGCAAAATAAAACATCTGTAAAGACTGAAATGGTATTTTTTTACTAAATCTAGAAAAAAAGAGAGTCTTTTTGTTACAGAGAGAGCAAGAAAGGGAAACCAAAAGCATACTGTGGCATATGTGACAAAACCCTTTGTCAGGCTTTTTTTCAACTTTTCCGCCAAGATTAAAAAGAAATTCAATTGAAAAGTGAACTCTCTATCATGTAAAAAAGAACGTATTATTCAAATAAAGTAAAATTTTGAAATTGGAAATCGCTTTTCATGATTGAAAAAAACACTAAAACATATAAGTGCAAATTTTATCCCCTTTATCGAAGTGTCCTATTTAGAGGACGGGTCAGATTTCTTATACAAAATATTTAAAAAAATCTCAAATTTTGTTATATTTAGTTTAGTTATAGGTTTAATTAACTGCAGAAAATATGATTCTTTTCAAATCTGAACAAAATAAATAAATTGGGATTAAACGGGTTAAGAATAACCCCAAATAATGATTAAAATGTTCAGTTCGAATGAATTCGTTAAATTGGGGTCCGAAGACAAATATATATATATATATCTCCGTGTGTGTATATATACATATTTACATGTATGTGCGCAAGCAGAATCGCGTAGTTTAGTAACATATTTACATATAACATATGTATATATGTACATAGTAACATATGTATATATGTACATAGTAACATATGTATATATGTACATAGTAACATATGTATATATGCACATAGTAACATATGTATATATGTGTATAGTAACATATATGAACTAAGAAGTACACACACACACACACTTGGATTATATATTCCTTCTCATAATCATACACGCATTAACAACAAATATATTTAGATTTATCCTTCTCAGTGAATTAAATATTATCTGATTAGTATTTGAATTTCACCTACGCCTTAAAAATGTAAGAACGATTTCTGCATTAGATTCTTTTGGAAGTTAACTTTTCTAAGCATCATGGCAGAATTATCGAAGTAACTTCTTTGCATCATCATCATCGGGTAAACTAATTACAAAAATATGAGTTTGTTTTAACTGAAATTTATCACTTGTATTCTTAGGCTTACAAATGACATCTCTATATAACACATGCAAGTTTTAAAAATTTAAACGAACAGACATACAATTTTTTTACTAGTATTTCCATCTGATATCAGTATAACTTGAGTAATTATTTTGAAACATTTCTGCAGTTATATTTAACTACTTATTTTATAAGTGAAGTGATGCCACAAGGAAAATTTCTGTTTTTTTTATTTTTAAGGAAGTGGTCTATTTTAATTATTACTTTTCATAGATATGTGCAACCAATGTATAATTAAGAGTGATCAAATAACTGAATGTAATCAAAATATTATACCTAGTTTGTTTTTTTCTCTAGGATATGAAAGAGCAACCTTTAACTAACTGAAAAGTCACAAACATTTTAAAAATAAAACTAATTAAATTATTAACTATGCTGAATTACATTAGTTCTTAATAAAAAAGAGATATAGAAAGTGTGTGTCATATATTCTATCTCTATGATATACCATGTTCTTTTATACTATTTTTTGATTCCCTATTATTTGATGTTTGGCATCAGATGTTGTTTGCCTTCTTTGTAATCCGGTTATATTCGTCAAAAAATCTTTCTATACATCTTTGCGCTTTTCTTGAATCCCAAAGGCCAGGAAGGTCATTTTAGTAGTATATGAATAAATTTTCAATAGAGCCTTCAGATAGCACAGGAACCGGAAAAATATGATGCTAAACATCATTCGACTTCAAAAACACTACTAAGATTTGAAAAATATTATGTTCTTTATTTTTGTACTCTTCTGTTATATTCAATATATCTTCTTTTCCCAGAGGCCTTAAGGTTTGTATTTTAGTTATTTAAAAGTTATATAGATCTGCCTTTGAAATACTTTGCACTTCTGCAATTGCGATACTGAAAATTGTATCTCCATGATATCTTTTGTTGCAGAAAATGAGCTCAGAAATGATGTAATCATTATATTTACTTTGAACTTTAAAGGAAACATGTCCTTTTCCTTTTCTAAGACAAAATCTGTATTCACATGTGACGTAGGTTCTGATAAGAAAAATTTGTAATAAATTATTGCATATAAGGATTTTATAATAAAACACAACAAATGGTAAAGAGTAATAATTTTGAAAATGGACAACACATAAATGATATCTACTGATATATGTAGAATATCAGTAGATTGCAAATGAAACAAAATAATAAAACAAACAAAAACGTATTGTATAGTTTAAAAACATCATTAAATTAGCATTGAAAAAATATGACACATGAAATTTTTGAAAATGTTATACTAAAATATGTCTTTGAAAATAAAAAAAGGTTTTCTAAAAAGCTGTTCAAAATCTAGTCTCTGTTGTTTAATATTGTTACGTTGATCGGGGTTCAAGGATTTTATGCAAATCAGTCGCAAAAAGCAAGATAGTTCTTTAAGAGCGATGAGATTTTATTGTCGAAAATCCAATTCTTGAAACACAGGATTCAGCAGCAATATTCACAGAATAAATCTCAGAAGATATTCACACCTTCAACAGCACTCAGACATAATTATCGGTGTCTGATGCAAAAGATTATTTCCAAGCCCCGATCATCCTATTTGACAGCCAAAGTAATCGGTAATCACTGTCGAGAGGCAAGTCTTCTAATCGCTAGTCAAAACACAATACTAACTCATTTTCGGCGAGCATCTCTATTTATAGGCCTCCCGGAACTCTCGAGAAAGATTCCCATGAGTCATAGGTCTTGAAATTAGTGGGATTAACCACAAATTTCCAGAATAATCCAGAAGGTCCCGAAATCTCTAAAAATGGTCACCAACTTGATCGCCAAAAATGGTGCCAACGTTATTGCGAAGATTTCGCCAAGTTTCATTGAATTGCCATTATGACGTAAGGGATGGCGTTGCTTGCGGATATTTAAATTTTAACATAAAATAAATACAACATAAGAGTAATATAAATGCATTACAACAAATTATTTACACTACTTTATACCAAATTCGTAGCAATATGATTACTGTACAAAGTATAAAAATGAAAATAATGTTTATAGTCGTAAAATAAGTTGTCCCTCCTCTCCTCATTAAAGACTTCAATATATAAGTTAATACCAGAAAAAAGGAATTCTTAGTACTAAGGCTCACAAAAAAGTAGCATATAAAACATTTTAGGAAAGTTTTTTTTAATGAAAGTTACTGATTACGTCAAAGTGGCAATTGAAATATTTTCATTTTCCAATCAATGTGGCAATTATTTGAGTCTATTATCAAATAAAACTTTACAATTCAAAGAATTTTCCCGTTTGAAAATAAAATAAGTTACTTTTCCTACTTAGAGTGAACAAGGAGGCTTTAATTGCTTATAACAAATAATTACATTGCTTAATTTTGTTACGTAAGTTTTATAGATTATATAGGTTTTCTCAAATAATTATTTTTTATACTTAAATTTTCAAAATTAGTAATAAGATCTACAAAGCTTTATTTACAAATAAAAAAAATAAGAATAAGTTAACATTTTTCTTTAATTTAAAATACTAAATAAGTTACTAAACACAATGCAATTTTAGTTTTTTATTCAATTTATAGAAAATAGCTTTGAATTTAAAAGATACACTTAAATGAAAATTACCGTATTTACTTGAATCTAAGTCACATTTTTTCCCCCCAATGTTAATGCTACTGAATTCGAAGGAAAAATAAAATTCGTTGGTTGGGAGAAATTAGAGCAATTACAGGTTCATGTATGCATTTAAAAGTTTATAATATGGTAAACTAACCAATTATTCCTTTCTTATTATTTCGCATTTTAAATTTATTTTATTTTCGTAAAATTGGCTATCGATAAATTATTTTACACTAGTGTTCATTTTTCACAAAAACTTGTTGAGCATTTGAGGCGAGGCTTTTAGAATAGATGGCGGCTTAGATTTGAATATAAATACGGTATTGATTCTACTTGATTAATTGATATAAAATATATACAACTAGCTAGTTTGTGTGAAAAAAATTATCTATTACTCTATATGAGTAAAATGATAATGTTACTTGTTATAATTGTAGATTATAGTCCAAAGACCCTTTTTTTGATAAAAAGTAACATCTGCTGCCCAGTCCCTTTCCTCTCCCGTGAAACAGAAACGAAATTCTACTTTTATAGTATTTTTTCATCTTCATGTTTACGGATTTTTCTTACTTCCTTTCGTGCTTATTTTCATTATTGCTAAATTCTTTGAGCTTAGGATTTTTTTTATTGATGATGTATTTTTGATGTTTGTCTCAAAAGTAAAAATAAAAATAATAGGGTTTTTTATTTTTTAAATATTTTTATTATATTTTGGGGTAGAAAACATTGGAAAAAAAACTGGGACTTATATTTAACTCACCTTATAACTTTCCTAGTAAGAAAAAGAAATTAAGGTTCCAGTTTAAAAAAAAAAAAAAAAAAAAATCATTGTTATAAAGAATAATCTTTGGATAGCGTCCTTTATTTGGAGTCGTCTTATATATTTGGCAACAGTACACGTAAATAACAATATCATTTAGATCAATGACTGTAGATGATAGATCCAATGAATTGCATTTTGAATGAAATAATATCTCTAGCCATCTGTTGGCTCGTCCCCTCCGAGTCTTATGAAACACCCAGGCAATTTTTATCTATCATTTTTTCTACTTCTCTTTATGGATTTCTTTATTTTCTTCCATGCTTCTCTTCACTACTGCTAAATTCTTGGTCTTCCTGTTCTTTCCATTCATTTCTTGAGAATGTAGGAGGACAGTAGAGAGGAATGACACGATGGTGGGGTGGGAAGCCTTTTCTCCTAGCCAGGCTGAAAGATCGTCTCCTTTTCAGTAAAGAGGTTGAGTTTGTCCTTTTTATACGTTTTTTATATACTCATTTCTTATTTTTCTGATTATATATATATATATATTGGGATTTATTTTATATCCTCTTTTTTCTCTGATATAGGTTTCTCATGGCTGTGGGCATTTTACCAAACGTTTTTTAAGACTTGAAATGCTATGTGAATTTCAGTTTTTAAGATAGACTGTACGTTTGAGTGAAATTTGGAAAAGTTAGATATAAAATGTCATTGATATATTTTTTTTTTATTTTGTTCTTTTAAAGTTCTAGTTTAACGAAATACATGTTGTGAAAGCTAGCTTCGCTCCATTTTTTTATTCTTCCAAAATTTTACGGGTGATTTTTTTTTCTTCTTCTTTTTTTTGCTTTTGGAAAATGAAAGGTTCTGTATAAAGAGTATTTCAAAACGCATCGATTTACCATTTGTATTACTTACTGAAATTTTATTAAATTCTATCAAATAGTTACAGATACTTTACCTTTTTTGTGAAGTTTTTTTCGCCCAGCATAAAAGAGAGAGCAAGCCGAATATGGAGCATATACTCTAAATGTCAACAGAAAAATATAATTACAGCTACCTACAATATTTTAGTTTATCTACTAAGTCCTTCTGCAGTGTTTGATTAATTTCAGTAATGAAATTTGAAAATACACTTACAGTAATGTATGATAATTTTATTACTCTATGGATTAAAATCGTGTAGAGCCATAAAAGTGAACACGAATTAAACAATATCTAACATCACACCAAAAACAAAGAGAAAAGATTTATTACAATCTATATTCACACAACTAAAAGTTCAACGCCATCTTTGATATTATATCTAACACAACATAAAAAAAGTACCTGCATAATTCTTTTTTATTTTGTTTTAATTCTAATGCTTAAGATTTAACCAATTCATGTCGGAAAAATTTAATCAATTACCTAAAAAAATATGAGGTACTCACAGCTCATAAGCAGATTCTGGGAAAAATATTAATTTTCAATTCTTTTGGGGAAAAACCTTCTTTTCCAAGCAATAATAAAAATTTAATATTCAATGAGCCAACATATATGAGCCTTGAAGCTTATTTAAATCAATTTTAGCGAAAAGTGTTTATCTCCACTTTTTCTCAGCAAGTAATCTAAAAAAATTATTAAAAATGAATATTGCATCACTTTTTCAAAGATATCGCAATTATTGTGATGAATATTAGTTGCTTTATTTGATTTTTGAAGGACTGTTTTTTCTGTTTTACTTCAAAACCGTGAAGAGAAATGGCTTATTATGAATTTTCCTAAGGAATTCCTCTGTATAAATTTCAAAAATGAAGTTTTTCTTTATTTCTTCTACCATTTTTCATTAAGATGATTAAATACATTCCGAGTTCATTCCTGTTTTCTTTCTACTAAATGTTTATAAAAGTATTGGTATTTTTATGATTAAATTATTGTAGTCTTTTACAGGTAAAAATATGTATTTAAAAATTGTTTAAACTTATTTATATTTTGTGTTCGTATTTCTTTTATTAACTAAGTATGCAATGCATCAATGTTTAGCTGTGTGAATTAAAAAAAAACGTTCACTCTCCCCCAGGGGGCGTGGTAGTCTGGTAGGCATAATCAAGGAATCGTGACCAGCGTGCCATGAGTTCAAAAGCCTTAGTGCCTCCAAACACTAACCGAATTGAGTAACTGATGGACGTTAAAGCTGTCGTAGCTCAAATTCCTTTAGTTGGCGTGGTGTGGAATTTAGTAGAGTGGATTACCATCTCAGGTGTCATTCTCGACCCTTGACTATGTTTCAAAATTACAGGAATCATCCTCGCGTTTCTTTATAGTGGGACATAGTATACTCACTTCTCTCTGAAGAAGTATATGTCAAATGTACTCACGTTAACAAATTTAATTTCATTACATATATAATAAAGTATTTTTCTAAGCAACTCACATCATTTTACGAAATATGTATTTAAAAATTTTATTGTGTTCAATATATTTTCCTTAACCCGCGATCACTCGCACGGGGTGTTCTGTACACCCCAGCAACAAGAAAATCCTCCCAGAATTCTAAAAAGAATGCGCAGAACCACGATGTTTTTTGTAGCTGCACGTTTTAGGTCATTGAACCTTCACGCCTGATTCAATCCCTCTTTCTCGAACGATTGGAATGTAATGACCTTCAAAATTTATCTGGGGGACTGAGAACTCCCTCGAGAAGTTGAGCATTTGTATACAGTCTGCTCTGAATGTTTGGAAGATGATTAAAATAATATTTTTCTACTTTCTACTATCATTATCCCATTAATTATAAAGAATATTTATTACTGGTATATACGTTTTACTGGTTTATGAAAAAATACAAAATTATGTGTTTTAAAATGAAAATTTTGTATGTTTAGTTTAAATTAAGGTTAGTCTCATTTGTATGGAATAAATTTAATAATTTTATTTGTATAATACAAAAAACATCTTGTACTTTATAAATATGTATCATAATGACTTAATTTTGCTTTCATAATTAAATACTCGTGTTAAAAGTTTGGGGTGTTCTCTACACCCCGCGAGTAACGACGGCAGCAAAAACAGGCGCGAGTGACCGCGGGTTAACAAAAAACAATCTCACAGCATTTGAAGATTCAAAAAAAGTTAGAAATTAAAAAAAAAAAAAAACATTTATATCCATCAGAAAAAATTTAGTCAGTTTTTTCACACGAATAATAAAATGCCAACTTTCAAATACTTAGGTTCTTAGAATATATTGAAATTAATTACAAAACATTTAGTCTTGAATTACAGCGATACTTATAATACCATTTGACAGTTTTGGCTTTGAAAAAAATTACTTATGCATTTTTGTATTCCCAATGACCAGGGTTACAGAAGACCACGACACAACAAAGGGATAGGATCAAAAACAAAAACAGACAAAATAAACGAAGCAAGGAAAAAAATAATAAATACATAAAAATGGTGAGGAAAGTCTATGAACCCAATAAGTCCAAAGCTTGATAATAAACGTCGCACAAAGAGAAGCATTTTAGAGTTGACCAGCGGCGAATGTTGTCAGCATCCATGTCCACAAGAAAATCGCAGAGCGTGTAGAAAGGAGCCTGTGCAAAATGAATTCTATGTAGATGTTTCAGGAGACAGCCGTGTCCAGTGGTCAGACGAAACTCGGCAACTGCTTTACGTCTTGGCCACATGGGAAGATCTTTAAGATAATTCCACCAGATCTTATTGGAATTTCTCTTAGCGTATTGACTTGAAGAGAGACCATTCAACTTTTTCTTAAAGATACGCTTGGCACTGGTAAAAAGAACAGCTTTCCTTGTTATTTGTTGAAAGGAATCTCCCTTCTTTTCCTGGAGGTCCACAAACTCATTACCAGTTATACCGTAGTGTCCAGGGATCCACTGCAAGACTATTTGCTTAGCGTACTCAGACAGATTCTGCAGCAGTTTTTTACAATCAAGAATGTTAAAGGAAGCAGGAGGAGAATTTGAGTTCACAGCAAAAATTGCCGTTTTTGAATCACGGAAGACAGGAACCCTAGTAAAGCTATTCAGATGGCAATGCAACTGCGCAAGAGCTACTTAAAGGGCAGCAACCTCACCATCAAAATCGGTTGTGAATCTTCCAGTTGTTAAATAAAAGGAGAGAAGGTGTGGTAATACACTACTGCTCCAGCGCTGTCAAAGTCTTTCAAAAGGCTTCCATCAGTATAGATATGCACCCAGTCAGGTTCAGCATACACGGTGTCTATCGTTTCCAGGGCAAGTCATCTTAAAATTGAGGTATTTTGCTCTTTTTTCGAAACTGCCTGGGTAAGCTCAGTGCAAATTCGCAAACCTTTATCAATAGTTGGATCCAGAGATGACATCAGAGGCTCAGAGATGAAATCTAAATCAGGCAGTTAATTTAGTTCCAGTACACCCTGAACCCTGAGTTAGTTATACATCAATCTTTAAGCTTTATTTTTTACCTCTTTTCTCTTCATAGAAAATTGCTGTCAAAGATATGTAAAAAGTAAAGAAAATTTTATGAAATATTTTATATAAGAATGTTTATTATGTACACTATTGAAATTTAAGGAATATATTTTTTGGATATGTAACCGCTCTTTTTTTCCGAAAAAATAAGAATGTTATGCAAAAGTAAAAAAATTATATTTGGGTATGAAAAAATTAAATTTCCAACTTTTGTTTGATCTGTTTACATATTTTAAATTTCTATGAATGTTTGAATGCTGGAAATGTTCACCATAAAATCATCATAAGTCAGCATATACTTTTATTCACATTGTCTTAAGTTTTAAAAATGTTAACAGATAAAGCGTTTTCCCCTAAATAATTTCAATTAATTGATTATAATTCAAATATAAACATTATTATATAAACCAAAAAAATGCATCCCATTGTCTGGTATAAATTGATTTCAGTGATTATATTGTTCAGAATCAGAGTATGAAATCTCAAACGAACGTAGTTTCTGACAATAAAAGTAAATAGCACAGATTTGTATTGGTATTGTTCCAAATAAAGCAACAATTTGGGAAATAATGATGCTCAAAATGTCATTATTTATAATCCTAAATAAGCACTCACATATATAACATTTGTACATGCTCAATCACAACAGAACGATTAATTTGCCTTCTACACTCATACTTATGTAATGGATCAAAATGTCAGTCGTTCCAGATGTATTTGAACTACATTTGTTTTGTTTTACTATACACTTGTGCCTTTCTTACTTAGGAACGATTCCTACCAGTCATTCGAATTTGTTACAATGTTTTAATAACATTACAAATCTTTACATCCCTTTCTTTTGAAATAAAGCATTATATTGATGTTTGATTAAGTATATTCATTTTTTATTTGTGAAAATTAAATGGGCAGATTCACATGCTATATAGGAAATTTATTTTTAATTTGTAAGGTTAGAGAGAAAATTTTAACATACGTGTTGTGACATAATAAACGACTCTATTCCAATAAATCATTATATTTACAGAATAAGTTCTTTGTGGCATTATAGTAGTTCCCTTCAGCATTCACACACTTCTGCATTCGGTGTCATTGCGGGTAACAGTTCTGATACGAGGTTTTTGGAAGTCCCTTTAGAAGATTTTCTGTTTTTGCCTGACTCTCTTCAACTGATGCAAAATGGGTTCCCTTCCAGTAAGATTTAACTGTGCGAAATAAAATAAAAACTCATGGGGACAAATTAGGCGAATCAGGAGGATGCCCTATCACAATAATGTGTTTGCTGGTCAGGAAAAGCTTGACAGATAGGGTCATGTGAGCGAATGCATTGTCTTGGGGCAACAACCATCCATCACTCTTCAATTCTGGCCTTTTTTCCTAATTTTTTTCACAAAACTGTTTAGTACTTTAATGTAGAATTATTGATTGTCAATCTAACCACTGATGTGAGTGGGAATCCACTCATATCGCAAATTTTGGCTATGTTTTGTTCTGTAATTGCATACTTTGGGTGCCTAGCAGGTTTATAAACTTTCATACTAGCCCTTCCACCTGAAAACCTCTTATTCCTTTCAAACACATGTGCACGAGACAAAGTTTATTCTCCATAAGCCTCTGTTACTATTTGAAATGTTTTCGTAGCATATTTTTTGTCTCACAAGAAACTTGATGTTGATTCGACGCTTATCCGGCACAATGCAGTTGCATGTGCTCACTCATTGAGGTAGTACTCCCTACTGGCGTGATCGATTAAGGCAAAACTGGCCACATGGATAGAAGATATCCTTGGAATGACATCACCAAAATTGTTGTTGCCAACTCCACTCTTTTTTCAAGCTACAGCTACACACTTAGTCTCATTTTTTTGTGTCGCACCTTGTTTTTTGTACTTGCTTTTTTATGGTGGTGTATATTCGAACAGCGGTCGTTAAACGTTGGTTCATGAAGCCTGTTTGTTAGCCTGCAAAAAAATTGGACATTATATTTTGATGAAAAATCAGTTTTAAATTTGATGTGTAATAAAATGTAGTTTGGAATGTGGATTAAACTTTAAAAAAATAGCTACTACTTTTAGAGAAATAATTTCTATGTTTGGTGAGTGTTTAGCTACTCTATTTTGCAAGTGTATACAGAGACATTTGAAGGTGAAAGTAGGCAGCCATAGTGAATTGGTGGGATAACACTTCAAGTTGTTGTTATTGGTTAGCATTGCCAGTTTGTTCTTGCTTCTCGCGAAGTTTCTTTTAAGTTATATCGACATGTAAGTAAAGACGTAAAAAAGAGATAATATAGTCATAGTGATTCACGGTATAGTGGTCAATCAAATTTGTGGTCCCCTAAACATAAAGTTATGCATTTAAGGGTTAACGAAGTTCTCTCTATATATGGGGAACACTGTATTAAAATGCTTATATTTTTTTTAATGTATTATCCATATATTTATTGCACAGAAAACCCTCTCTAATTTCCACTCACTTAATTCTAATCCCTATATCTCTATTATGGTTAAATATAGGAAACTCAGAAGTTTTGCACCAGAAGATAAGTACAATTTGAGTATCTAAGTGCCTTAAATCAGATAAGGGCTAATAATTTCGTCAGATAATTAAAATCGAGTTCTCTACTGTATATATATATATATATATATATATATATATATAGCAAGAAAGTCAGAGAGAGAGAGAGAGATATAGATGGATATAATCAAATATTTGATAATAAACTGCCAAACTCTTGATTTGTCTTACACTTAACGTTATTAGAACTATTGTAATTCAAAACACTTAGCTTTTGTCAAAAGTTGCGTGTAAAAATTTAATAAACAAACAATTTGAAATTATTTACTGATTACTATTTTCTCATTTTTAGTGCTCAAATGTCTGACACCACAACCTGAGTTACTTAAAATTATGAGAGAAACCTTGACTTCTTACACTTAAAGCATTAAAATTACTCCTCATTATACTGAATGTACATTGCCCATTTCTATGCAAATTACGCAGAGCTTTCTCGAGGAACTGTAAGAGTCGAACACTTTATTATGTTAAAGCACAGGCATTCAAGTTCTCCAGCGGCCACATTTAAATTTCCATTTCCGAATGGTAGATTGTAATTAATACTTTGAATCGGTTTCTAAAAATATAAAATGGTGACAGAAACCTCAAAGGAACTTTAAAGAGAAAGAAATATTTTAATAAACGTTCGGTTTATGTTAATGAAAAATGAGCTTTACTGTATGATTCTTATTTAAATATTGTTATTAATCTTTTGGATTTATAATTCGGCCAGAGGAAAAATAAAGCTTGCTAAGTTAGAAGATTTGGTGACTTGTGTTAAAACTTGAAAATGTTTTTTTCTCACGTGTTAAAGTGTTCAGTTGAACTGAAATTTATATTGGATGACAATACAATAATATAATTATAATTAATAAAAATTAATCGATTAAAACTAATTATTTAAAGAATTACAAATACAACCACGTTGGTATCATTTTAGGCGACTTGAGTCAAAACTTGAGAAGGTTTTTTCTCACGTGTTACAGTATTCAGTTGAAATGAAATTTATATACACGGTTGTTTTGGATGACAATGCGATATTTTAATGATAATTAATAAAAATTAATGGTCACTTAATGTTGTGATTTTGTCATGTGTATATACATATTTATATTAATTGTAACTATTTAATATAAAGTAGCTAAAATAAAATTTTTCTTTGTTGATCTAAGTAGGAATTGACTTAATTTTTTTTTATATTACTTGTTTCCAAAAAGGTTACTTAAAAGTTCAAAAAATGCATCAATACAACACATCATAAGAAAATTAAATATTTCTGTGAGAAATTGAACTGATTCTAGATTTTTTTTAAAAACTATTTTATAACTAAAATCCGAATACTTCTGTGAAAATTCTGAAAATTCTCTCTCTCTCTCTCTCTCTGTATATATATTCAATATTAAGAGCTTATTAAAAAAATATGAGAATAAAATATGAGAGAATTTATTAAGAAAATATTAAGAGTGCATTGTTGATGATTTGATACATTTAAAATTTGTTTTGTACTCTTAGCTATTTAGGTATTATAGTGTATATGAATACTAATATTTTAGATATATTGCACTGGTGAATATAAGGAGTTTTCCAAATTAACTTTAAAATGTTGGAGATCATAGTGATTTTGGATATTTCCAATTTAATAATGGAGGCATTTTTATTAGTATATTGTACAGTTACGTTATGCACTTAGCTATTTTAGAATTTTAGAAATAATATAATATTTTTTGTGTCGTTGTGTTATTCAAAACGCAGTAACAAATATCTCTTAAATTTTTGAAATTTAAACTACTAAATTTTTTGAGAATTTTATGAATTTTGATATTTTCAGCTTAGCATACCAAGTTGCAATAGAGTGAAAGCTTGTGCCATCGAACTAGTTTAAACCCCCTTATCAGTCCCGTGGTTCCATTTGCTTAGGTTATAAATTTTTAATCTAATTTAGATCTTTGTTTTTTGTTATTTTAATTTTTATGTATTTAAATACATGCATTATATATATATATATATATATATATATATATATATTTAACTCATCAAGCTCAGAAATATTTCAAATAATACCTAAATGCACATATGAGTCATCTTAACATTAATCAAACTTCCCCTTTATCCTCTACAAAATAATTTTTAAAAATATCGTATCGTTTTTAATTTAAATGGAAAGTGTAAATCTATTTAAGAAATTCTAAGTTTTTATTTTAATTATAGACACGGGGAATATACATATTTCGAAATATTGTAAATGAAACAGCATAGTAATTTCTTAGTACTTGATTTTTCTAAATTACAACAAAATGCTAACATTGAGGAACTTTGTAACTACTTAAAGGGATCTGTTTTCTTAGAAAGAGATTTTTTTAAATTGTATATAAGATGGATTTAGAACTTATACTAATATACTTCATCATAAACCTTATAATACTCTCTAGAAGTTCATAATAGCATTTATAGTTTTATCTACAAATTCCTAATAATATTATTATCTATTTGTGTCTATTTGCATTTGTAAATATAGTATTTCTTTTAAAGATTAACATTGTTCAAATTGCTATTAAATGCTATTGTGCAAGATGTTTATTTTTCAAACTCGTGAAACCTTTTACATAAAACATTTATGCAAATCGATCCTAAGGTTATTTCTTACAATATAGCACTCCTCAAAATAATTGATGATTTTTATTATTCGAATAACTTAAAGCTATACTACATATATAAAAAAGGTTTCATTTATCACTCTTAAAATAAGTTATATTCTAAGGGGTAAATTTTTATGAAATAAAATATATTAAATGCGTAACATTTGTTGTTGTTTTTTTCGCAGCAAATCCTATGTTCTCTTAAATAAAACACGAAAGCTGCATTTTATTTTAAGATATCCATAAGGTTTTGCTGCTACTTATTTCTTTAAGCTATTTTATTAAAGATTGCTCATTATAATCAATTCAGTTACATAGAGTTGTAGAATTATATTATATGGAATATAAAGGAAGAAATATAAAGTGCAGAACTTCAAATAACCTTTCAGTTAATATCTTTTATAAACGTTAGGATGTTATATACGACATTTATAGAATACTAGATCCTTATTCAAAATTAATTACCTTTTTGCTTAAAGTAACAACATCAATTTATATTCAGTTTTCATCTTTCCAATTTTTACTTACGTAATGGGTAGTTTATATTAAATGTAAAAATCTATAATTGATCAGATAAAATTTAATTTCCCTCATTATCTGAACATTTCGTTTACTTTGACTGAAATTTTATATATTACATGACATGCTATACTTCTGTTTTTTTTTAAAGTTATTATACTATAATTAAATAATAGCAAATAAAATATACCTTCGTATGCTGTTAGAAACATTTGTTCGTGTTTTAACATGAACATAAACTTTTTAAATATAAGTTGCTTTAATGGAAACTGATTTCATGGCCTAGTAACAAACTATTAATTTCAATAAATAGATCTAAATAAACTATAAATTATAAAAAAAAATAATAATTTACTCACTTTTACTATACTTTACAAATTGAATTTTATAGAAATATATACCATATGTTAACTAAACAGCTAGCAAATGAACACAACTACACCTTGTTGTACATTGCTTACAAAGACCACAATCTTTTAAAACTAGGAATACTCGCGGAAAAATTAAAGACAACGCTAAGGAAATATCAACTTGGATAGCAACATTTCATTCCTTTAGAGTCGTTAACTTCATTAGCACAGCATTTCTTTTTACCGTAAGTTTTATTTTATTTACTTTGGGAAATTTCCTGTTTATGCGTGTGTTTTGTTTGCTTTTTTTTTCAAGAAAGACACCTAGAAATGACAAAAGTGCCTGGAGTCTCGGCAGTCACTTAGTTAGGTCTTATCTTGCTCTGTCGGGTCACATTACAAACGTAATACAGCGCTGCACGAAACAAATAAGACTCATTCTAATAGTATCTCATTTTATAGAGCAGGGATTTTATAGCCCCCTGAGGACTTACCTATGATGATATTCTCGGAAGGAAAGATGAAAATGTATTCTTTTCCTTCGAGATCTACAATCACGAATGTAATTATGAGACAAAATTGTGATTTAAAAAAAGAAATGGTGTCCGAGAGTGGCAAGACATGGAAGACTAGAACTTGTCAGTGTTACATTTTTTTGTACTGAAAAGAAAGATTATTATTTCTATCACAAAGCAGAAAAGTAGTTTCTTGGCGAAGTTCATCGGGGAAGAGTTTTGGGTGCCACGTTTTATTTAAACAGAAGGAAAAAAAAACACTTTAAGACTTGTTTTTATATTCTAAACTTCAATAAATACTAACTTATACGTGTACACTGTTGTTATGTGAGTTAAATTTGAACAGCTATGGACAAATGGCTAAATAATTTTAGGTCATACAATAAGACACTTTTTTAAAACATTCTGAGTTTTAAATATAAAAAGATTTTTTAATAATTAAAATACACACTTCTTTTGACTAGATATTTTTTTTCATTTAATAAATTATAATTTGTTCTGTCGCTAATACAGGTATTAGTAAATGTATAACGCTGTTATTCATTAAATTTATGCATTGTATTTATGCTAAGATGTACCTCAAACAAACTCCAATTCTTTAAATTTCTGTAATTCCAAAAATTAAATATATTTATCTTTCTATCTGAGCAATTTCTTGAATATTTCTTAATTATGATCAATCTACAAAAATTTTATCTTTATATTAGAAAAAGTCTCTTACATCTTTTCAGGAAGTTATGTTTAAAATTTTTATTTACTTATATTACTTCCGTTTAAATCAAATTACTTCCATTACTGATTTACTTCCATTGAGATGTAAACATAATAGCTAATATATTTAAATGAAAAGTCAATAATAAAATCGTCTGAAGTATTCTGATTCTTCTTCTATGCACTTAACAGATTAGACACATATTATTTTATGATATGTAATAAACGATGTGACAAAAAAAGGCCATAATCCGAAGGCCCTTAGAATATACGCAAAAAATCAGTCTTTACAAATACATTCAAGCAGTGAGGCATCTGGATCCCTTGGGACAGCTAGACACAATGAAGCAATCTTTGAATACTTCCTTAATATAAGTCTAGAAGCGAATGACAAAAGGTACTGATCTATTCTTATTCAATTAACTGCGGTGAATATCAAAAAGAAATACAAGACGATGGTATTAATATTACAGCACATGTTAGGTGAAGGGTTCTTCTTACTCTTATACAACGCAAAGATGCTTTAGAAGTAAATATATATAATTTGATTATATATACTCAGTTTGATAATAGGGTTTAGAAATAGAAATTTATCACATAAATTACTTATTTGTCTTTATATTGTATATGAACCTACTCCATTAATATTCCAGCAAACAACTCAATGGAACTACTTTATTTTATTCCGTTTTGTTATTTGTTTTAAAATAATACGAATAACAATGTATAACATAGGAAACGTAACAATATATTTTATATCTCCCAGAATATACATTTAATCAATTTAAAATCCACTATTCTGCATTAAATATTTAAGTTAAGAAATTATAGAACTAACACATTAGATTTAACTTAACGTGGCAGAAAACCAAGTCATCTTTCTTTTTTTCTCGATATCCGTAATTATCTATCTTGTTTGCTCACGATTTCTCAACTGAAGAGAACTACAGATCAGCAGAACTCTTTCAACTCTGAAAATTCGTAAACATTGGAAATGATCCTGTATTTTGTCACTTTTTCTTCAAACGTATTGATGCAGTTGAATGTTTAGGCTCAATCTATTTTTGTTTAACCCTTTATCTACCTCATTATGATTTGCTGCAGTTTTTTTTTTCATGCAATATTGTTTTTCGAATCACTACATTGAAAATTAAGGAATATACATAAACAAAATACTCAACTTTGGAAAATTTAATCCGTTAGAGCGAATTAATTAATTAAAGATATTCATTTGCAAAATTAATTATACACACTGTTCTCTTAAAAAAAATAGTCAAATCGTTTTCTAAGGTCTTCATTAACATACAAAAAAAAACATATCTTTTGACTTTAATTATTTTTCGGAACAAAAATGACAATCTTCGCAATTCGCTGAAAACGCAATTTCTGCTATAAAATTATTCGCCTTCCCCACTAAAATACTCATCATAGAACCGGTGCTACCATATATCTTGGAAGAGTGGATTTTAAAGAATATTCCTGCTAAGTATCGTCAGAGTATTCGTAAAAATGGTTATTTCATGTAATTTTAAAGTGAGTGGTACTTATAAGTACCGTCGGTATAGATAAAGGGTTAATTCTTGAATATGTATTGATAAACGTTTTTCATATTATTGTAACACATCTAAGTAATATTTTATATACCAATTAAAATTGAATTAATAAGTATATCGGTTAAAAAACTTAATTTAAATTTAATTTCTGTAAGATTATGTCAGAAAAAAAGATTATTTCTATTCCTTTTTTAAAAAAGCGTTTCGTTGTGATATGGTGTTGTGGATGACAGATGGACTAAGCAAAATACATCTTTCATGCTATCATAATTTTAACTATCAGTATAATATTTATCATTTTAACAAAACATTTTTAAAATACCAAAAGGAACTGACAATAAGTGATTTTGACATTAATAAAATAAATATATCTTAAGAAATAAACAAATTTACTTACTGTGTAAGAAAGTATTTAAAGAGGAAAAAATTTATTTCATATTTATAATTATAAATTAGTAATTCATTTCTATTATCATATTTCATCTTTAATTATAAACTCATAGTTCATTTTCATTATCGTATTTCATCTTTAATTATAAATTCATAGTTCATTTTCATTATCATATTTCATCTTTAATTATTAATTCATGTAAATTGTCCATTTCCAGTGATTCGGTATATTTTAGATTCTAAATTTTGTCATGTAACTTAACTTACATGAGTCTCTAGCATTTTTTTAAAAATTAATTTGTGATTCTTGTCAGAATATTTGGTAAAAGTGACTGTTTTTAAATAATTCTTTATGAATTAATTTAAACATTAAATATTACATTTGTTTTTAAATTTTAAGCTATTTTAAAATTATTTAATAGAGCATAAGGTGCAAGCTTATTAGTTTAAACACTAAGTATTAATACCATATACTTGAATCTAATGAAAGCTTCTTAATCTTTTAAGAATATCTTTTATCCGTATTCAAAAATATTGTTTCCAAAATAGATGAGAGTATAGTTAAAAAGTAAGAACATGAGATCAAATGTCTTAAGAAGTTATAACACTTAAGAACTGCTTAGTTTGTCTCAACGTTTAGGAATTAACCTCTTAACTGGCAAGTTATTATAATGATTTGGTACATAAATTGTCGTCATTACGCAAAATACTAAGATATCAATCAGGAATAAGCTTCTTCGAATATGTATTCGGGTATAAAAAATTAAGATTCACTCAAAAAAATTACCCCGTAAAATACTCGGGTGTGACATTTTGGAGCTCTAGAGCCGTGCCCAAAATAAACTCGGGCATGACAGTTTAAACGTTATAACAGGGCTGTATGGTTTAATCAAACGTTCTTCATTCCTACCAAAAATGTATCTATTATTTCAAAAATGTGATTCATATTAGAAAATATATTCAAATTGTTATTCTGGAAAATTGAGATAGGATTTTTAAAAATTATTTTTGGTTCAAGAAATTTAAATGAAGATTACTATTATTTATTTCGAATTCTAGCAGTATAACTATGTATTGGAAAACAAAATTCTCTGACAA